>JAOTMB010000010.1:600000-997675 GCA_032357745.1 Camptophora hylomeconis
AAACCACCATCACCACTCATTGACACAACCTTCTCCGAACATGGTGGATCTTGAATCAAGGATGAGGCAATGGCCCAGGGCAGTCCAACACCAAGAGTTTGTTGACCGTCGGAGCATAGCAGTCGACGTGGCTCGTATGCGAAGAAGTAACGCATCATGTAGATGTAGACTGTTCCAACGTCGCAGGTTACTGTGGTGTTCTTAGAGACATTCTGTTGGAGAAGAGTGACAAATCGTAAGGGATGTACCAGTCCTGAGGTCTGGCTTACTTCAGGACGTTGTTGCCATGCGACGAAGTCCTTGCTCAAATCTTGACATGTCTGTGACTTAGTTGTAGTGTTAAAGCTCTGTATCTCCTCATAGAGGGCCCCCAGATTTTGAGCAATCGATCCAAGCAATTCTATCTCAGGATGATAGTAAGCGCCATAATCACAGGCATGGAAATCAACATGAACGACGTTCCTATCACCCTTAGGATTCCATGAGCTGGCGTCGTACTCAGTTGGATCATATCCTAATGTGACAATGAGGTCTGACTTTGCAATGAGTTTGTCTCCAGTCTGGTTTCGGAATAGTCCCACTCGACCATAGAACAAATGCACAAGATCCTCTGACACAGCTCCTGCGGCTTGGAAGGTCTCTATGGTTGGTATGGGGTATTTGCCGAGGAACTGACGTACAGCTTCGACCGTGATCGGACTGGAGGCTCTCATGCCCAAGAACAGAACAGGAAATTTGGCGTTTTCTATCATTCGTGCGACTTTCGAGATACTCTCCTTTGGTGCAGCACCAGAGGTTGGAGGTGAAAATGCCTTGGTAGGGAAGGCTGGGAACTTGGATTTGCCTCCTGCGACGTCCATCGGAATAGAGATAACTGTAGCTCCCTTGGGAGACGTTGACGCAGATCGGAAAGCTGCAAGTACAATTTCTGCCGCTTGATCTTCCACTTCGATATTCTCTGCAAACTTGACTGTGGGTCCCAATATTTCTAGAGCTTTCATCGATTGATGAGTCTTTTTGTTGCTTAATAGGCGAGGAACTGACCCAACGATGGCGACCACAGGATCACATTCGGTAGTTGCAGTCACAAGTCCTGTGGTCAAGTTACCTGCTCCAGGACCTGAAGTGGCGATGCAGACTCCTGGAGTGCCTGTGATCCTGCCCACAGCCGCTGCCATCATAGCCGCATTTTGTTCATGTCGACATACTATCAGACGGATCTCTGGATGATCCAATAGCTCATTGAATATGGCATCCACCTTTGCACCAGGGATACCGAAGGCGACTCTGACTCCAGCATTGTACAGACTGTCTACAATGATTCTGGCCACGTTTTGAGGTTCATCCAGAGCCATGGCTGAGGTGATGCCGGGCAAACTGGCTAGCCAAAGAAAGCTTGTGGTGATTTGAACGAGCAGCGACGTGAATGGAAGAATGCTCGGCTCGTCCACGAGCAATGTTCTAAACAAATTTTAACTAGTCACCAGTTCGATGGTTATTTCTAGATATAGCACAATTATCATGCGTGACGCTTATATCAAATAACGGTTGAGCTTTGCAGTGAATTGGTGATAAATGGCGGCCCGTCTATTCCGGGGATTATGACGTCATTGTGCTCTCTTTCCTGGTACACGTACAGTAACTATATGTGAGGCAAACGCGCCTGCCGACAACACAAACAATCGATCGGCATGCCGGAAGTCAAGAGTGTGAGTACGAGCACGAGCACAAGGACAATTTCACTCGTTTGGTCTCAGGTCATTCTACAACCCTAGCGGGTGCCCTCCTCATTCATCTGGTCCCCGCTAAGGTGGTGTTCGAGGTTGCTGTTAGGAGTGATACCAGTAAAGATACATCTTTGTCACGGCTCGCTATTTTGCAAGGAAGTCGCGTATATGCCTATCTCGGCGGGTTGGACTGTCACTGAGATTGCAACATTATGTGCTTCAGCCTTACTTCACGCTCAAAGTCTATAGAGTCAATTTGTAGCAAGAACAAAGTTCTCAAGAAGGAGCGGATCAGGCTCGCGCAGAGCTGCATACCCATCTCTCCCAAGTCGATTCACCTGAGTTTGGCGGGTCTCATCCCACTTCTTGATCTAGAACATTGTCAGTAAACAGCGCTCGAGTCAAGTGAGAACATGGACTCACCTTCTGCAGTACTCGACCTAGGCTTCTGATGTCGTCCGGTACCTCGTACACAGAGCCGCAAGAGAAATTCTCGACGAGTCCATCGATTGAATCGCGACACTCTTCCGTCAGTTGCGACAGAAATCCGCCCTCTTCTGAGATTCGTGTCAGTAGGCGGACAATCCTCTTCAGATTCACTTACTCGTGTCCGCTTGTACGCGATCTACAACTCCTCGAAGGTTCGCCGCAAGATCCGAAGTGACCTGAAGCTTTCGTTCCAGTTGTCTTATAGAAGATATACCGTCAATTGCGGCCCAACGAGGATACAGGTATCGGAGTCGTGCCCATAATCGGCTGACATAGCAGGGATACTTCCACTCATTCATATCCCTCAGATATTTTGGCATCTCCCACCCAGGTGCAGGAGACCAATCTATACCATACTCGTTATCAAGTACGACATCCGGGCTTTTTACATCATACCAGCGAGAAAGATACTTCGCCCATCTGACGAAGTCCTCCGGAAGAGATTCACCTCTGAGCGCTAGTGAGTATGATGGTCAGCGAGCATACCATAGCATACATGCAAACATACCTCTCGCCTTATGATATGACAAGTCTATATACCGATCCTTGAGGAACATTTGTTGTTTTTGCCACCAGGGTAAATCCCCGTAAAGTAAAGAGGTGGTATCATCAACGTCCGGATTTTGGTCACTAGATGGACAGAAATAGCCGTCATTGTAAAGGACTTCCCGGATCTCTTTACTACTTAGGTATGATGTTATGAAATCCCAGTTCTTGGTGACTGGCGCCAGCCGATTCAAAATGTCAGCGTGCAAATTCTCCAGCGCATGAACGGATTCGAATTCTTTCAGAGCCCTAGCGACCTGTCTTATCTTAGCTCTGATCCGCTGCTGGCAAAAATGCATCGGAATCTGACTGCTCTGTCGCTTACTGAGGGTATTTCAACTTACAAAGTCGATATCAACAAGCTTACTATCTGGTCCTTGTGCCTTGCGCATGTTGTGTAGAGGTTTCAACACTGCATCAACATTGTGACACCATTGTGGAGGACCCTCAAACAACGGCTTTGAGACGATGACCCAATCTGAATCCATTGACGCCGGTAGCACGCCAGTCAACTGGTCATTGTGAGCAGCATCCATTGCTTTCAACGATCTATCAATTTCGTTGGGAATCTCCTCGAAAGGCGTTCGTAAACGGTTGTAAGCATTTCCAAGCCATTCTGTATCAGCTGTCTTGAATATCAGCAAAAGCGATTTGAACGTATATGGCAGAGGGTTCTGACATACGGAGGGTTTCGAGTTGTCGTAATACGATATTTAGCCAAGTATGAATATTCAGTGAGACATCGTTCAACTTTGGATCTAGGATGAACTTCATAGGATCAGCTAGGTCTGATGCAAATGGTTTGACGTCGACTGTATTGCGTATACTTAGAAAACCAGATCTGATATTGTTGGCGAGTTCCGATTCTTTCGTAGGTAATCGGTCGTCTGACCGAGAGTAATTCGCAGCATCTTCGGCCGCTCTCTTGAGCAGACTGACATCAACAGAGGTCGACATGGATGTGAAGGGACAGTATGAATATAGCCGCAGCAATCACAGCGTACTCTCGAATGAGAGCGTTACTATTCAATGTGAGTGATAACTGTATCATGAGCCAGACCATCAGCCTCCACTGAGAGATCGTTGTGTTGGTGGGGCAATGTCTTCTTCAGCTGGAAGTGTAATCATTGTGGGTCAAGAGCTCTGGCAAGTATGAAAGAGGGGTGAGCACCGCAATTGCCTGGCTCTTGATGCCTCTTAGCTTATCGTGGAAATTGACCAAGGGATTTAAAGTGACGGTACGTTCGAAGCACAAAGATGTCGACGAGAGTGTACTCCGATGCGTCGCAAGAAGATTCGTGCTACAAAGGCGCACATGTACGTCGAGTCAGCACTTTAGTCACGAGCTTGATCTGACAGCAGCTTCATCAGTATTATGTACGAGGACTCAACCTTGATCTTCGCAAGATTATCGAGACAGTCACGACCAGCGATCCTAAGAGACCAAAGAAGCTATACCGGCCTAGCTACGTTCACGTGTACTGTGACAAACTGACCTGTACCAATGGCGCTGATCTCGCTCTCTTCCGTGAAGAACCAGATGTTGCACTGAGTAAGATATGGAGACTACGCTACATTCACATCTATACCCGATCTCTTCTTGAAGATGTCGAATTCTCAACTCTTAACATCACCAAGCAATCCGGACAGTTGGGCGTGAGAATCTGCTTCGAGATCTGCAAACCAGATCTTAAGATCAATTTGAATAATGAGATCGAATACTCCTTGACCCTCGAGCAGGAATTGAAGAAATTGACGGCCCAACAGGCGCCCCCCAAGGATCCAGACCTCTTATCTTCTACAGTCATCACAGACTCACAAAATGTGAACCTGATTGCATTACGGCGCGACAGTATTGGGCTCGAAATTCGGCATGGTGATACGACGGACCAAAAGAAGCTGTTGTTCTTCCAGAATATTCCTGGTTCCACATTCAATTCCGCATCTCTTCCATCTGACTTCCGTGCAACAGCCCCGGAGTAAGACAAGCACGGAGCGATTGACGACTGATACTGATAACTAGACAGATATCTCGCCACACTCCTACATAAGATATTTGAGGAAACCATAAAGCAGCTTCCATTAAATGCACGGAGAGACGGCCATCGTGTTTATCAGAAGGAGTGTTTGTCTCGACTCCGCTTCATCTATAACTGCAGCAAAGGAAGTATTCATATGGCCGTTCTAGCGAACGATGCTCAGCAACTACTCCATCGCCTCAGTCTCAGTCAGCGGTACACACGTGCACTCCAAGCTGATGAATTCGTGGCTGATATGCGTCTCGGTATACCTCGCATGACGCCGAACAGAGCATTAGGTTACTTCAATACCAGACTAGACATAGTAAGAGAATCCGAGAAGTTGTACGATGCAGAAATGACCAAAGTGAACCTGCGTGAGGATCTGCAGAAAATGCTGGACGCGATTACTTCTGGTCTAGAAGACGTGAAGAAAACCGTCGAAGACGGTGTCAACAGTCTGAAAGGGAGTATCGCTCTTTCTTCTAATACAATCGTGAAAGCTATTTCATCCCAAGTAGAGTCCGTCACAAAATTGGACGATTTGTACAACGACTGGAAGGAGGCTGCTGAAGACGTAAAGAAGAAAGAGGCAGATCTCACGGTAGCGAACATACAGCCTGCTAACGAGATTTATTACTGACTTTGAGCAGAAAGCACAAAAAGACCTCGATGATGCTAACGTCAGGTTGCAGGCGGGTTTTGAATCATACAAGGAGATGATAGTATGCTCATGGCAATACTCATCAATCATAAGCATATCAGACTGACAAATGCTTAGGAGAAACGATTTATACTAGATTGTTTCATGGCAATCGGTGAGATCGCATTGGGAGTTGGTATCGCCGTTGCAAGTAAGAAAGCTCCCTAACATTGATGACATTGGCTACCTCAATTTTTCGGGTAACGCTATACTGAGATCCTTTGCTGATCATCGTTGTCATACATAGCTGCCGGAGCGGGTGGTCCTGCAACCGCCGGCTTTGTGGCAGATGCCGCTTCAGGGGTGAGGAACTCATAGATTCTGTCTTGACCAGGAGATGCTGATGATACACGTGTAACAGGTTGCCAAAGGGGTCACGAAATTCATGAAAGTCAAAGCAGCCTTGAAAGAGATCATTTCAATCGCGTCCAAGATGGGTCCGAAACTAGTCGCAAGCATCAAACACGAAGTAGGTCAGAGTCGTCGTGAGGATACATTCGACAAAGGCGCGGAACACGCGCTCGAAGAAGCCAAAAAGTTAGTATTGGCGTCAATGCCAGTATTCTCGGGGGATGTCCTTCTGCCCATGGATTTTCTTGGCTTACTGGCCGATTGGGAAGAATTTAAAATCGACGTGGACATGTTTTTGGCGGAGACTAACAAAGTGATTGGAGCGGATGATATTGATGGATTGAATGAGTTCTATACATGCCTTCGAAAACTGGCTATACGAGGTGAGACGGTCTTGCAAGCTAGGCTGAAGGCGCAAGATACGAACACCATCTATCAGCGGAAGGTAGTCGAGACTGCCACTCTTCAAGCTCGTAAGATCAAGATCGAGAATATGAAGATTGATCTTGACGCAGCACCGGTCACTGAGTGGTCTCCAAACGCGAGACAGAAAGTCAACCTCTTGGCCAACCTTTCTACTACTCTAACAGATCACCTGATAGAGAGTCGTAGCCAAGCACGAAGGGCAGCTCTATTACTTCTGTACGACTTCTGCGTTGTGTCGATGTATGAAAATTGCCTGTTGGACTTTCCTAAGCTCGACCTATCCTCGCAGATGACGACCAAAGATCTACAGGAAGGCGTTGGCAAGATTCAGGACGTCGTGAAGGTAGTGGATATACAAGGTGACGAGCCTGGACCTGACGTGATCCTCGACACGCAAACATCATTGTCGAATTTCCCTGATGGCGAAAACTGGAAGATTGTATTCGCATCCCTTGGCAAGATACGCTTCAGCCTCAGTGCTCTGACACGCGAAGCCAATCATCATTACCATCTCCGTATGAAGACCATACAGCTTGAACTCGAAGGCGTGAAATTGAGGTCAGGTTCAAAATGCACGCTAATGGAGTACGGCATTAATATCGGGCCCTTCCTAGAAGACCGCAAAGGACCTGATCTCGACCAGTTCATCAACGGTGGAGATAGGCGAATCCCTGACGCGAATACTCAGAAAGACTTGCTTCATTACTCCATTGATCCCTTTTATCGACGGAACAAATTCGACCTCAATACCTTCAAGACGAAAGAGACGGAGGCGTGGAGTTCGGGAGACTACCTGCGTCCTGCTCTCTTCTGTGAGGGAACTTTTGAGGTCGATGCTGTGGATATGGCCGAGCTAGACCTAAGTGGTTTGAGCAGATGTAGAGTTATACTCTCAAGTCGATCGAAGACTGCGAAGTAGTCGTAGCACTGTAAAGCGATCGAAACTAATTCATCCAGAATATCTCGTTCTGACCTGCATCTCGAGCCTCAAGTGTTTCGTTCCACGATGAATCTAAGTGCAGAAGTGAAGTTCTGCATAGTCACAATTAGAGAGTCGAGGACATCAGCATAGATTCCATCATCCTCAATATCGATCTGAGGTAGCTTCTCGCGGATCTGTTGCATCGAGGCTATGAAACACAGAGCAGTGAGATCCGAACCGACATAGCCCTCGGTTCGTACTGCCAGCTCTTGTAGATCAACATCTTCGGCCAATTTCATATTCTTGGTATGGATACGCAGTATCTGGAGACGAGCTTCTGTGTCAGGGACGTCAAGATTAATCTCGTACCCGAGTCGACCGAAGCGACGAAGTGCTGGATCGACGTTTTCTAAGTTGGTTGTAGTGCCTATAATGACTACATTAGTAGACACCTTTAGTCGGTCTATATTGCTGATGACAATAGATGAACGAATTAGCTGTTCATCACTTCCACTCGTCTTGTCACGATTTGGAGCGACGAGGTCGATGTTCTCAATGATGATGACGGCGGGAGAATGCTTCACAGCCTCATCGAAAGCCATCTCCATGTGGTGCTTCAATTCCTGATATGCTGCCAGAAGCTCGATACCGTCGACAACGAATATGAAGGAGCCCGTTTCGTTACTCACCGCCCGAACTATACGAGACTTGCCGACTCCTGGCGGACCATGCAGGATTAAGCCCCGAGGTGGATCTACACCGGCGACTCTGAAAAGAGAAGGGTGTCTCAGTGGTAGTTCGACCATTTCTCGAATTTGTGCCAATTCCTTTTGATAGCCACCAATATCCGCATAACCAATGTCTCCTGCGGTCTGTTCCTCTCGTTGGATAGGTTCACCTTCGCAGTGAATCACAGTGTCACCCGCAACGACACCGTATTCTGGTGGATCTATCTCGATAACCTTGAATTCGATCTCCTGTTGTGATGCTCTGATTGTAAAAACATCACCCTGTCGAAGGGGACGATATGCCTCACGGAAATAAGGCGCCAGGAATACATAGAACAACGACCCCGAGAAATCTCCAATCGTGTCTGCGTATGGAAGCACAGCGACACGCTTTGCCTACAGGACTGCTGTCAGTTTTCTTGCGAGCTGAACTGTTGAAACTACTCACGTAGTTGATGTCCGAACATGGATATATAGAGATCAAATCTCCGAGAAAGACACGCAGATTACGTCGGGCCACACGATTGATGGCCGCATAAGTATCGTCTACATCATCGCCGGTGAGGACGATCAACACAGTATCTCTGCGCAGTCTACCTCTCACGAGGACAGTGTCACCTCGAAAGACACAGAGCCTCTCTGCTGCCTTCTTGGACAGAGATATGATGGAATTGTCATCATGCGTTGCGTCGGTGACACTATCAGAAATCAGCCATCAACCTCGAGATGATATTCGAATTTTCCATGTACATGAAAGAATTTGGGCGTGTTTTCTTCATCATAATGGCCGGAGTATTGTCTCCCTGACGTGATTAGTAGCGAGGACTGACGGGTCTTCATGTACGTACTGTCTCTCGTCCATTATCATCATTGTTGAGCCGATTCATTGTACCAGTGATCGAATGTGGCGCTCCTGACGATTGGAGTCTTCGAGGCACTGGCTATCTGTCGTTCAAGAGTGCACTCCAAGTCGATACCCTGACCAGGATTCGCTGGAGTAAATTGTTGATTTTGATTCTTCTGGCTTAATCTTACGGACTACTGAGAGTACTATCGAAAGTTACGCAGTATTGCAGTGATCATCGCAATATTTGTGTAGCTCACAATGTTCAGGTGTAGTTGAGGGCCTTGTAGCTTCTCCAGAGCTACCCGAACCCCACCTAAACTATCAAGAACCTTGCTAGTCGTTCCACCTCGTCCAACCTCAATCCACTCCGAGCAAGGAGATGTATGTGGTCGAGTCTCACCGTTCGCAATGCGACTATTGCATTGCAAGTCACTTAGCTTCAGAGCATATCTTGGTGAGAACGTTCCCAGGTATGCAATCCTGTCGCACCGATGGCTGGAAGACACAAGTCAAGAAGTCACCTTCCAGGACATGAGTGCAGGGAACATCAAAAACAAATCAGGTTACTGCAAAATTGAATACTGCGCGAGGCAAGCCAGTTTGGACGGCATAGAATACTTTTGGATTGACACTTGTTGCATTGACAAGACCAGCAGCGCAGAGTTATCTGAGGCAATCAACTCAATGTACAGGTGGTACAAGAATGCAGAGATTTGCTATGTTTATCTTTCCGATATTTCTTCCAACGAGCAGAAGCATGCTGAATTTCCAACTGTGCGCACCTTCGAGACGAGCAACTGGTTTTCTCGAGGCTGGACCTTGCAAGAACTAATTGCTCCGATGAACGTGACTTTTTACTCTCGGGAATGGATCGATATCGGAACGAAGACACAGCTGCTACAGTACATCGAAGCTATCACTGGGATCGATACTTCAGCGTTGGCAGGTAAGGACCCGAGCGCGTTCAGTGTCGCGCAAAGAATGTCATGGGCTGCAAAAAGGATAACAACCAGAGTCGAGGACATGGCGTATTCCCTGCTTGGCATCTTCGATGTGAACATGCCACTCTTGTACGGAGAGGGAAACAAGGCTTTTATCAGGCTACAAGAAGAAATTATGAAAGGTTCCAATGACCAAAGTATCTTCGCATGGAAGTCAGAACCATCGATCGGCGAGATATACACGGGACTGCTTGCCCGCTCCCCCTCCTACTTCATAGACAGTGGAAACATACAGTCGCTTGGATTCTGGGGTGAGGGCGAACCGTGCTCTGTCACTAGTAGAGGACTTTACACGAAGCTTTATATGTCAACTAACTACAAGGAGAGAGGAACTTACCACGCTCTTCTGGAATGTGCTGTCAATGGGAACAACAATTTGAAGCCGACTATTCTGCTACAGCTTGTCTCAAACTTTGAATACGGCAGCCAGTACGTCCGGATAAGAGCTGATAACTTACAAATACTGGATTCGAAACTCGTGAAACAAGGTGGACACAAGGCCATATATGTTCGGCAAAACATAGATCAAATATTACTGCCAAGTCGTTTGGTGATTGGCATCGACCAGCCGATCGGGGTTGATCTGTTCTGGATCAGAAGCACATCAGATTTCTGCATTGACAATGCTATACCACCAGACCAATGGAATAATCAATCGAGATTATTTTCCTTAGCTCCCGGACATATCGGCAGACTCCTCATTACGCATTCTGCTGGAAAACAAGGGTCTACAACGACCAGTCTATCATTTGTGATAGCCGAAGGTATTCCTGTCTGCCTGCTTCACGACCCTTCGATTGTGCCAAATTGTCCTTCTCTGCGGAAGGATTCTGGCTTCGGCACGTCTGTACAATGTATTCTGAGAAAGACTGCTCGAGGAGGAACTCTTTTTGGGACAGCAAGAACTGGGCGGGAAGAAATATGCGGTCGGATTGTCTATACAATTATACTGTTCATCAAGACGATACCGTAGCACATAGAAGTGTAGATGATGTACATGTTCCAAACATACTTGTACCACATGCAATACATCAATGAAATGAAGTCGAAGCAAGAATGAAATGTATGTGACATAAGATCTTGATCTGAGGGGTTGAATTGTAATCCTTGCAGGGGGCGTCCGTGACATGGACAGACTAGTAGGAGCAGGAGTTCAGGTCAAGCTTGATGCGGATTTGCAATGCTGTTTCTTGGCAAGCAGCCCGCGCGAGACTGCATTCGTCGCTGGTGTTGCAACCACCAGTGATAGTGCCCTTCGAGGCTTTGACCAAAGCCGATATTTGTTGCTCTCATCTCCTGGACAAAAGACTTATCTTCTGAATATGTGCACATATCGATCTCGTGGCGATGCCAGAGGGCGTCCATACCCAGCGCGATCGCGCGACGACTTCTACGACGACCGCCGCTCCCAATCACCACCAGGCCGGCAGAACAGCTCGCCTCGCAGACGAAGTCCTCCTCATGGTAAAGCTTAGACACAGGCAGACTAGCGCCGTGTGAAGTACAAGCTGATCAATTTCTGTAAAGATATTCCACGTGGACCATCTCAACGGTACTCAAGAGACGATCAACGCGACAGGGATGGCTATAACAATAGAAATCATGGCTACCGGAACCGCAGTCATGATCGGAGAGATTACAACGATCGACCACACAGCCCACCTCACCGACGAGGCAATGGTGGATACAAGGATTGGGATCGGGAACGTAGAAGCCCGTCACGCAGTCGAAGCATGAGCCGGGAGTCTGGAGAAGAACGATCGTCAAGTCGAGGTCAACCCAGCAAAGAGATCATGATGGAAGGATTGGCACTACATTTGACGGAAAATGATGTTCGAACATCCCCATCCCGGCCCTCGACCAGCAATCAATTGCTATCTACATTCATAACATTATACTAAGATTTGAACGATTGGACAGATCTCCACCGAACTCCAGCAACATTACAACGTGAAAGAGCTGGACGATGTTCGTATCATCCGAGATCGTCAGACAAGTCAGTCAGACAAAGCCCGCATGAAGCTCCATACTGATCCTTCGCAGAGCAATCCCGAGAATTCGGCTTCCTACGCTTTCCAACAATTGAACAGGCTGAAGCGTTCATGAATGCAAACTATCCAACGATCTATCTGTATGGCAGTAGTGATGATGCACAGGGGTCTGATGAGGCCAAAGTTCGCATTGCCTACGGCAAAGAGCGAAAGGACCCTCGTACAGATGACGGTGACTGGATTTGCAAAATCGTATGCTTATCCCCAGCATGTGCGGACCTGTTGCTGACATTATCAGTGTAACATCAACAACTTCGCCACGCGAGCTCGATGTTTCAGGTGTCAGACTCTGAGACCAGGTATTATCTGAATGATTATGAGCAGAATTGCAGTGCTGATATACAGTAGATCCCGCAACATCTCAGAAACCTGCTAATATCGGCGATAATGACGCAGCACCAGATAATACTCCTTCTCAATTTCTCCTTCTCCGTGGGCTTGAACCATCTGTCTCGGCTGAACTGTTTGCGAAAGGTGTAGCGAAATTGAACAAGCCAAACGGCACTCAGGCTCAAACTTCGCAGCCACAGTCGAAGAAAGGTGCTAAGGTAGCATCGACCACAGGCGATGCAAATCTGGGTGCTAGAGAAGGAACTCTTCGTAGAGTTCTATTAATACGAGATCGAAAGACGAACGACAGCTGGAGATATGGATTTGCTGAATACGCTTCTATCGATGATGCACAAGCAGCCTTGACACGTTACAACTCTTTCGATCGCTTCACGATTGCCTCGAAGCAGGTCATTGTCAGCTATATACATGCGGGTGTCTTTGTACCTGTTCTTAACCCAACATCAGCGAATGAACGATTCACCTTCAGTCCACTTGCCAATCCGGCCATGAAGTTGGCGTATTGGGATGACGAGGCTTACGTCACTGAGTTTGTAGTTTCTGCTCCAGAGCCTTCACAGGATCACAGCAAATCTACAGTACAGACCGAACCAGAAGGACTGAAGGCGACCAAAGATGCTGAGAAAACTAAGAAACGAAAAGCTCAGGAAACTGCCCAAAATACTACTAAGAAAGCGGCCCCTTCACATCTTCAATTCTGGAGCAACAGACATGCCGAGCTTCACGGTATAAAGAAATCCGAACATACATCAGACAAAAACGAGTCTTCAGCTCCACCTTCCAAGTCATACGCAGATTCAAACCGAAATTGTTGTTATCTATGTATGCGCCAATTTAATTCAGCTGTAGAAGTCAATAAACATGAGCGTCTGAGTGAGCTACATCGTCAAAATCTGAAAGACATTGCGAAACTCGAGCGTGCCGAGCACAAGCTTGAAAAACACGGTATTCAAGATCCGACAGCACAAACTGCCGAGTACCGAGATCGTGCCAGAGAGCGTCGTAAGGTATATGGGGTAGTCAACAAAAAAGGGGAACAAGTCGGCGGAAAGGGGTTCAAGGCTTCGAGACCAGTGAAGGAAGACGATGAGCCTCTACCGACACAATCGAAAGGTGCGGCACTGCTTAGCAAGATGGGCTATACTGCTGGACAAGGTCTCGGAGCATCAGGTGAAGGTATGACCGCGCCGATTAGCCAGGATGTCTACGTTGCCGGTGTGGGCCTCGGAGCACAGGGAGGCAAGCTTGGTGATGCAGTTGCTGAAGCTGAGAGGAACACGAAGAGTGATTATGGTGCTTTTGCCGAGCAGACGAGGGAGAGGGCAAGAGAGCGTTACAACAGAATGGGCGATTGAAGAATATGGAGTCCTGCTTGTAAGGTAGAACCTTGCGGTTTTTATTGTCGATGAATCTCATCTGCTCAATCTACTTTCCTTAGCTCGAGATATTTCTCAGCTTGACGCTTTAGTTGCTCATGTTAAGACTCTGCTCCAGTGGCGCGGTACCAATATCAGCACTAGTACCTCCTCTAAAGATACAATGATTCTCATCCCTTCACACATGCCGTAATTGCTGGTGTATTACACACTAAAGCCAACCTAACATCTCGAAGCATTATCCAAATATTCAATCCTTCCCTCTTTACAGGCCCTTTCTCGCGGTACTGCACTCTCACTTCTTCTGCCGCTATTTTCTTATAATGTCTGATGTAGACCCACTTATGACTCTGTAGTGCAAGCTTTGCATATGAGTAGCATTTCCTCTCTGAGAACATGACGTGAAGAACTGGCGTCCTATCCTCCGTTTCTTCTCTTGATCTATTTCATTTCATTTCATGGTCGTAGATGACATACACAATGGATTTAATGAGCGGTCTGTGGTACCGTAAGAATAGTGTGCATTATGCAAGATGCTCTTAGTGATTGAAGTGAGATGCTGTTGTTGACTCAGCTTCATCTGGTTTCAGCTCGACTTGAGCTGTTGAGATCCTGTTTCCCTCTACTCGAAGAGACGCACTCTGTAGAATTGGGTTTTTCTTTGCTGTAGACGATGATTCCGTCAGGTCGAAGCTGTAGAGATCGATATTTATCTTCTTTTCGAGTTTGGACGTTGGGCAATTGATACCCGCTCAAAAGCCTGCTGTGAGTATGTGAAGTCGAACCCAAGTGGGACGAAATGGAAGTATTGAGAGTTGTTGGTTGGGTACACCCGATGTTTCATCGTCCATATACAAACCGCGGGTGACCTGACCAGGGGTGAGATATCAAGTGGCACAGTTTGCCATTGACAGTCAAGTTCATAGACCTACCTCCTTCATATCCTTCGCTACTTCTTCCGTCTCGGCTTTCGATCCCACTTTTCGATCTCTGGTTCCTCCCAAGACCCTCCGCTCCCACCTCTCAATGACTTCCAGGATACTCACAGGAATATCAATTGCACCGGCCACAACCCCATCTTCAATCCCCTTCAGTAAAGCACTACAGGCCAACTCCTCCCTCGCAACATCATACATTTTCTTGACATCCAATTCCTCGTTCCCGTTTCCTTCCGTTACTCTGGGCTCCTTCCTGACTTCCGAATCCACCTTCCTAGGTCTCTTCTCCATCCCAGCGACCCTTCCCTCCAACACGCCAAGAACAACACCAACTCTCATCGCGATCTCGACTCCAATAGGATAGCCGGCATCGAAGCCTGATTGCATTACTTGCACTTTACCTATTGAGAGGCCCTCACGGTATCCATCTGTCATATGCTGACGACGGAGGGAGGGGAGATCGGAGAGAAGTTCATGATTGTGGCGACGATTAGTGGTTGAACTTGGCTCTTGTGAGGAGATGTTCTCATTTTCATGTTCGTTGTGTTCTGAATCTGAGGCCCAGATATCGGAGTCGTGGCCTGGTGATTGGTCTGGTGTTGTAATTGGAGTTGAAAGGGCGGGTGATGTTGGTTTTGAGTCTGAGGATTGATGAGGCTGAGGTTGAGAATGGGACATCGTTGTTCTGCTTTATGGCGGGATGATGAAGTATTTAGGCAATCGCTAGACTGCCCGCTGATTATAGATCGGTTAATGTCTATAGTGGTCGGTAGTACACAATTAATCATTCATCAGTAATGTGATGGTGTGTGTCTGACTCTAATGAGGGTTCCCGAAGTTGGCCCGATCATCAGGATCGTGTATCCGTATCGCACAGCAAGATACATCTACACGTCATGGCGTGAGCAGGTCCATTATCGAGTATGATAATCGGTGTCTGTGATGGCCACTCTCAAAGGTCTAAGTCCATGATGTGATGATAGTGCGCGGCATGGAAAGCATACTATCCAATGTGTAGTGAAGTTACATATTACCCACGACGCGACTTCACTCCCAGCATCATGACTTCTCAATGCTATCGTCATCAAAGTACGGTAAACCCGCTTATACTCTGACAAAGAACGATGTATCAGAAGATATCAAATGAAATCTTCTCACTTTCTTTGTTGAGAATCAAGATTTTCTTTATACAAAATATCTTATTCAACACCAAATGCAACAGGCCATGCCGAAGGATATCTGCCAACATGAAGTCCAATAAACATGCAGTCGACAGAGATGCTTCTTCTCGGTCAAGACGGAGAGTCAACAAAGTTATCTTACTCTTGACTGCTAATTGCCAACGGTAGCGCAATCTTCGTTCTACTGAACCACCAGACAAGCCAAGATGCCACACCCTACAGCATCAACATCAATTCTGACCTTCCTCACTCTTCTCATCATCTCCTCCCTCCTTCCTCTGACAACCCTCGCAGCAGGAGTAGACCTCAATGCCCTCTGCCCTGCAGCAGACACAGGTAAATCCAAATGCATCCCCGGTCAACAAAACCAATACGTACTCTGCGCCGGCGCAAGCTCAATCATCCAAACCACTAACGTAGGAATAATCTGTCAAAACGGAATACCAGTCTACGCCGGACCAGCTCCCGCACCAGCACCACCTGCACCACCAGCTCCAGCACCCCTCCCTCCAACCTCCCTCGTAACCAAAGCCCCCCTCCCAGTCCTAACAGGAAAATCGACCTTCGACCCTTCATCCCGCCCATCCTCAACCCTAAGCACCAGCAGCACCCACACAGGCGCGATACCAGGCTACCCAGACTCTCAAGCCCCCTACCACAGCACCAACACAGGACGTCTAGGCAACTGCAAGAACCGCAAGGACTTCACCGGAACCTGGCTGCAGTACGTCTGCATGCCAGGCACGGATCTCGAATTCATGAGATGCGATCACGCCGCCATGTGGAGGGACGAATGGATCTGGCGCCTCCCGGATTATCTTGCCTGCAACAAGAGGAAGAATCAGGTCTTGGATCGGAAGACGCAGAAGCCTGTGAGGGAATTTGATTCTTATTTGGGTAAGGTTGGGATGGAGAATAGTTCTCCTAATAACGGTTAAGTTTGGGAATGAGAATTAGTTCGAAGTGGAAGGTAATGAGAAGTAGAGGTGGAAATGAAAGTGAGCGAGGATTGGGAAAGAGATGTGATCGAGTAAATTGAGAATAGAGACGACAAGGAGTGAAGAAGTTAGTGGGTTGATTTGGTGCACGAATTACAAGAATGGTTGCGCGATTCTGGTTTACTGATTGAATGGTTGTTGACGTCTTAGTATTACAGCCGTGTCTAATCACTTTCGTTAGCTCGACAGCAATAAACGAACAATGTCACAGTATGGAGTTTACAGGCTCGTGAAAGGAGTCTGAATTGTCTCGACCTCTTCCGAAGATCATTCACTTGAAATAAATTGTAAGGACAAAAGGAAGAAGAATATCAAGGAGGAACAGGTGTATTCGTATTGATTTGCTTGCTTGTACTCTGGGCTCTTTCCACTACTCAGAGAATCAATACCAATCCATCCCAAAACCTCCTTCATTTCATGCTCGTGCATACTGAGTGCATGGTGACCTCTGTTCAGGCAGCGCTCGTGCTTATATAAGGAATCGATAGCCCGTGTGAAGATGTCGATTGTGACAACTCGTGGGGGAAACAAACAAGAAAGTCGGTATTCCAAAAACGCCCTGATTTCCACTTCCACTGTTCAACTTTCTTTACACTGTGCTTCCCTTCCCATTCAATTTCTGGCTAAGTTTCGTATGGCTGAACTTTCCGTTTCGTGTCGCTTCGTCTTTTGTCTTGTCTGGTCTGTCGCAGCACATCGATTATAGCTCGCCGAAGGTGTTCTCGCCAGAGTATCTGTTTAGAACCAATATTAGCAACTGTAATGTCATGACCATTGTCGGATTGAGTACTTACGTAATGTACAGGAAACCGTCTTCATCCTTGTGCTCTTCGTAGATGCTGCTCATGAGTGCGGCGGTTGGTGGTAGGACCTCATCTACGAAGATGAAGATGGCCTTCTCTGGTGACAACTTGATTCGCTTGCGAATGACATAGACGAATTGACCGACGGTCAGATCTGCTGGGACTAGGTACTTCTTCTTGTCGATGGTAGCGATGTCGGATTTCTCAACCTTCTCGCAGATGACCTGGAACTCGTTAGTATGATAGTATGGTAGAGTGCGATGGCAACAAATGGACTTACAGGAATGCGGTCAGCATACTTCTGGCGAATACGTTCGGCTTCCGCCTTGCGCTTCTCGAAGGGATGTTCGTCCTTGAACTTGGATCGCATTGTGGTTGATGTGGTGGTTTGAGTCTTTTCTAGGAGAGGTTGTTTTTCCATAGGAAAAGTGCGGTGAATCGATACAAGTAATGTGGTTGTGGTGGCAAGGGTTGAGGGTGAGGAAGATGGGAAAGATGAGGATGCGTTGTTTGGTTGGTTTGGGAGGTGGGCGGCTGTGGTTGCTACTGTAAGTCCAAGGCAGCAGTTAAGCAGCGAGAGATGGTGTCACCCCGCGCGCAGCGTGTTCGAGTCACGGATCACGTGGTGGTGGCTGACGCGAACACTAGTGATAACAGACAGTCACGAGTCTGATTTACAGTATGTAGCGGTATAGATACCCAGTCAGACAGCAAATGATAGCTGTAAGCCGAAGTCATGATACGCGGTCAATGTGTGTGGAAACATCATGGGTGAAAGGGTCGCGAGTCACCACTGCATTCGGCCATAACTTTGACATTATCTCTTTGTTTGCTTTCACTCTCAAGGACAAAGCCAATGGCTGACATGCTGGAGCCTCTGATTGAGTCATCGACAGCAGCTAATCCAAGATTGGTCTAAATTTGTCGGTAGATGGTAACACTTACTACTGGTGCTATGCTTTTATTGATATATTGTTAGTAATGGTGAGGGCAGTACTGGTAATAGTAGCAATAGGCGGTGGATCAGATAAAGAGATCTTATCTTATTATGTTCCTGCAGCTCGCTACACCTTCACGAGCCGAGGTCTAGCCGATCTACATGGTCAAACCATAAGCTTGAGTTCGAGCATAATGTATTTTGAATTGCTCTAGAGGTTGCGCAAGAACCTCCACGTTGTCATTCGACTCAGTAACAACACATCCAAAGCTATGGCATCGCATCGGGCTTTGTCGAATCTGCTGCCCGTCAATCGGTCGTTCACCAAATGTAGATGTCACATACCTAGTGTCAACTCGCAAAGATTATTCTCACACACCACAGCACGACAAGTTAAGACTGGAAAGCCATTGCCTCAACATAGACAGACAATATGGAGGCCGTATCTACGTATATCTTTCGGCGTCGTCTTCCTCACAGTATTGATATACAACATGCGAACAGGAGGAACCACACAGAACGACAGCAAACCAATCCAAACTGCAGCTAGTCTTGCTGAAGTCGACGAGGTCACCAAAAGAAGAACTAAAATCACCAAGAACTCTCCCATGCGATTACGGATGGAAGCTCTAATCCAAGAACACCAAAATCGCATAGTCTTCGCCCTAGAACAAATAGATGGCAAAAAATTCAAAAGAGACGTATGGAACAGATCACAAGGAGGAGGAGGAATATCATGCGTACTCCAAGACGGTAACGTCTTCGAAAAAGCCGGCGTGAACGTGAGCATAGTCTACGGTGAACTGTCCCGCCCAGCGATCGAGAAGATGCGAGCAGACCACAAATCATTCGTGGCCTCAGACGTCGACAAACTCACCTTCTTCGCCGCGGGCATCTCTCTAGTCCTCCACCCACACAACCCAATGGCACCCACAGTGCACCTCAACTACCGCTATTTCGAGACCTCGGATCCCCGCGACCCGGTCAACGCAACCGGAACAGCACAGCAGAATTGGTGGTTCGGAGGCGGAACAGACCTGACACCCAGCTACCTCTTCGAAGAAGACGCCACGCACTTCCACAAAACAATCAAGACAGCCTGCGACAAACACGACAAGGGATACTACCCCAAATTCAAGGAGTGGTGCGACAAGTACTTCCGCATCCCGCACCGAGACGAATCACGAGGAATAGGCGGAATCTTCTTCGACGATCTGGACATCGCAAGCGCCCCAGCATCCAAGAATCCGCAAGAAGACATATTCCAATTCGTCGTGACAGGACTGGAGTCCTTCCTCCCTTCGTATCTACCCATAATCAAGAAGAGGAAAGACATGCCCTTCACTCCACAGCAGAAACTCTGGCAGCAATTACGTCGGGGCCGATATGTGGAATTCAACCTCGTGCATGATAGGGGGACGGCGTTTGGATTGAGAACGCCCGGCGCAAGAATGGAGAGTATATTGATGAGTTTGCCTCTGACGGCGAGGTGGGAATATATGCATCCCATATCGGGGACTGGGGTGCCGGACTTACCTGAGGAGGAAATGGACTCTACGAATGAGAAGGAGATGGAGATTATGGCTGTGTTGAAGAAACCTAGGGAATGGGTTTGAGCTGCAAGAGAAGCGGGAAGAAGAAAAATAGAAGAATAAGCCACACGTACACAATATTACTGACTTGTAGGCAGGCATGTATGAATGTATTATTGAAGACTACTCAAGTGTCGAGCCGTGCACTTTGGGTCAACATGAATATAATCCTAGACCCCAGGGTCCTAGTCGAGTTTGTAATGTAGAAGACCAGCACCTTCGATCTGCCTTACTGCGCGAAACCTGTAAAGCGCACTATGCAAATATGTGTATCTCAGTCCCTGAATGCGTAACCACGTATGCTCAAGCCAGCAGCCGTATACCCTCTATACCGTCCAACGCCCGCTGAACATCAACAGAAGAAAAAGAAAGAAAGCTCCGTTCAAGTCATCATATCCTCAATTAAATAATTGGTCCGTAAGCAACAATCGTAGTCTCAATTCTTGAACTTCAAGACACGACAAAAGCAGCAGTCAGACATTCCAACGCACTAGCGTGAGCCGGTATATTGAATGAACCCTCGAATGGACCAGCCCAAATAGGACCAAGCATGACAACACCACCGTCCTGGAACTTGGCGTTGTTAGTCCAGATGGATTGAGCATTCAGCTGAAGAAATCGCTTGTAAGCCTCGCTCGGTCTGACTTTGTGCAGTTTTCGAAGATTACGGACGTAGACTCCTTTGAAGGTTCCGCACATGTTGGTTCCGTCGCACCAGTTTGGTTCGTGGAGGATGCCGTCTTTGAGTAGGGGGCTGTCGGCTCTTATGGAGGCGTTGGCTAGGGTTGTGGCTTCGTCGAGGTAGGAAGGCGAAGATGAATCGTTTGTTGCGTGGGAGAGTTCGATTAGAGCGCCGAGGATGACGCCTTGGTTGTAGGTGAATGTTGTTCCGGTTGGTTTGCAGTTTTTGTCGAGACCGTCTACGATTAGATTGTCGGGTCCGATTACGCCGCTTTTCTGGAACCAGGACCATGACTCCAGGGCTGAGGTTAGATATTGGACACTGTCTTGGAGTGCGACACGGCTGGCGAGAGAGGCTGATAGGTGGAAGAAGAGTTCGTTTGATATACTGGCAATGGAGGTGTGTTGTTTGTCCCACCAGATACTGCCTGCTCCACAGTTTGTTGTTTCGCCAGCCTTCATGTCTTTCCATATGCTGGCAGCTGCAAGTAAGTACTTGAGGTCTCCGGTGAGGTCGTATGCATCAATCCATGCAAGTGCCCACCAACCTTCGTCATCGTAGAATCCGTTCAGAAAACTGGGGTGTTGAGGAGATTTGACAGTACGACGTGTGGTCCTTCTAGCATTCTGTTGGGTGTACTCTTTCTGAGATGGCCCATCGATAGATCTTCTCCTCTGTGCTTGAGGGTTGGCAGCCGGTGCAGCAGTAAAAGTCTTTGCAATGATAGATTCATGTTGTGATTTTTGTGTGATATTCACGGCTGCAAGATCGATGATTGCTGTCAGAATGTTGGCGGAATTCCACCATAGGATCTCGCTTCCGTTCTGCCAAAGTCCAGTAGTTTGATCGTACGACTTCATTAGTTGATCGGCGGCGGCGACAGCATTCTGTTGATATGCGTAAGAATCTGCGAGTACGAATGGAGACTTCAAAATCAATGATCCAATGATCAGACTTCGTGAGACATATGTGAGCAGCATCTTGTAGTACACGTAGGAATGCAGATGTTCGCTATCGATCTGTTCCCAATCGATCTGGCCAAAGATAGTATGTGATTACACGAAGTGTGAGTGAGATCCGTACTTTGGTAATGTGGTCAGTATTGTTGTTATGAACTGTAGAAGGATATATATACCGTTCAGAGACGGCGTCATGTCTAAGAGTCATATTTGTCACTAGCAGTTCTTCACTTGAACATTCACTATAAAAAGACGTTATGTATTCACTCAGTTCACTGTTTCCAGATGCTCGACGCTGGATCGATGCGGCTCAAAAGCTGCGCATTGCAGGGCGAAGTCTTCGTGATCATCCCATGTTTCAAGATTGGATGAGAACACCCCAAAAGTTCAGAGGATCATTCCTTCAGGATTTTTATGTTCAACACGACAGGACAGTCGTTCCAATTTGGCGATATAGATCTGGATTCCTAATCGCACATATTCACAGACTGGACGTTCAACTTGAATGACAATTGATAGTAACAGGTGGGATTATCGTTCGTTCCACAATAATGCACCCCAGCGAATTCTTGTCGCTCTTACCTCTCAGCGCAGACTCTTCTGCTCATGCTGATTAGATGTTTCTGTGGAAATACAGAGGGTGAGCATTCTGATGGAATGGCGGATGGGAAGCAACTGGCCGTCGACCCAGATTGTTATTGTATGTTGAGATACTGAGAAGTGATCAGAGTTTGGGGACAGCCTGGTAGACAAAATCTTCGCCAAGAATGCCTCAACTTCCTTCCACCAACCAAGCCTTATGTTAGCTTGGTTTTCAAGTCAACATCTTTAGACTTATAGGACGACGAACTTGGTATGCAGATGCCTACGATCAGTACGAACTGTTGAAACCTGGATCTGCTCATCGTGACTCACCATGGTCTTTTACTTCAAGTCTGATGTGGTAGATCCACCAGCCTTCATATACATGGGTAAGGACAAAGAAGAGAGTATGTTGATGTCCATGAAGAGTCGGCGGTGTACTGAGAGTTTCAAGATGAGGATTTGATCAAGTTTGGCTGGGAACAGGATGTGTGGTAGGTCTTGAAATTACGATGGGAAAGGCACACATGGCTTATTCTTATGACAGGGTAAGGGCCTCCAAAATACGCCATAACATTGTCCCATTGACATGGCATAGTTCCATGTTGACAATCTGTCGAGTGCTCACGTCTATGTGAGGCTGAGAGAAGGTGATTCCTGGACCGACATTCCAGAACCCTTGCTAGTCGATTGTGCACAGTTGACCAAAGCCAACTCAATTGAGGGTGAGGACCGTCCTCGGGTATTGTAGCGTTACTTATGAATCAGGCAACAAGAAAGACAACATCACGATCATCTATACGCCATGGTCGAACCTTCGAAAGGACGCCTCTATGGCTACTGGCCAAGTGTCCTTCCATAACCAAAAACTTGTCAAGAAGCGATTTGTCACAGTTCGCGAGAACGCTATTGTCAAGTAAGTGATCATCGACTCAGTGCAAATCTTGGTCATGTACTAGATGCACGCGATATCTCTACATCATCAAGCATACTTCAAATCTGGTCTTGTGCTGATTGACTCTTCCAGCCGGTTGAACAAGACCAAAGAGGAAAAGCACCCTGACTTGGCAGCTGAAAAGGAAGGTGTGCTCAAAGAGAAACGTAAACAAGAACGCCTGGAACGTGAAAAACAAAAGGCCAAAGATAGAGAAGAAAAGGCCGAAAGAGAAGCCCTTAAATGGCAGCGCGATCATGCATATGATGAGTGGACCGACGAGCAAAACATGCGCAGCAATGATGCCGAAGACTGGAATCCTGAAGAAGACTTTATGTGATAGAGTTTCCATCCCGGGATTCATTGAATGCAGGGCAGGAAAAGGGGACTCGATTAGAATTAAATTAGAGCCAAAGTTACCACTACCCCATACATTACTATTTACTTACTACGTATCTTCACCTGCAGCTCCACTACAGAAAGTTAAGACACGTCTGAATGAAGGCTGAGTCTGTAATACCTCTACTACTATATGTTATTGCTTCTGTTGATCCTTTCATCTGACAGTGCACAATCTAGATTGATGACCCGACTATCCATTGTTGTCCTTTAGTAATCATCCGAACCTGTCATTCTTTTGTCCCCAATTTCAGGCCCTGGTCTTCCAACCTCGTATCATCAAGACATCCCTACCAATTTCTCATTCGAGCGCAACCTCGCCTTTCGTTTAAACAGAAGAGCCCAAGTCCAGGTATACTAAACGAACTTTTCGCCGTTATCTTCGGTCCATAAGTATGGCGTCTGTTGAAAGTCTGACGCGTGTGCATGGTAAAGACCTTTGCGACTTATACGGGAGCAGGCGCTGATTCATATGGACAGATAGACAAGCACGTCGACGACCCTTTGCCAGTTGGATGAAGCGCCTGGCAAACTTCAAGAATCTACACTCGGATCCATCTCCCTCATCCTCGTCCAGGCCTTTAACAACCACCGCGACAAAGGTTAGAAAGAATAACGAATCCAAAAATCATCCATATACTTTTCCACGAGCGGGAGCTACTCATCATGTTCAACCCTCCCTGGCTATGAGTTCGCGTGAGTCGAGATCAGTCGGGTCCTTATCACACAGCAAGAACTCCATGTCCGTATCGCACGATGGTCAGGTGCAGCCAAAATCAAGAGCTCCTACATTAGCTACGACAGCAGAGACAACTGTGTCAGGAACGGGGACGACTGCGACCACCGCAGCAAGAACAGAGGGTGACAGAGACAGCACGTTCTCGTCGCCGGCGCCATCATTGCGGTCCATCACTACGACTCTAACAACAATGCAATCTACTGCGCCGGGAGTGAACCTGGTCAACCAACAAGTCACAATGACCCCCACAGCATCTACTTATACCACTCAACCTGCCACTGCCATACCCGCGCATTTAGCACCGACAGGTCACCACGCTACATATCACACAGCAACAGCTAACAATCTCCTAAGTGACAACGCCTCGGTTCTTACATTAGCTTCCTCTTCCAAAAGAGGTCGACGACGAAATTCAGTAGACACTAATGCCAGCATGAAAGCTCTCGCGCCAGCATCAATGTTCGGTGGATCCAGAGAGTCCCTGCCACTGTCCGTTCTCTCCGGAACAGTCATCAACCCCGGCGGGTACGCAGATAATTCCTCTCTCCGCGATACAGCATCCTACTATCACCCTCGAGCAGGTTCAGCCATGAACGCAGAACGAGCAAGTCTGATCAGTGCTAGCGGCGTGACGGCACCTGCCTTGGCGAGCGAGAGGAACAGCTACATCAGCACAACGAAGCACGCAGGAGACGCGGGCAGCATAAGAAGCGGCCTACGAGGACACATGGGTGGAGATCGTGACAGAGATGGAGCTGGAAGCCGAGCTGAGAGAATACCTTTGCACGGCCGGAATGATAGCTTGGGCGCTGTGAGTATAGGTGCTAATTCCTTGCTGCTGAGAGAAAGAGAACGTGAGATGGTCACGGCGCCTACAACTCCTATTCCAGTTTGATGTGGCGACATTCGAAGATCAAGCGTGTATTATTCGAGAGTTCTTTTCGTGCTTTTACCATGGATTAGGGATGGAAACGGGATGTTGCGATGGGAAACCCATCCTCGAGAATTATCTATACCCACTAGGCAAGGAAGGAAAATGGTTCAGATGTTTCGATTACAAACTTTCTTGCTTTCTTACTTTGTTTCGGAGAATTTATCGAAATTGCTTGCTTGAACAACCATCATAATTTCCAACCACCTATTGAACGAACCCACGGGTGAATTAGTTCTTGAATTCACCCTTGAGCATATGGTCTTCATAATCGTAATAAGCTCCAAATTCATGATAGCACGTCTCGGGATCACTCTCCATCTCAAAGACATACTTGGCTTCCTCGTCCGTAATCAAGACCTTCTGCAGTCCGTTTGCCGCCGCCGCCTCGCAGAGCAGTTGTCCTTGACACGCATGTTCCATCGACAAGAACAAGAACGCCGCTTCGTCAACGGTGCCACCTACCGTCAACAAGCCGTGGTTCCTCAAAATGCAGGCCTTGTTGTCACCTAGGGCTTGAGCGATCTGTTCGCCTTCCTCTGACGCCAGGACCACGCCGCCGTACGAATTATACACGCTGTGAGCGTTCCAGAACTTGCAGGCGTCCTGTGTTAGGATCTCGAGTGGTTTGCCGAAGACAGACCAGGCTTTTCCGTGGATTGTGTGGGCGTGGCAGACGGCGTGGACGTCTGGTCTGGCTCTGTGGACGGCGGCGTGGATTAGGAAGCCTGCTGCGTTCGGGGGTCGCGTGCGGTTGCCTCCTATCACTTTTCCGTCTAGGTTCACGAGGATCATGTCGCTGGCTTTGAGGAGACCGAAGTGTACGCCTAGGGGATTCGTCCAGAAGGCATCATGGTGTTCTGGGTCGCGTACTGAGATGTGGCCTGAGATCCCTTCTACGAAGCCTTCGCGTGACCAGTGTCGGAAGGCAGCGGCCATGTGTTCGAGTTGCCATTGGCGTTTTGAGGCGTGGTCGGGGAATGTTGGGATTCCTGGGAGTGTCACGTCGCCGTGGGAGATGGCTTGAAGAGGAGTTTTGTCTGTCATGCCGTGCACGTGTGTTTTTCCGTCATTGGGAGTTACGGCCTTCGTGGGTTGAAGCCCCTTGGGTATAATGCTCTCGATTGCTGATGGTGCCATTTTGTTCAGGTGTATGTTCGATCTATCCAAATTTTCGAAGAGTAATAATTTCACAAGATTTAGGATTGCAGCTTGAGATATGTATTGTCTTTTTATTATCGAGGAAATCTGCCCTGATGAGGAATGGAATGTTCATACATAAAGAGTTTATCGGATCAATGTGGAAAGTCATCCCGAATGGTCGATACCTATCATGTCACGCAACGTGGAGAAGTCCGATATCAACAAGCGAAACTTACGAGGAATAAACTTCCTGTTATATCAACATCATCTCCATTGCATTTACGTCCTCCGGAGAGGTTCGTTGTGATAGATTCTCGAGCTGTCAAGGGCTGCCGCTGGCGCCTGGTCGCGATACATATGTCTTCTGGAGCAAATTCGAAATGTCGCATAAGACAGGAGCAATAATTAATCAGATAGAACAAAACTTCATGAGAGATACATACCCACATTTTGTGGTCGTGCCGTGCACTAGTCTAAGATCTGAAGCCTGGCAGAAGTAGCTCGTAGAGAGAGAGGCTGAAGCAATGTTTTCGATATGACGTTGGAAAATCATCCATTCGAATTTCCACGGTTCAGACCCTGACTAACATCCCACTCATCGCTGTTCTTCTTGTTTCCCATGGTATCAGACATTTGCTCGACGTGGTCCTGAGCCTCAGCACCGATATCTATACCCCCATCAAGACCAGATATCAGGATCTAGAGTCCAAACAAATCTATCAACAATGGCCAGCTATATCCTTCAAATACCATTTCGTCGCAGCCAGTATGTCGAATTGTCCTCAGCCATCAAGCAATACATTTCCACCCGATACGATGAGTCTCACGAGAAATACACCGACGACATTCGAGCGATCGAGGAACTCAGACAGGATTCGATTACTGTGCAAGAGCCACATATTACCGGCATCCAGCGACTGGCAAGATATGCAGCGCAGCTGCGATATATGACAGGGAAATTCCCTATCGATATCGGTGTTGAGTTCCCATGGTATCCAGCGCTGGGCTATCATACTGGCACGGCAATACTACAGTCGAACCTCCGTTTCGAGTTGGCCAACATCTTATACAACCTCGCTGCATTGTATTCACAGCTTGCACTATCAAATAACAGGACTACAGGCGACGGGCTCAAGCAGGCAGCACAGTACGGCATGGCAGCGGCGGGGACGTTGTCTTTCCTCAGAAACGAAATACTACCAGACCTCCGATCCTCTCCTCCAGAAGACATGGACCCAAACACACTGGAGAGTCTAGAGAAACTGAGTCTAGCGCAGGCACAGGAATGCTTTTGGCAGAAGGCCGTGAAGGACGGGATGAAAGATGGGACAATCGCCAGATTGGCTGCTAAAGTTAGTGACTACTATGCCGACGCTGGTGATTGTGCCGTCAAGTCGGATTGTATCAGTACAGAATGGATTCACCACATGAATGCGCGGCACCATCATTTCGCTGCTTCAGCTCAGTACAGACAATCAATCGACTGTTTGGAAAAGCGAAAATACGGAGAAGAAGTGGCACGGTTGCGAGATGCTCTCGCGTGTGTTAGCGAAGGTTTGAAGGAGGCTCGCTGGATTAATAGAGTCGTGTTGGGTGATCTGAATGGGTTAAAGAACAAGGTTCAAGAAGAACTGAAGAGAGCAGAGAAGGACAATGATATGATCTATTTGTTACCAGTCACGCCAAAGACTGAGCTCAAGGCTCTAGATCGAGCGAATATGGTGGCCCCAAAGCCACCTAAGGAGGTCGTGGATGGCATGTCAATGCTCGGGCCAAACAAGCCATTTGGCAATCCCTTATTCGAAAGGCTGGTATCATATGCCGTCCATCAAGCAGCTAGCATTTACACCGATCGAAGAGACAGACTCGTCAACACCTCAATCATTGCAGATCTGGAAGCCATGACATCGAAGATCAGAGACTTACTGCAGTCACTCAATCTCCCAGGATCGTTGCAAGCGCTTGAGAAACCTTTGGGACTACCACCGAGCCTGGTTGCGAAGGCCGAAGAGCTGAGGCAGCAAGATGCGCTGTATCGATTAAAGCGGTCAAGCGAGGATACCCTGAAATTGAAGACAAATGATCTGTCAATCTACCAGGAAGGTGTCAATCTGCTTGACTCAGAGAGGCAGGAGGATGATCGCGCACGTGCAAAGTATGGAACGGAACGGTGGACCCGGCAGGCTTCCCAGCAAGCACTAGCTAAGCTCTATACCCAGGCGGGCGAACTCCATGGCTACCTCAATAGCGCAGGATCATCTGACAACCTGGTACAGACGAAGATACGAGAGAATGAGCACGTTCTTCACATCTTGACCGGCTCCAACCGAGAACTTGAGCGCCATGTGCCGTCATCGAGCCACGTTACCATCACACCTAAGATTGAACAAGCAGCCTCTCGGCTACGTGCCGTACTAAACGATGCGTCCCGACTTGAAACAAAACGCAAGCGTAAGGTCGAGGCCATACGCGCAAAGGCAAAATTTGACGACATTGGGCCTGATCTACTGGCCGAGGCCGCCAGACTAGAGCGTGAATTTCCCATGCAGCCAATCTCGGCGAGTCAATTTGAGCCACTTTTTGAGTCCAGACTCGAGAACTATGAAGCCGATCGGGAGGTGTTGATTAGTGAACAAGAAGATCAGGACCAACTATTCGCGAGAATCGGAGAAGCTAACAAGAACTTTCTTGACGCAAGAACGGGTGATGCTGAATCAATGACTAAAGGTCGTGAGCAGGCATTGCAGGAATTGGAGACGGCTTACCTAAAGTACAAGGAGATAATATCTAACCTGGAAACTGGTAGAAAGTTTTACAATGATCTAGCAGGCCATGTAAGTCGATTTAGGGAATCGGTCAGAAGCGCGGTCGCAGCCAGAAGACAAGAGGCATCGGAGCTTGAGGCTGAATTGGGTATGGGTGGTATGCAGCTGGAGGAGACAGCACGACAGCTGCGACAAAGGAAAAAGGATGAACACAAACCTGCACAATCTGCTGCAAATCAGACTCACACACACAACATGCAGTTACATGAACCATTGACCGCACCAGTCCCTACAAGGGCGCCAACAAACCCCTCAGCTGCAGATGTCATCAACACTGTTGCCACTCCACCAGTAGCTATCGCTGGGAATTCGCAGTCGGCGTTCCTGGGTAGTGGTGGTGTGTGGTCGCCGGACATGGGGATCAAGTTTGGGGGTCCTCCTATCCAGCCGAATGGGCAAAGTGGCCGATAATGACAAAACAAGGACTTCAGTCTAGCACATCTTCAATGTTTGTAGTGGGTGACCAATAAGAAACCACCCCTTTATCCGTCAAGGAAGTGGCATCGACCAACGAGATCTCTGTACAGTCGCGTTAGAGGTAGTGGATATGCCTCGGTCAATAAGGAATATGATTTGTACAATCTTTACAGCCTGCCAGGGTGAAGACCTGCCTATCTGTGGCCGTCACCGTCTAGCTAAACTGCACCAGGTGAATGTGTGATGATATGGTTGATACTTTAGCACTTCCCCGGTAGAAATGGCTGCTCAAGCCTCGTATCCGCAAAATCCTCTTTCGGGGAGGCTTGACCTGGTGGCGAGTAGTGGTCCTTTGCCCTGGTAAGTAGGCATCTCCTAGTTTGCGCCTCATGGATTAAGAACAATATCACAAGACTGGCTACTGCTCTATGCTAACATGTCGCATGGTTCAGGGTTGTATCATACTGGAGCCAGAGAGTGTGAGACGAAGTCAAGTCTCTGATCAGCCTCGCAAGCGAATTCGTCGCAATTCAGCGGATGTTTGAAGCCATTGCCGAGCTCCTGGGTGCTAAAGCATCAATTAGGATCGTGGACGGTATTGATCGCTGATGCATCATGGCTTCACAGTTGGAAGGATGTTGTGACTGGAGCCTCCCGAAAGCATTAGTAGCCCGGGCAGTGATCAATGGGGAATCTGCAGACCAATATTTGGCAGTGGAGTCTGAGCCACATGAAAAGTACTGACAACAGCCACTCTACGAATCCCAGTGCGTGACATTGTGGCCCCAAGGTAATGAGTGAACAGATCGTGGAAGGGTCGCAAAATAACGCAGTTATGCATATCAGAGCGTTTGCGTACCGAGCTCTTTCGCAATCCTTCTGCTGTTCTGACACCAGTCAGGTGGTGGCAACTCGTATTGCTACATCCGGTTGTGCTGGCTCGAAGCCGAGTCAGAGGGGAATGTGAATGTCGCATCCCCAAATCCCATTGCAAAAGGCCTCGAGCTCGTTCTTCGGGCCCAGGCACTTTGACGGCATTACACATGTGGTGGAAGCAGATCTGTTAATGCAGGTCTCCAGTAGGACGTCTATGGCAAGGAAACACTGCCACTTTTGAACCAGACTTACGCACAATAGGGGAGTCTCTTCGATGAATCTAGATACATGGTCTCTGCTATTGCTCTTTCCAAGTCATGCCGATAGGCTCTCCTTTCTCTGCCATCATCTTGTGGGTTCGGACCGACTCCGGACCTGTGACTTTATGACCATCCTTAGTGAAGTTGGAACTCGCGTCTCCGGTGTCTCTTCAGTAAGCTACTTCGGTCTAGGGACTGGCCGCGATAGAGCGTGCACCACACCGAGAGGAACAATTTTAGAAAGATTGGTTGTTAGAGTAAGGCTCATTGCACTTCGCTTGAAGCTTAATCTCGACGAGGGCCACTTGCAGACTTGAAATTTGCAAGAAGGGGAACGAAAGGAGGACATTGATGACTGCGCCATTCGTGTGGGTGAGATTCTTGATTCAGCATCGGTGGATCGAAGGGTAATCGTGAGCCGTCCGGCCAAATTCCTCGAAGATCGAAAAGAGATGTCATGTTTTCCGTTGGCTAGAATGAATGATATCAGCAGATCTTCTTCGAGTCGAACGATCAAGACTATGGTCACTTGTTCTCAGTATACGAACGAGGCGACGCTGAGATAGCACGTACTAGTAAGTAGAGGGGAAGGTAGCAGAGGCAAGAACAAGCGTAACCGCACTTGCCACAGAACTTGGCTTAATATCCGTGCGTGACGATTCCTGCAGCAAATGAGTTCGTCTTACTGATATCAGTATGTCAAGCTAAACGGGTCGGGTACCTCGGGCAAGAAGATGATTTGACTTGTGCAGAAGATCTACAGTGGGAATGACTTCTATGATCGAAAGAGTTCCATGCAATCTAACACTGAAGAATGGAAGAGCCCGTGCGGTCGAACACCTCCTCATAGAACTGCAGCTGATACTTCTGAATGGTTTCCATTCCGTTCTGTTTTGACCGAAATTCAAGTTTGGACGGGAAGAGTATGGATACTCGTGCTCCGCGGAAGCGGTAAGCAATCGAAGCTTCATCCCGTATCCCTGGCAGTGCATGAACGATGACAGCCCGACAACCGATAGTATGTGATGACACAATCTTCATCATAGAAGAGATCTGGTACGATCACACTGAATTCGGCAGTGTGATCTTGGAATGCCGTATTCAAGATCACGCAGGTGTTACACGACCTCTCAGCCATGTATCAAGCGAGCTTCTTACGTGCAGCCCACGAGTCTGACACCTAGTATACGCCTTACATGGATCGCCACAGCTCACTACCACAAACGTGTTGGCTGCCCGTATTTTCCGAAAGCGACACTAAAGTTTCGGATGCATCTTAGCGAAACTATAGGCATAAACCTAATGCACGTGGGAAGTTTATATGAAGCTTGAACCGTTTGCGGGACTTTAAGTTCAATGCGTGGCGGGTGACAGTGACACTCGACAATCGACATTACGGTTTGGGCAGTCTACCTTCCTCACGCAATTATAGCTTATGCTTGGCGATACCAGCCATTCTTGAAGCGTGAGTTTGACAACCATACTAGGGAAGAGACTCTCAGCTCGGTTTGTGGGGGGACCGTCCTTGACCAGGGTGCTTCCAATAATGACGAGTGCCGGGATCCAGTGATAGACAAGCAAGCGCCGGCACGAGTCAGCAGCTTGGACATGATACGGAGCGACAGTGTCGAGTTAACACGCCCGTGGTACCACATTGCTGCCATCCGTTTCAAAGACCTCGGACGACCAGAAGAGTTGTTCTGAGGAATCATGACCTCAAGCGCGTCATAGCTCCATTTAGCTGAACGAAGGGTCACGCGTTCAAGCGTCGGCCTCGACATGGACCGATGGAGTCCTCTTCGAAATTTGGAACGAACCGACCGAGAAAGTTAGCGCTCATCTCAGATTAGCTGTCTTGCTGGAAGACTAGTTATGGAATGTAGGTACCGGAGACGACGTCAATTCACGCTCCTACTTTCCAGCTACTGATGATGTTTTGTCTCTGTTCGGAATGGGAATCGTGTACGGTAGTACGAGCGCTGACTCAGGCAAAATACGTACTGTAGCTGTCAGCAGGAGATGACATCCCGGGCCCGATGCACGTTTGACGAACCGCTAGAGCCATACCGACAAAATAGTGAACATGCGCCTGTTTCCTGCCCTAGAAATCTTCTAACAATCGAAACACCATGGCGGTAAATCACAACCGAGATTATCCATTCGGTCGGCGACAAGTCCAGGCTTCAGACTCATATTTTCGATTCCTCTCGGAAATTATATTTGTATGTTTTTTTGCCCATCCAGTACTGTGCTTCCGTACCCTGCTGGTTCTGGTAGCCAGACCTTGTACGAATAATTCCAACCTCTATGGTAAGCGATGGAGCCGAGAAACGAATGTTGCTCTACTTCTTGGTGTTCAAGTGCTGGCGCCAGAGAGATTGACGACCCGATCTGCTGTGGTCATGCCTAAGTACAGACATCGTGAGCTGGAATGTCGCTCGGCTAGCCAGCTAATCAGCCGCCCGACTTACCACTTTTGCCCTCACAGATATTGCAGTGTAGTGTCCCAGTATGTCATTTGTTCTGTGTACCATTGACCAAAACTCTACACGACAGGCAGAACCTGGAACATGTAACGCAATGCCCACACGGTAGTGATCTGCTTGTCATGAGAACTGAACCGCCCGACTGCGAATTATGGTAGGATCCACATAGCGCGAACTGCTGCCAGTGCCAGATGGTGTTAATTGACGAAGCATGGACTGACCTGCATCGGCCGTGAACAGCGACCTCAGCTCGCGATCCCTGCCTGGAACTCGAGACGCAACGCTAATCGGCGTTTCTTCCATTGATGCCCAGCGCACCTATCGCCAGTAACTCAAGAGGTTATCTTGTCCCCTTCCGCTCGCGGTGATCCAACGTGCACGCTTAATCACATTCGAGCCAAGGTGACGAGCCTGTGGCACTCAGACTTGTGGTTGGGATACTCGCTCCCATAAAGTGAACACGCTCGAGAGTGAGGCTATCCGAGAAGCGAAACACGTGTATCCTGAATCATCGACCTCATGCAAGTCGTTCCTAGCCCTCAGAAACTTCGCACCATGCTCCGGCGAATCATGCCACCCTCGGTAGACTGAAAATGCACGTTGTGGGCTGCGATACGCTGGCGAGAACAACAGCTAAGGTTTCTGACCCGACGACTTCCTCGGGTGATGATGCGAGCTCCATGATCGACAAACTGTCCGGGATTTCCACTCGAAATTTACCTTGATGGGATTTTGTAGTACTTGCTGTGCTTGTACACGACCCAAAACCTGATTTCTCGTCATAGGATGCTTCTTCCTGCTCACTCGCACCCGCTGCGACCTCGTGTCGACCCTTTGACTTTATCCGCGTTAACTTGTCCAGTACCCAATCATGAGTCACGCCTCATCTGCGTTCGCTCGTCAAGCGTTGCGAGGACGAACCTTGAATACACGTATAGGGCTAGCCCAACGCGGCTCATTTTTGAGCCCTATCACGACCAATCTCTATGCAAGGTAGACGTTGTTCCACAAGTACGCCGCCAGGCGCAGCAAATTTTCTCTCTACTTATATGCAACATGGTCCTGCAGGCCGAGAGTGCAACTATGTACCGCCTTTAGTGGATTAATCATCCACAAACTGGCCAGGAAATTTAGCTCACCAGGGCACTGGTCCAGTATCCCACTTAGTCGCTCAGATAAAGCGATCGGGCACCCATGTGCAAAGGCTTTCTCTCAAACCTACGGTGCGAGCCCGAGTCTTAGTCAAACTATCCTCCTTCCAGATCTTCTACTTGTCCCTCACTCTTTCTTGTCTCTGTACATAGCTTCGATGGCAATCAGCAACGAAGCCTCCGTCAGGCGAGCGCTCGCCGCCGCTCAGAACAACGAGGAAGTTGACAGGAGTGTGGAGCAAATTCTGGAGAGCACGCTGGCCGGAATTTGGAGCAGGATTCAAGCAGCACCCGACAGCTATGTCATGACTACCCTCGAGTTCGCCATTTTCAATCGATACCGCAGCCGTGCAATCTTTCAAAATTCTACAGCACGCAGAGCAGTTGAACGCTACTGGAACAGTGTCAGTGCCGCTGATGGTACTGCACAACGATGAAGTCAATTCAACCACATCAGCAGACCTCTTCACGATACGGCTGCACTCTTAATTGCAGGACTTGAGTCAGCAAAAAGCTTCCAGCAAGGTCTGCAAATTTCAATGCCGCAAGCCATCAAGCTCCCTGCTACCCTTCTTCCCTGGTGTTCAGGCGTCGTGGGATTGTGTCGACTAGCTTACGACTACCAGTCAGATGTGCTGCAACTTCAGCCTGAGAATGTTGCCACCAACGCAGCGCGAGGTATGGATGGGACGGATTCACCCTTCTCATATACAAAGACCTCTTCTGCTAGAAGAGTCAGAGTCATCGCAATCCAATCCCCGCATTGAACAGCCCAGTGGCCAACACCAAATCAAGATACAGGAGCCCGGCGATAGTTCAAAGTTAGTTTCCACTCATATAGTCTTCCTGAAGATATTCGAGGAATAACATCAGTGTTCACTGTCTTGCACACCTAGATGAGATCAGACAAGAATTTGAGTGAGGAGAAGTGATGACAATGACTCAATCACGAGAAGTACAAATGTTGATGTGCAGGCTGCGTACACGGGGCATCTAAGGTCCTGATCCAGAACTATCAGATATCCCTCACAACCGAGATGTGTCCCCATAGGAAAGAAGATATTGGCTTGCACAACAAACCTCGTCCACACAAGCTCGGCTCGCTCGAACGATGGAGGCAATGTATGATCAATCAGTGGTCACATTCTTGGAATTAGGTTACAAGCACGGGCCAGCAAGCCAGCCGGAAGGGTTCGTAAAGTCTAGGACGTGGGACACACACGCCATGGCGCCAATCCTCGTTATGTTCCTGGATATTTTAAGGCACATACTGTTGGCGCAAACATACGCGTTATTCGCTGTGGCATCGCCTTCCATTGATTCTAGCGAGTCAGAGTTGGAGCTACCTCTGGTGTTCATCAGAGGCTAAACGGGTGGTGTTTTGGTCCGGCAGACGAGCAGACACTAATTTCTATAGCGTCTGGGACACGGGAAGGACGGAATAATCCCCGAGATACATTGCGTATCGTTCTGACTTGGATAAATTGTTCTACACGAGCTCATACACTTCTGCATTTCAGACACAATGCGACACTACATACAGCGGCACCTCAGCCTCTACGGTCGGCACGGGCTGCACGGACAGTCCAGCGAACTGCGTCTCGTCATGCCTGGAGGTTACGTGTGTAGCTATGACGTTCTTTACGGCCCCAGATGATAACAAGGTAAAGGAATGTACATCATACTCGGCTATTGTGCAGAGAACCGACGCAAGGGATATCTCGAAATTTTCAGACTCGGCTCTGCTCGTTGTTCGCAGCGATGGAGCTTTTGTTGCGGTTCCAGAAGATGTGACTGGTTCTACGGTCGAAACAATTGTCGATTTGTCAACAACGATCACTACTGGCGCGGTCAGTGACTCGGTATGCTCCCACGCTATGGCGACGGAGGGTCGACCAAGTCCGACTATGACAACGATCACGAAAGGCGACACACAATTTGCTAGTTACATACACTCAAGCCCATCTTCTACGTCCACTGAAGTTTAAGTTCGATATCCATGGATCCCGGATGGAACCTCCAAGAACAGCAAGTCACCCTCACCAGGAGCAGATAGCCTGTAAGCGACATTCTCGACCTTGTTTCTCTACGCTTAATATCTGGTTCATGAGGTGGACATCTGCGTTGCAGGCTCGATCCACTGTGCACTCACAACCAAGACCGCTACTGAAACGTGGCGACGGACCGCCAATCCATGTTCACGCGGAGGCTGTACGGGCACAGGTCCGGTGAGAACGACTACTGAGATCTGCGAAGTGTCCTTTTGATCTTGTACCGGCCTTTTCTCGGTTTTCGAGATAATCCTCCATCACTGCAGAGATTGAGTTGAGATTTCGGACGTCAAGAGAAGTAGCGGTAGCTAACTCTGCTCTGCAAGATCGGTCGACTAGCTAGTGTCTTCACGGCCAATGGCAGAGGTTTTCGCCCTGCTTTCTTGGGAAATGATTTCCAGTCTTGCTGTCCAATAGAATTTGTGGACGACATCACATGAGCCCGAGGCCATACAGTAGGGTTTGTATGTGTCTCGAGTGTTGGAGGACTCTTCGTACTTTTACTTGTAGGAGTTCGGAGAAGTTTCGGGATCATGATTCAGTGATAATCAAGGAAGTACGTGTGGAGTCTGTCGATCTCCATTCAGGTTCGGACCGGAGTAACATTCCATCCGACTAGTGTGATCTGACGTGTAACTGGATCCGCATAGTATCGGCGGTAGTAGCAGCGAAAGAATGAGGACGAGAACCAAGAGCGCAAAGAGTCAAGAAGCACGAGCACGGAGGATCGCGTGCTCAAATTCCCGGCCACCTGGGTCTCTATACTGTACTATCACTGCTACTGCTACTAGTACACCACGTTTGACTAGTAGGCAGGCGTCTCTCATCCCTGTACTTGCCATGTGACCATCGTTTTATTCATCTGCCGCCCTGCAGTACTAGTCGCACTACTACGGTACTACCGTTATCAGACAGGCGTTCACTCCATTCTTCCACTCGACCTTCTTTGTTTAACCATGATCTGTTGACATTGCGAGCGTGAAGCATGAGCTCGCGAGACCGTTATCTTTCACTCGCCTAATACCTAATAGCCTCAATCTTACTTTTCACAGTCGACTCAGTCAGTCACTACAATATAAACCTCTCCTCAATCCCCATGTCTACAATATATCAAATTCAAGCCAGCAATATGGTGCCGAGCCCAGGATCAAGCGGTGCCACCTAGTACTTGGCTCGCTACTCTTTGTTCAAGTAGTCCTCCGGATGCATCACGACGTGGCTCTTTGTCTGTCGTTGACAATCAAATCTACGATATGACCTGCACTCAAGTGTGCTGGTTGTAACTTTCTCTCCTTCACACAACTCCTTCCAGCAGTCAGAACTGCATCAATAGATATGCTGGTGCCCTCGATAGCTTTGCTGACTTTATTCTCAGTGCCTGCCGTCTTCGCACAGCACGACTGCAATCCGTTGACAACAGGTACGCTAGACCCGCATCCTTGATGCGCATGCACTGACCATAGAAAAGCAACGTGTCCACCGATCAAGGGTTTGTCGACTAGCACGTATACGGTTGATTTTACCCAGCAAACCCATTTACCCGATGGATGGGTTCTCGCCAACTACGCCAACGTTACATTTGGCCCTGAAGGAGCTAAATTTTGGTTCAATGCTAGAGGCCAGGCACCATACATATGGACCGATTTCTATATCGCTTATGGCCGAGTGGATGTCGAAATGTTGATCTCGAACGGCACTGGTATCATCACGTCTTCTGTCCTGTTTTCGGACAGTCAGGATGAGATCGACTGGGAGTTTTCTGGCTCCAATTTTGGAACCCCAAGTGGAAAGGCTTTCACCAACTACTTTGGTAAGGGATTGACTGGTAACTATGATCGAGCATCTATCCAGGATGTCGAGACACCGCAGCAGAAGTTCCACACGTACAGCTTTGACTGGAACACACAAAATTTGAAGTGGATTATCGATGGAGCCGAGAGACATTCGCAGGCCAATACAGGCCAAACCACAGGTACGTGCAGCTGAACTTCGACAATCGATCTCAAAGAATTTTTGCTTACTGAAGTTCGCTTAGGTAACTACCAATATCCTCAGACTCCATCCCGGCTACATCTTGGTATGTGGGATGCAGGTGACCCAAACACGGCGGCTGGAACCGTGAACTGGGTATGTTATTGACTTAGTGTCGAATCCTATTTGAGCACTCGCTAACGTTCTCCAGGCTGGTGGCTACACCAACTATGCTAATGTCCCATATTACGCTATTGTACGATCTGTAAGGATCACCACTCCATACCCTTGTTCAAGCTGGCAATATCCGACAAATTTCAGTGGAAGTTGGGTAGACGTGAAATGCACCAACCAAACAATTCCGAGCTCGACTACATCTGCTGCTCCAACAATCACTAGTGGCATGAGTTCAACATCGACGGGCTCTCTGTGCACCGCTAACTCGTACAGCGTGATTCCGGGAGATTATGGCTGGGGTATTGCTAATCGATTTGGACTTAGTTTCGCTGCACTCAGTGCAGCTAATGCCGGACTCAACTGGGATCAGTTGTATGCTGGTCAAATTCTCAATGTTCCATGTAATATCACAACATCGAGCAGCTCCTCGTCGTCAAGCTCAACTACAAGCAACTCATCAATCTCTACGAGTAGCTCAATATCTATATCTGCAAGTTCGAGCTCGATTCCAGCCACAAGCGTGAACAAGAGCAGCTTAACGTCATTTTCTATTACTCAATCATCAAGTGGGACTATCACAACTGCCTTGCTATCAACATCGAGTATCAATTCGTCTAGTACCTCTTCATCAATGATATCGAGTACTAACTCATTCAGTATCTCTTCTTCAATATCACCGAGTACTGGCTCTTCCAAAACATCCTCATTGACCTTATCTAATGCTTCCTCATCAGTGATACCCAGCATCAATACATCCAGTACCTCCTTCTTATTGACAATTGCTACTTCGACTCTAGCCTCGCTCAATACAACGATCTTTGATTATGGCTACACATCGACGACGAGCTACATTATACCGAGTGCCTCTGCCGCAGCATTGTACGCACAGTGTACTTCTGGAATGTATGCATATACGGTGAAGCCAGGTGACTATGCGGCCAGAATCGCTGACTGGCTCGGTATCAAAGCTGACTATATCTACCAAGCTAATCCAAGCGTCAATTGGATGGACTTGAAGGAAAAGCAGGTCCTACAAATCCCCTGTGGAAAATCCACCTTTACATCTTTCATTTCACTTCCCGCATCAACTACCACTTCTATATCGACAAGCTCAAGCACAATCTCAAAAGTCGCTACCATCACCTCTTTCGCAACATTATCAGCTTCGAATGCAACCTCAGCGTTGACAAGTTTCACCCCAACGAACACCACTACAGTTTCTCCTTCAATGATAATTGGTCCACCACTTTTAAACACACCAACTACAAGTCTTCCATCGACCAGTTCATCCTCAGCTTCGACGATCGTATCTCCTTCGTTGATAGTTGGGCCCCCACTTCTAAATACACCAACCACTGGTGTTTCATCATCTAAGTCTACCTCTGCTTTCATGGTCAGTAGCACAAATCTACCGCAAGGTTGGAAGTATAAATCGTGTTTTACCGATAACTTGAATCCACGATCGCTCAATATCTCGTCGGACATACCCACTAGTCAAATGAACAACACTCGTTGTATTAGCTATTGTGACTCGAAAGGGTATATTCTTGCAGGCACTGAATGGTCTGGAGAATGTTACTGTGGTATGCAGATCACAAATGCTAAAGCTGCTGATGAATCGCAGTGCAATATGAAATGCTATGCAAACAATACAGAGATGTGCGGTGGCGATGCTCGATTGAGTGTATACTACAAAGATACAGGAGCTGCTGGCAACGCCAACACATCCCCAGTAACCTCAACAGGCAGATTGCTCAGAATTACATCGAATGGGTTATCGGGAAGCCCCACCACGATTGGTATGAGCTCCAACTCGAATTCAAATTTGGGTTCAGGTAGTATCATTGCAGGCTCTCCTTCGACCATCACTTCTTTCAGTAGTTTAACTTTATCAACATCGGCGGTGGCCTCAAGCTGTACATCGGACCAATGTATGAGCTACATGACGGGCATGGCTACGTCAGCTAGTGGGTTCTGTTCACTGTTCATGAATCCTGGCCGAACGATAACCAGTGATATCTACGCCAATATCTTTGCATCAGGTTGTGCTAACAATGCCGTGCGAATTAGCTCTGCTTGTAATTGTCTGACCGCCAGTACCTCAACGTCGGTGGTGGTAAGCCCGACCAAGGCACTCCTGCACGTGCCAATATCGACTGGTGCATTGTCGCGCAGATGGCACATCCGTGGAGGGTTGTCATGGAACAGGTGGAGGAGACGTGGCGGGAGACGATATGACGGCGGCAGTGATGAAGATGCCGAATACGACTACCAAGACAGTAGAGCAGGGTCTGCGCGTGCTGGTAGAAGAATCGGGTATGGTGAGTAGATGCAGGTCACCCAATTGGGGAGGGAAACGTGACGCTATCTCACTTTGTTGGAGCTCGTATTGTGTGATTGTAGGTTTGGGCCGGGCATTAGTGATTGACATTGGAAGTATATAGGACATAAAGTTCTGTGCTTCACAGCATTGTCAAACCTTACACAAGCAATTTGGTGGGCGAGGTCATGGCGTTAGAAGTCACGGTTCTAGATCGATCCGATCAAAGTTTCAGTGATACTGACTCCGAGATTGAGTTTAGCCACAGCAGTCATAGAGATGACGGGCTGTCTGATTTGCTGAAGAACCCCAATTTAGTGTGCGAGTTGTGAAGTGGTGATATAAATGACTTGGACTCCCTGGATTGGACCGTGAAAATGTAATGCAATCTAATCTACTGATGATTGCTGACGATGTTCACGTGTTCGACGTTGAGTTGACAGCTTTGGCCTGGTTGGACAGCCCATGGACTTTTAGGATTTGTTTCTCGACGCCTCTCTGCAAACTAAACAAGGATCAGGCTTGTACAAGTGGTGCGATACACTCACATGGTGACCGACAAGTGGAAGCGAATATTGAGAGTTAGAAGCCGGTCTTCCGCAGTCATCCCAAATTGTCCGGTGAAGGGGTCAAAGGACGACAACTACCACTGGTATTATTAGTGATGGTAATACTATTAGTTGTATGACGGAGGGAGGGAACGCCCCTGCCTTCTCCTCCCTCCCCTTCTTCTTTGTCGTGTCCACCTCACTAGTTCGGCAAACACTCCGGTTAGTCTAGTCTAGTCTAATCACCCCGTCTCAGTGCCTAGTGAGCATTCGTACAGCAAGTGGCACACCCTACCCTATAGGCCACTCCAGGCCGCTAGATGGTGCTGTAGGCACCTTTAGCACTGCAGGTACTACCAACAAGATAAACCCTACGCTGTCCGGGGCTTCAACCTCGAGTTGAATAGGGCGTGCTTACAATGCTGTACGAGTACTAGCTGCCTTGATCTCAGCAGGCCTTGCTGTTCCTTCCATCCTGCCTGCCTGCACAGAAAGAACCTCTTAGCATTCTGCGCACCTTCATTGACCTGACGACACCTTTGTCCCTATACAACCATATCATGTTCTTCACCTCCTCACTCAAACACTTAGTACATGCTTTTGGATAACCTTCACATTCAGTACCTCATTCGAGTATGGCCCGAGTCCAAATTCTCAGTCCCTTCAGATTTCCACCCATGCTTCTGCACTCATAACAAGAGCCGATTCCTAGATTCCTCCTGTCCGACGAACTGTTGTGTACAATTCGATGTCTGTCTCGGTCAACTAGTCCTATCAAGTCGAGGAAAAACATGGTGTGCTCCATTATTCACCTTGCCCAGATGAGAGTCTCAGCATCATTCTTCAGAAGTTCTACAGCTGAACCCCGTATTACCGATGGACATCATAAAGCAAAAGGACACGGTCGACGATGAGTACGAATGTCACAACAACCTGTTGAATGAAACTTGAAATATAGACGTTCTGACCGAAGTGGAGGGTCTTGAACTCGACTTGGACATAGTGATGAGCACCGACATATTAACGTGGATAAGACATTTCAGAGAAAGCGGTCGAGGTCATCCAAAGACAGAAATATCGAAAGGAGAGCATGACATCGATCGCACAACTGGCGTGCTCGCGACAGCTTTAACCCTCTACCACTACTACTTCTTCTTCCTCATCCACGATCGTTCTGCAGAATACCAATCAGCAATTCGACGCGACGAAACGAAACTATCAGAAGACACTTACTCAATTATGTGCACGCGAATCCCGAAAATCAGCGGGTCGCTATCTCGCATCAAATGCTGGCGCAGTGAACGACCTCTTCAGCTCATCTCAGCCTTGTAAACTTTCCAGAAGAATAGAAACTGAAGACGAAAGAAGGTGGACAACGCTTCGTACAAGAGATCCTGAGACTTCTGGTTGCTCCGATCATATTCAAGGTCTGGCAGAAATAAATGGGCCAAGTTGGTAGATGTGATCGCCTGGAGTGGCCCAGTTCATTTTGCCAGACCTTGATATTGCGGTTCGTTGCTCCTTTAGCGCGTAAGTTTGCATCCAGTGCACACGGCTTGTGCATGAATGAGTGTAAGGAGATCTGCTGCGCCGTCTACCTACGGGAAGGTTATGTCAATACTAAGCTGTACGCCTCACAAGTCTCTCTCGAAGTATGCTCAGAGAGAGGATATCGATGAAGTTTTGCAAGATCGAGCCATTCGTTTCAGATCATATTTTGGCCAAACTTACTTCATGAGGACGAAGAAGACGTCACCATTTTCTCAGACGTTCTCGTATTACAGAACTAGCCTCTCCTATTGATCTCCTCGCCAATTTTCCATTCAGCAAAACATTTCTGCTGTTCGTTGCTAACGAGACCTCACTCTATTTTGTTCATTGCTGCTCGTTTTAAAGTTTCGAGTTGAACTCTGGAAGAAAATCCCGGACTGTTAATGCGCGGAATATTTCATACTAGCCAATTACAATCTACAATTTCGTCATATTGGCTGTCAAAATTCGCCAACCCAAGCAAGATGTCATGTCTTTGCTTGTCATGTCGAGTCTAGGCATCTTTCTTTGCTATTGGACCTGATCCAGTCCAATATCTACACAGCGACCGAAGTGGTTCACGTACAAAACATGTCGAGATGTAAATTCAACCCCAATGTGGCTCCAGTCACGCGTAACGGGCGATCGAAAGCGGTTACCAGCACCTACCATATCCGATTGGCCTCTGCAATGCGATGATTAGCGTACCGAGATCCTGTCAGCCGTGGTACGCAGAGTACTTTCCCCGTTCTCGCTTCTCGGATGACTGGATTTCAATCGACGTCATACCTCCTATCGGGATATCTCCTTTCTTTGGGTTTGCTTGTTCGTTTCGATGGAACTCTAATTCTCCTCCTTAGAGAGCAAATGAACAGCTTCCGAACTCAACGCAGCCGCCCTTCAGCTTGGGTTCATGGGAGGCGCTGGTGAACATTCAATTAAACATTTCTGACATTCGCACTATTCTGCGGAAAGCTTTTACTATTCTTCTGCGCATCATTCTCCTTCATGATTCATGCTCTCCTCGCATCATTAATCCAATACTGCAGGCGACACGGCAACAAGGAGCGTTGCAGAACTAGTAGTGTCATCAATACGTAATGCGATCTACCTCTTCTTCTCAACAGCAACCACTTCCACTCACATGATCAACGTGCATAGGCAAAAGCGTTTTAGCTTAAAAATACGAACCGCGCTCATTGTGCCAATAAGCGAATCCTCTTTCATTAATCTCGGTCGGCTAAGTTTACAAGATCACAAAGGTTTTGAACGAGGCGATTGAGATTTCGATGTTGGAGATGACATGGCAAGGTCTGGCAAAATGAATTGGGCCAGTCCAGGCGATCACATCTACCGACTTGGCCCATCTATCTCTGCCAGACCTTGATACTTTAGGTAGATCAATCCCTTTGGATTCATTCTGAACATCCCGTTTTTTCGTATGTTTGGTATAGACACTTTGACTAGATACATAAGTAGGCGAGCGCACGAGAAGAAATGAATATTGAAGAATAAGTTATGTAGATCTTTCCCTCATGTGCTATCCTAGTCAAAAGATCCTTTTTTGATACTGACATTGACGTCTGGACAGCGGGAGAGTACCACTTCGACTCTTTCTTCTTTGGATAAAAATTTTATTCATCTCGTTTCGTTTCATGGCAGACAGACGCATTCCTTACTATTCCATTCCACTCCATTCCGCTCCGTTTCAAAGACGGATATATATAACTCCAGGAGAGACAAAGCTCCAAAATTGACGATGAATAATGATGATGATGATGATGATGATGATGAACATGCTGACGAATGAATTCGAACAAAAAAACAACGATGAAGTTACATGTCATCAAGACATCGAGTTTGCGCTGATTGATTGCAGAAATATTTGTTTTGACGTCTGAGCCGCGCGCGTGATAGTATAATACGGTTGGTGGTCGTGATATGATATAATGAAGAACCTGACGTAAATATGAATCAATTCAATTCGATTTGGTTTGGTTTGGTTTGGTATGGTTTGTTTACTTGTTGGCGGCTGAGTTCCATCCGATCATAGGACTCTTGCCCGTCAGATGTGAATCAGATTCAAGGACTTCGGCAGGACCATCTATTTATAAGTTAGTTCAGCTTGTTCACTTTCCATATACTGATATTTAAGGGGGAAAGAAAACTTACCATGCCTCGAGTACATCTTTCTCTGTTCTTCAGTGTCGAACATCAACTTACCGCTCTCGATGTCTTTTCTTGTTGTGTTTAGTAACATTTTGGGTAGACCCATTGAAGCTAGAAATTGTACGCTGTTGGTCCACTCGACTTCCTTGCGCTTTTTGTCCCATTTCAATTCTTCGGCCATGAGGTCGATGACTTTTGGTAGTGCTTCAAGTGCTGCTTGAGCGTTGAGGAAGGCGAGTCTGGTTCTTCGAGCGAGGACATCGACAGCTGTCTGTGCGAATTCATGGCGGACTGCATATCGTACTTCACCGTCGATATATGGATATAGAGCTGAGATCCTGTTACCTCGGATAGGGAATCGTTCGTCTGTGGTTGAGGAAAGAGCGGCGACTGTCCATGCTCTGTCACCGTATGATTCTGCTAGATGTTTTGCAACTTCGGTCTCGATACCGTAATGTTGAATGAGGTTAATGAAGAGTGTTTTGGAGTATCCGTGGGCACCAGCTAGTCGTACTTGATGAGTCTGACAGGTACCGTCTAGTGGTGCAGCATCATCAATCATTTCTGTTCCACTGACTCGAATGTCGTGAGAGATTGGCTTGGTCTGAAGTCCGAAAACCTTGATAGCCTCATCCACTGCATCTTCAGCCATTTGTCTGTAAGTTGTCCATTTACCACCAGCGCATGTCAAAAGTCCAGAATCTGATACCGTGACAAGATGGTTTCGTACGAGCGATTCAGTATTCTTTGCTTTAGGGTCTTTGACCAGTGGTCGAATTCCAGACCATGCTGCTAGTACGTCCCCTCGTCGTACATTGATATCGGGAGCCAAATAACCTTTGATTTCATCTAGGATCCAGCCAATTTCTTCCTCTCCAGCGATAGGATTTTGCTTGATATCACATGGAGCATCTGTGGTTCCAGCAATTGTGTTTCCCTGCCAAGGTAAGAAGAAGATGACTCTACCGTCGGAAGTTGATGGATCAATCAAGCCCATGTTTTGAGGAGCGTAATAACCTGGGAGGATAACATGGACACCGGAACTGGGAGCGACAATTTCCTGGACGCTAGGATCGTCCAGCTTTCGAATTCCATCAGAGAATGGACCGGTCGCGTTGATAATACCCTTTGCACGCACAGTGATTGGTGAAGCCGACTTGCCATTCTTCTCTGCATCAATGTCCTTCATGACTGCACCATTCAATTTACCGTCTGGACCCTTGGTCAAAGCTGTAACTTCCATGTGGTTGACGCACGTAGCTCCGTAGATTCCTGCAGTTGCGACCAAACTTATGTTCATTCTGCTGTCATTGTGAGCACCATCGTAATAAACCAAAGATCCAACCAAGTTATCCTTTTTGAGCATAGGGAATGCATCCAAAGTCTTGCTTCTGGTCATGAAATAACTCGTCTCAATACCTTCACTACCAGCCAGGAAGTCGTATGCTTTGGTACCGGCCCAAAAGTACGGAGCTTGCCACCAGTGTTGCAGTGGAATCATGATTGGTAACCATTGACTCAAATGTGGTGCAGTGTGTAAAAAGTATTTTCTTTCCCGCAGCGCCTCTTTGACAAGTTTGTACTGGTTGTAATCCAATTCCCAGACTGCTTTTTCCAAGTATCTTACACCTCCATGAACCAATTTTGTACTCTTTGAGCTGGTTCCAGAGGCAAAATCATCTCTCTCTACCATGGCCACCTTCAAACCTCGAGTGACAGCATCCAGGGCAATACCAGCACCTGTAGCTCCACCACCAATGACGAGGAGATCATATTCTTCACTTGCCTCCTGTTCAGCAGGTAAGGCATTATCTTTATCTGTGACTGCACTTTTTAACCTGTTCAGACTATTTTGTGCCTGTTGTGTTACTGATGCACCAGATGTCTCTCCTACTAAGCCTGCACTTCTTCTTAAGTCCTCGATCTGTTCAGCTCTGCTTTTGAGGGTGGGGAACCGTGGAGGAATGATAACACCGTCCTCGGTCATGGGAACAGGTACCGCAGCACCCTTAGAACCGGGCACATCTATAGGCTTGTATTTCCTACACCAATTTTGTTAGGTCCGCGCCGGATACCATCTGAAGAGTTCGAATAGGACAAACCAGTAGAATACTGCTCCAACACCAGCCGTTGCAGCTCCTCCATAGAGGAGGTATCGTGTCGCGCGTTGGCGAAAAGCCATGTCGATGACGTCGTCCTGTAAGAAGTGTATGGGCTACAAGTACAAGAGCATGTGCTTGTCTGTCAATACGGACTCAAGAAGTGAAGAGGTAATGTGGAAGCAGAGAAATAGGAGGTAGTAGTAGTGGAAGCCGAAGAGAAATGTCCTCGTCGCCGGGCAGTAGTGGAACGTCAATGGTATATGTGCTTTGATGGGTTTCTGGTCTCGTTGATGGTTCGGTGTCCATGACCGAGCTGCAGCTTGAATTCTTCTTGTCCTTTCCGCCATGTTTTTCCTAGCGCGTCTTGGTCCATGACACGTTCGCTTCATTGATTCCCGAGTGACCTGCAATATTGATTCAATTACGAGATTACGAAGACGAAGTAGCGGCTCACTGAATACGAGCATTGCAAGAAAAATACGTGAGCTATGCGTGATGAACTCGATGTGAATCTCCCCAGACTACTTCTCCGGACGGGATGTAAACATCAAGCTACATTGTGAATTACTCACCGTGTCACATGCTAAGTCGGAGTAGATGGGAAGAAGTAAAAACACAAGTTCAATTTCATGACCAACCGAGCTATGTGTCGATGCACATGCTGATCCTAGAAGCTATGCTGCTATAATTTCATTTGCTTTTGAACCTATCCAATGTACACGATAAATCGAATGGTTTTGATGCACGGTGTCGTCTCTGCGAACGTTGTAAGAAGTGGTTACGCGATGCTGTCAAGACATCTCAGCTGTGCCCGTTCACTCTACCTACTTCTTTTGATTCTGATGTCGCTTCGTTTACCAAATCTTCAAGAGTCATCGATCTGGACATCAACGAGTCTACACTGCTGTCCATACCCATCATGGTTGGGGTATCTGGATCAGCACTTGAAGCTTGTCTCAATGGGCTACCGGGAGAACCGTGTAGATTTAATTTCTCCAAAGCTTCGATCTCAGCATCTGAGAATTGACGTAGGTGTTTTGGTTTGAATGGTTTTGGCGTAGCGACCTTGGAGGTAAGGAACTGCTCAAGATTAGTGTCAATCCGCCAGTAGAGTTGCGATGTCACTTACCGAGCTGGCAGCACTCAGAAGAGCTATCAAACTAGCTTGTACCACATCTTCATGTATACCAACACCCCAGACCTTCTCGTTCGGGCTGCTCAAGGTCGTACATTCTATATACGTCGCTGCCCTTACCTGTATCGCCAATTAGAAAAGCTCAAAAATGTGGTGATGGAGAAAACTCACGTTTCTTGATCCGGTTCCTACCGCATGTTCCTTGTAATCATTAACATCAATGTCAATGCCAACTGACTGCAACGCGTTGGCCAGAGATGAGATAGCACCGTTACCGATACCAACAATGGCAATTTGATGTCCGTCTACCGTGATGACACCAGCAAACCGACGCTTGTATGTGCTCGTATTTTGTGCGGGTAAAGTCGTTTGCAATGGGTTTCCATCCGAAGAAGGCACTTGACCAGATATTGATTCTCGTACGACGCTGATGTTGTAATCGACCAGAGAGAATCGGGGGTTCTTCTTGAGATGATATGCCTCCTCGAATAACGTCTGGATTTCTCTTGGTAGAAGTTCTCGTCCTTTGTGATCGGCTTCCTTCTGTACGATCTTGCTGAAGGCGATTTGAAGGCCACGGGGCAAGTCAAGCTCCAAACTTCTTTGAATAATCCATGCAACACCTCCCTTTCCGGATTGTGAGTTGACACGAATAATCGCCTCATAGTTTCTTCCGATATCTTCAGGATCCAATGGAAGATATGGCAGGGACCATGGATCCTCCACATTTCCACCCCCTGCTTTACGGGCAGCGAATCCCTTCTTAATGGCATCTTGATGTGAACCGGAGAACGCGCATACCACGAGTGCACCTCCATAAGGCCATCTTTCATTGACAGGAATTTTGTTCAACTCTTCAACTGTCTTGATTACATCGTTGATGTTGCTGAAATCAATTTCTGGCCAGACTCCCTGAGTGTATAGATTGAGAGCCAGTGTTACCAGGTCGACATTTCCCGTTCGTTCACCATTGCCGAATAAAGTACCCTCCACTCTGTCAGCACCAGCCATCTGTCCAAGTTCTGCTGCAGCCACCGCACAACCTCGATCGTTATGTGGGTGTAGAGAAACAGCGAACTTCTTTCTCTCCGTCATATGCGTGCAGAAATATTCGATCTGATCGGCGTATACGTTTGGCGTAGCCATTTCGACTGTAGCTGGCAAGTTAAATATCATAGGTTGATCTTCTGATGGCTCCCATGCAGCCTTGACAGCTTCGCATATCCGTACAGCGTATTCAGGAGATGTATCTGAGAAAGTCTCTGGACTGAATTCGTACAACCATTCTGTTCCCGCTTGACTTGGATCGTCTTTGGTGATGGATCGTGCATACTTTGTGCATTTGACCGCCAGAGCAAGACTTTCATCTTCCGTCATGCCGAATACAATCCTTCTAAAACATTCACTTGTTGCCAGGTACAGGTGAAGAATTGCCTTCTTTGCGCCCTTCAAGGAATCGACCGTTCTCCGAATGAGATCTTCTCGACATGGGGAGAGGACTTGGAGGTATACGTCTTCGGGACACAGGCCTGGGGTCTCGACTAGGTTTCTGGTGAAATCGAAATCGGTCTGAGAAGCAGATGGGAAGGATACTTCAATTTCCTTGTAGCCCAATTCAACCTTGATCTTTTGTTAGTTGTCACTTGAACAACTTGTCTGCGGATCGCTTACGAGCATCTTGAAGAATCGCAGTTTTTGTTCACCATCCTATGCAAGTCAGTCAAACCCTAAGACTCCGCGCATAATCACGTACCATTGGGTCTACTAGAGACTGGTTGCCATCTCTCAAATCCGTAGCGAGCCACCTTGGAGGTTTGTCGATTGTCTTGTCGGGCCATTGTCGGTTAGGCAGATTCAAAGGTTTGAATTTGCGATATTTCTTCCACGGTTCCCGAAGCCTGTGCAACTCATGAGTATGTTTTTCGTTTGTGCTATATGAGATACTCACATAGGCATCTTGGTGACTCGATTTGGACTTTGGCGTGACTGTGCTTAGGGTTTGCAAAGCAGGAAGTTCTTAACGGTCTTAGTTGTCTGTTCTTTTGAGATCTGAGAGGACGTAAAGTACTAATCGTACTCAGACTCAGATGAGATAAATACAAAATATTGAGTCATATAGCAGAGCGCAGGAGATCACGGCATATAGACCTCAGGATTGGACTAAAGAAAAAAGACATGTGGGGAAACAATGACAGAGCGCGAGAAGCGGGGAAACATTCAAAACATCAAAAGAGTTCCTGACAACGAGGCTGAAGGTAATCAGCCACTTACGATCGAGGTTTGCTGCTGCGATAGTACGCACAAGATTCCGAGCTGACCGAAACCGAAATTTGTATTCTCACCATAATACGAGAGACGAAATGAGAGATCAAAATCACGGCAGTATCGGCTTCTAATCTCTCTTCAAGATTCACTCCGGAGCAGGGGGCCGAGGTCGGACTTCATATTGACATGCCTCTCAACCATGCAACGGAGCCTCTGATAGACTCTCGAATCTTTCTAAGTGCAGCCATCCTTCCATTTCTCAGGACATAGATCCCAGCAAGCAATATTGCAACGACATTCAACATCTTCACCATGCGCGTAGCCCAGAGAGCAAGAAGTCCCTTTCGAGTGTACTTCACATTCCAATGTCCCCAGCGAGGAAACATGCACCGAAGTGTGTAGTCAATTTGAGTCCTCGGATAGACCGTACTGTTCCATCCTGTTTCTCGATCGGTGTACCAATTGATGCAGCCTCCACTGTTGAAGACACTCTGTTTCAGCTCTCGCTGAAGTCGATCGGTATATGCTCTTTCAGCTGACTCTTTGACTTCAACAGTATCGACTTCTCCTCTGACGATAGGTCCAATGAAATTAAGAGCATAGTTGGTCATGTTCTCGCTTGCGAGAATAACCGATGAGTGACCTGTGGCCGTGTTCGCTATTCAAAGTACAGTCAGCGATTCATCAAGCAAGAAAGGCATATTGATGATGATGAGTTAGGGAATACATACGGCCAAATATCATGAAGAAGTTGGGAAATGAATCCATGGCGGTTCCCATGTATCCCTGAGCTCCTCCTCTTGCTTTCCATAGATCATGTATGGAGGTGCCATTCTTACCAGTCACGTCGAGTGGATGGAGGAACTGATTCGTGGTATATCCACTAGCCAGGACCAGGACGTCACATGGTACGGTCTTTGTCTCTGTTTGATCAGCATCAGTCTTCGACGCAGGTGGATAATGAAATCCAGGACCAAGTGTAACCTCCCTAGGACCTGGACCAAATGAGGTCAGAGGCATAGATGTGATATTCACTCTCGGATCGGCCAGAGAATCAAACCATCCATCGTCAACCACACGACGCTTGCAGAATACCTCATAATCTGGCGTGAGTATTTCATGGTACTCAGGTGGAACTTTGGATCTCATATACTCCAACAATTCGACCCCTTTGGCCTTTCGTCTCTCTCGTGCCGCTTCCGACCTAGAGAATAGAGACAGGAACTCCGCCTCAACCAGTGTGAAGAATACTTTGCGAAACGTGTTCTGAAATCCTGGGATGTAGGTGCACAGAACTGGCATCCAATCTTTGTAAGTTTTGGTGACCTCTTGCGTGAAACCAGGTACCGTCCAAGGGGGAGATCTCAAAAGTTGAGTGACAGACTTCACAGGTCCAAAACTAGGTTTGATAAGTTGGGGAATAACTTGACCAGCAGAGCATCCTGTTCCCACAACAACAACGTTCTTGTCCTTGAGATTGATATCCTCGTCCCATCGAGCAGTGTGAATGATTTGTCCTTTGAAGTCATCCTTACCAGGTAGATCGATAGCAGGTTTCGGTTCCACGAGTACTCCAACAGCAGAAGCAACACACTTGGCTCGAATACGCTCACTTCGAACAACGATTGCATCTGATCCTTTCTCCTTCTCGATTGCATTTCGTTCCTCGGATGATAAGTCTCCTATTCCAGGTTTTAGATGTTCGAGAATGATTTCCTACACGGTCGGATCAGTCTTTCTTCTTAGCAGTAAAAGTGTGTCGCTCCAATCTGTCAAAATTACATGGAGAGAAGATACTAACCCATTCTTTATCCTCATCTTTCCACACCAAAGACTTGACATTAACATCACATTGAATCTTATCCAAAATCTTGAACCTCGCACAGACATCATACAGATATCTCACAATCTCCTTCCCAGAAGGATACGGCGCCGTCCAGTTTGGATTTTGACAGAAGGAGAATGAGTACAGCACAGCCGGACTAAATAGATACAACAATAAGTCAGAATCAAATGTCAGAAGAAGAAAACTTCACGTTCAAGTTCATCTTTACTCCATCACATCTGAAATGACAACTCATGAATGCAAAAGAGAGCAATGTCTGCGTTCAGACATCTCATTCCACCTCATTCTGTTAATCAGCTTGAAAGCCGTCTTTATTGCCAGCACCGACATCAACGATCGATCCTGAATCCGCCACTCTTCAACCTCACATAGCAGAATGATCCCACAAAAGCGCAAGAGGAAAAGACAACTCACTTACATATCACAAGCAATACCGGGATATCGACTAGCAAACCAAGTGCCCCCAAGCTGACTTCTCCGCTCAAATATACGAAATTGATCGAAGCCCAATACTTGCTGAAGCCGAGCCCCCATACATATACCCGACTCACCGGCTCCAATCACAACAACAGGGTAAAATGTATAAGCATCTTTGGTTGAGGAATTGACTTGGTGAATTCGGTCAGTTGGATGGTCATTGGTATGAGAATGGGAGGATTTTGATAAACGTGATGACATCTCGAGTATATATTTCGTTGTTCCTTTTGCTCGTTTGGCGAGTGCGAGATTTTACTTCAAAGTTGAGTTTGAACTTGACGTCTGCCTTTCTCGACTAGACCAGGAACGATGTTTCTTGAACTATTGCGTGAAGTTTTTGACAAGACTGGTTCAGTTCAAACTTCGTAAGAGAAGTTCAGTCAAAGTCGGTATAAGAATAGACCAAGTATATCGATGTGATTAGATATCAAGATATTCGTCTCCTATAGAGGAACACACTACTACCTGTAGGAGTGAGCAGTGTATCGATCGATCGATCAAACAAACAAATAAGAAGAGTAGTATGTATGCAAATACAACATTCAACAACTTCACATACTACCACATGAGAGAATAATGATCATGAATGACACAATGACACAATGACAAAGACAAAGACAAAGACAAAGACAAAAGACACAGTACAGTCAAGGCCCATGTATAGCCGAGCATGAGATGTGAGTAATAGAGTGCTGTACTAGTAGTTCAGGTGAGTACGAACAGTACAATACAGTACAACATATTACAGTACGAAACGAAACAACTATGATAACAATAATACTAGAATATATAAAGCATATTATACATACACAATAAGTAAGTAGTACCATACATAAACTCGATAACCCCAATCTAGTACTACTCATACATAACTATGTATGTATGTACGTTTGTATGTATACAACATCCTCATATTCCCACTTTCTCTCCTCATCTCTACATTACATTACATTACATTACATTAAATTACAGTACAGTACAGTACAATACATTATATCCCAGTCTCAAAAAGTCGTCATCACATTCGATCGATCGTAGTAGGCACATACACCGCATGTCACAAGCTCACAAGCTCACAAGCAAGGAAGCACCTACTAAAACTTGGAGAAACTCAAAAAGAGGAGAAGAGAGGAGAGAGTAGTACTCGTACTAGTAGTATTGTAGTAGTAGTACAAACAAATAATCAGTCAATCGAAAGCAGGACCGAGGTTGAATGTATGGAGAGACGAAGATATCTCCACTTCGTTTCTATATCCAATTAGATCCAGATCAACGCGTTCACTACTGTACGTTTGGAAAAAGACGCTATGATTGCGGAGGAATATGGGCCGTGACTTGTCTGGCAATTGAAGTGAATAAGTTCACTATGGTACAGTATGGTTTATTTGGAAACGGAGATAGAACATATAGAGAGTCGTTAGATCAGATTGTACTGTCTGAAGCATGACTAGTAGATTAATAGATTAATCACATATGGTCATTGTATGTCCTCAGCTTTATACTTGGAATTTTATGTCCCTGGAGTACAATCACAATATCAACCTGTATGGACCGACCAAAAATACTATGTATTCATCAACGCCATAAGACCGTCAACCCCAGAATAGGCCGCATCGTAGGAGAAAGTAGTGTCATCCATTAAACTTCTCTTGAAGTTAGACCACCCGTCACTGCTGGTTCTGGATAACGTCCGTCACCACCCATAGATAATGCACTTGGTGGTAATGGTACCCTTTGTACACCACCCATTCCCATTGGTGATCCTCTCATACCACCTCTTCCACCTGATCGTATACCTGCACCCATACGTGGTCCCATCCCAGGCAATTCAAAATCAGGGTTGTTCGCCAATAACATATCCTGACGTACTTGAGATCGATCATTCCTTTGTGATTGTGCTGGTCCAAATTGATTGAACTCGCCTCCATAACCGGGTCGCCAGTTTGGATTTACCGGTCTTTGTGATACAGAAGTAAACTCGGATTGTTCAGATATTGCTGGAGATCTGGCACCAGCAGGAAGATTATCAAATGATTCCGTGTGAGGAATTGAATTTCTTGAGTCGGGATTTTGACCCGTCATATTTGCGTGTGGTGGATGTAGATTTCGAATTGGAGGTTGCTGCTGTTGAATAGGCACTGGAGGAATAGATTCTGGCTCTGCAAAACGAGGATCAACATCTTCATAATACCTTGAATTATTGCTGACATTTGAGGTGCCTCGAGCTCTGTTCTGATGTGATCCGATTGGAGCAGTGCTCACAGCACTACCGGGAGCCCATTCTTGTCGAGGTGGGACGTAACTGATCCGTGTTAGCACTTTCACATATTCGGTTTTGGACTGCTCACCTAGATTCCCCTGGATTCCCTCGGGGAGTACTTGATCCTTGATTTCTCGGCATGCTAACCACATCGTGAACAGTCTCGGCATTATATCCACTAGCTTGTCCTGTCGTAGCGTCCATTTCGATAGCGTTGCCAATTGGGGCCAGGTCTGGTGGCGGTGTTTCAGCCCTTGGTAAGTCATCCTCTTGCCATCTATTGCTTCGTGGCGATGTCTTTTCATCAACGGCTGATCGTGATGGACCATTGTACGTATTGTACGCGCCCGACGCTCGAGGGGTGCCATCATAGTCTGAAGGGCTGTGAGGTTCGTAGTTTGTGGCACCTTGTGAATAAGGTATAGTATTTGGTATGTTTCCTTGTTGTGGTGGAGGATATCCTGGAGGTGGTCGTCGATTCATCGCTCCCGCCATGATGGCGGCTCCAGCTCCACCAGCGATCATTGGTGGCATGGAACTGCCTCCACGACCGTAACCTGAGTAACCTCCACGCATATCCGGACCGAAGTTACCTCTTCCACCAGGTGGACCTCTGTATCCTCCTCTTGGGGGTGGACCGTACCCTCCTCGGAATCCAGGTGGTGGTCCTCCTCTGCCTCTAGGAGGACCATATCCTCGACCTCTTCCATAAGCGCTTGGGGGGTTGTTCATTGGCCTATTGTCACGAACTGCCATTTGTTCATTCTGAGGTAAATTCTGTCCGTACTGATCGTTGGGTATCGATGCAGGGATGGGAGCAGGAACAGGTGGCATCTCGTTTGGACGAGGTCGACTGCTTGACCTCGAAGGAGTGGTATAATATCTGTTCTCATCACTAGCAGGAGAGACAGGCGTGTGTACCGTATTGAGTGGTTGCCTCTCTTCGCTCGGCCGTCCGACAAAGTACGTTCCATTAGTTGACATTCCATCTGCTCCAGAACCCCCAAGTACCAGAGGTGTTTTACTCTCTGTGGTGATTACAGGCATTGCTGCCAATTTGTCTTCTTCACGTTGACGGTTGTAGAAATTCTCTCCCGACATCTCCGCATTCTCCGCGATTCGCTTCTTCCTTGCTTTTCTTGAGACCAGAGTTCGACGCATCGCGCAAAGCATTATACCTGACACAACAATAAGAACGACCGATCCCAGTACGATCCACCCTCCCCACGCCAGATGTGGTATGAAAAGAAGAACATCCACCAAGAAGGCCAGTAGTGTGATCAAGAGAGTCGGCAAGGCGAGAATGAGAAGAGCAAGTAGATACCGCGGAGAGTGAGATGGTGAGTGAAAGTGAGCTGCGGCAGCCAATATCGTCATAACAAGACAGAAGAACGCGGCGATAGGATGTACGATCAGCAGTGAGAATAGCGAATGTCGAGCGCCAGACGGTAGATTGAAGTCGCCATCGCTGGCCGAGTCAGAAAAGAGGCCATCTACATCGTGTCAGTGAATTGTCTATATCTTAATGTCTTGTTGTATTACCCACCAGTACTGTAACCAATCTTTATACCCGAACATCCTTTGGAGTCGCTGCAGTAACCGAAGATACCAAAGGACGTGTCTTGATATCGTGCGAGTGGTATACCCTTTATCACGGGTGTGGATAGGACGGACAAGAGTAGGAGAATAAAGGCACAAAACAGCAACACCGTCAAAGGTGTCGCGGGCCTCAACATGGCGGCGCGCGGGTATTAAGAGAGCGAAACCATGTGTTGAATTAAGATCGCGGAAGTCTGAGGAGATAATGGTGGTGATGGTGACGATAACGGTAGCGACGATTGGGAAAGAGCGACTATTGTGCAGGTACACTGCAGGTAGAAATGAGTGACATGCGATAGATAGTGATATTATTGTGATGGACGTTGAGAAAGTAACAAACGGTTCTCTGCGGGTTGGAGTTGAACAAGATTAGATGCGATGCGACGAGATGGCACGGCATGGCATGAACCACGTTCCCAGTCCCAGCGCCAGTGCTGGTAGTTCCGGGTCCAGTCCCAGTGTCAACGCGGTTGCAGTGCCCGTTGGCAGGCGGCGGCGGGAAAGTGAAAGACTTCCAGTTGGTGGCAACGGGGGTAACGTTAGGCGGCTGTGGGGGTCAAAGTTTCATCTGCTGCAGGTTGTCGTTCCAATGACTCTGGTACCTATGTACAACTAAGTTCCCCTGCTGCAGTGGTGCAGGTCCAGCCCCCCTGTCAAACATCTCCATGTGCCCCCTTCTCTTCCCACGCGTCTTCTTCTTCTTCTTGTCCAACTTTATGGTGTTCTTCACTTACAGCCTATTGGATGCTTCGAGGCCACTTTTTGGTCCCCAGTTTCGAGTATTCGTCACTTCTTGAACTGCGCCTTCATGTGGTATCATCCAAGAAGGACTTACCTCTTGCACCATCATTAACTCTAATCATCGGCTTACAAGGAAAACTTGGTTGTTACTCTTTTGAATCTCTTACCGAAGCCTATGTGGACTATTGGATGAACAGACGCGAACTCGGTGAATAAACCCGATAATGCCTCCGTAAGAGATTACCATGTCCTTCGTGTGGAGACACTTAACGGTCGTATCACAGTATTTCGTTGCATATAACACACAAGGCACAACGTATCTCTCTATATTCATAGACTCCTGAATGAGAAGATGGTGGTGAATGATTGAAGCCATGTTTTGAGATGTACTATCTGCATCATTTGGCTGTCTGTCAATGCCAGAACCCTTAGTCGTTACTACATTCAGTCATGTCCCTTTACTTTTCGACTTTCCTAACATCAGAAAACAAATCCGTCCAACACCAGTTACATGCTCAACTGTCCAGTCCTGTGTACCCGAGTCATGATGAGAAAAAGTTCAACGCCACCGTAATGTCCTTCCTGTCCGGTCTTCTTGCTGTAACAGTAGTATAACTACAAATCGAAGTTTCGACACCAATGATGCAACGATGAGCAAATGCAAAGCACTGTGGGAGTCAGATATTCGAGTGCCCTTCCGAGCGTGCCCCGAACTGGTGTACGACGTTCAGCTGATTCTGTCTTCAGGCTGTCAAGCTTTCGACTCAACCACGTTGTTTTGGACGGCTGAGTGCCATCAATCTTGATGCGCTGATACCTTTGCCTTTTCTCTCGTTGGCAGTCTTTGCAGCAGCTTCACGTGCTGCGCTAGGCTTCTTGACAGTCAATGGCTTCGGAGGGTTGATATTGGTAGTTCGTGCACGTTTGCCGCCTCTCTTCGTACCTTCATCGTCAACTACGTCTTCCACTTGCATATCATCCTCGTCTAGCATCGTGTCATTCCATCCACCAGGAATGCCGCGTGTAGAAGATATTTGTCGGTTCTCTTTGGCATCATCATCGGTACCTTGTTTGTCATTCTCGACGATTGACTCAAAACGACGCTTCTTTCCTGGGATGCCATGAGGAACGGTTTTGATGCTATCTTCAAATGGCTCGACCAGAGTGGTCACTCCAGAAGTGCGAACACGACGAATTGTAGATGGAGATGGTTCCGTAGTAGAATTGCCTGGCGAACGCATAATCTTATCAACATGGTTACCAGGGTTGGTCTTGTTGACAGTTGTGTTAACTGAGGTCAATGTTGAATGGGTAGCTGGTCGGTCAGAGTGAAGCGTAGTAAAGATGGATTTGAATTCTCTTGATTCACGTCGCTTGTATTCCTTGGCTTTCGTTGAGAAGGTGTGATCAACTGGACCTGCATCGTACTCCGATGGTGGTAAAGAGGGATATGCGACATCGTCGTCCGCATCCTCCCAATCTTCTTCAATATCATCTTGAATCAGATATGCCGACGAGTCGTATGTTGCTGTAGAAGCCGGAGGCTTATGTGGAGTATCATCACGAAATTTCGCGGGACTGGGACTAACACCTGCTAGTTTCACTGCATATCTCGACTTAACACTTGGAGTGAAGTCTACCTTCTTGGGAGATTCGACGACTACAGCGGAGGCGTTCAATCGCTTAGGGGTTCCTGGACGTTCTGGAGACTTCTCAGCCTTTCGGCCGGATCGCAAGATAGATTTGAGACCAGCAAATGTTGGTAATCTAGAAGCGAAGCTACCTTCTTTGTGCGTCGGAGCTGTATCTCTCGCGATCTGAACAGATTTTGATGCTGGCAGGGTTTCGTCGGCAGTGGGAACAGCTGGTAATGGCTTCGAGTGTAGGTTACCTGACTGATGTGCCTTGCTTGGCGACACGGGAACTGGAACTCTGCTTGCTTCTGCTTGAGGACGCGTCGGCGAAGTCACCTTGAGAGACTTGACACTGTTCGAACGAGGTAGCATGGAAGGCTTCTCTGGTGATATCGATCCATGACCAGTAGCTCGAGCGATTGATGATTTAGTAGGAGAATACAGGCTGCTAGTCGCTACTGATCGAGGTTGTGTCAAAGTTGGAATAGTAGCCGCATCTTGATGTTCGGAGTACCGAATCCGCTTAGCTGGACTATTGTTCTCTGGAGTCTTGGACGCTGATGGAATCGACTTGAACGGACTGACCGACATAACCCTGCCAGTGACTGGAGGTGGAATTCGTCTCGGGGTTGTCTTTACTGCAGTTCGTGGTCGCTCAGGTTCGTCTAAATCTGCTTTGGAGGGACTACGCTTTAGTGATTGCGCTGTAGGGCCGGCAAATCCTGGTCGTGCTCGAAAAGCAGAAGGGTGGTTCGCAATCGAATCCATTTTCTTGAACTGCGCCATATGAACATCGCTGAATCGACCTGCTCTTCCTTTTGGTTGTGCGATCTTGCGCTGACCATCAAACATCTTCTCCGCTTCACCTTCTTTCTTGTCCTGTATAGCTCTCCCAGCTGCCATCTCAGCTTTGATTCTCGCTGCGTCTTGCCTCACATCATTCATCAACCGTCTTGCTTCTTCACTTAAGTTCGCGTCTGAGGTAAATCTGAATTCGAAATTTGGCGGCGCAACTGAAGCTATGCTGTGACGAGGAGCGGATCTGGTTGGGGTGTTTTGATGATTCACGGTGCTGGAAGAAATATCTGCAAATCCAAGCTTGAGACCCGAGTCTGGTGCTTTTGATGTGGTTTGATGAACAGTTTTGGGGTGCATCTCGCCATGTTCAGCGCGTGGTTCAGTTTTTGGTGTTTCTAAGGCGGATAGCTGTAATAGCTTTTCTCGAACAGACCGACCAGTAGTAGGAGTGCTGACAATGGCATCAATCGAAGGTTGCACCGTATCTGGAGTTTCATCTCTCTCTGCTAAAGAAGCTAATTGCGCTTTTGCGACAGGCGTCTTGCGACCAGACCGCTACATCGAGTTAGATATGTGAGCTTCACGTCTGTAAGTATATAGCTTACCTGATTTGTTGCGCTGGCCTGGCTCAGACGAGCAGAACTCCGACGAGTACTCACCATGATGCCCACGCTGCAATCTTATTAGCAGTGGCTATTACACAGATGTCGAATGATTAGACAGAGAGTAAAATCAAGTGGAGTTATGGATTAGCGGGGATTCTGCTGGTGTCATTTGATGAATTGTCTGCAGGATTATCCTGATTCGTCGTGTTTGTTGTGATTATCAAAACTAGGTTAGTCACGCTAGTGGAACTCGAGTTTATCCGACCCCGTTGCCGTTTTGTCCTTTTGACATCTACTAGTAGTACGCGTCGAGTGATTAGTCGCGGTCATTATAACACTCATGCACGTGGACGAATCTGCAGCTGGAGAGAAGGATTCAAACTACGACAGACAACGATTTCGTACGTTGTTTCCCTCTACGAGCGAAATTTCCCTCCTATGTCACTTCGAACCGCTCCTTGAAGCGAGGTAACGCGGGGAGTGTGTAGCATAGGAGCTTCATTGAAAGAACCACAGACTCAATCGGCCATACTACATGTAGTCACAGAGAATGCAACCAGAAATTCTACAAGTTCAGTCAATCTACCTGCATGTGTCTAAGCTGTCTTTGCCGCAGCATCTTCAACCGAATCGATATACACCGAGCTGATCTGCCCTTCCGTCTTCTCTCCTTTTTCCTGTCTTTTCTGTAATAATATAATCACTGTGACACACAGAGCCAGACAGCCACCCATTATGATCATCACAATACTTCCCTTGGTCCACTTAGGTCCTTGGGTTGCATTGTAAAAGATCAGACTCCACCAAAGGTAAACAGCTGTGCTGAACATGTTCATACTAGCCACCACAACACTTCTTTTTGCGTCATCATGTCTGCAGAGGTCATTCGCCCATGCAAAGAATACAGTTTGACCTGCGAATTGCACACCGTTGAGGATCAGCGCAAAGAATTTTGCACCTCGTGTCGGTGGGCTAAGCATGATAGCCCCTGAGATGACAGCTGTAATTGATAAAACGAATCCAGGAGGGTATCGGAGGCGAGTATAGTCTGATGTCCATCCCATGATAAGAGTGGCCACGATACCGGCTGCTGAAACCGTAGTCGGAAGGTAGTTTACCTGTTCAATAGTGTAATCGTTCAACGACTTGAGCCAGAGATTCATGATCGCATTCGTAGAGTACATTTCTGTATTCGAACTGACGATCCACAGCAAACAGAACATCCACCAATGCCACGACAGAACGACTCGACGTATCAAAGACCACCCAACAACACCACGCTGCTTCTCAACCGGAGGCAACCGCTCGACCGCCAATAGACGTTCCTCCTGACTCAAATACCTCGCATTCGTGGTCTCAGGTGTATCTGGGAAGCAAAGATATCCATAGATCGCAATCGGCAACGTGATCAAGAAATCAATCACATACAGCCACCTCCAACCAGAAAGACCAGCCTTCCCATTCAAATTCCTATAAATCCCACCCTGCAAGAACCCCGAAAACATACTTCCCGCCAACCCAGACGCCGTGAAAATCGCCGTCCTCTTCCCAAGCTCTTCCTCCTTATACCAACTGCCTAGAATCCAGTGCGTACCCACAAAGCATGACGCCTCCACCATCCCCTGAAAGAAACGAATCACCATAATCTCCCAAGGATGATGAGTGAATCCCGTCCCGAGCGTCAATAGACCCCATGCCAAGCACGTCGCGGGCAGCCATATGCGCGGCGACACCCTCTGCATGATCAAATTGTTCGGAATCTGTCCCAGACAATATCCCGTGTAGAATATGGTATTGATCTGATTGAACTGCGTTCCTTTGAAGTTGAGTTCTTGCTTCATACCTGATACGTATGCATTGTTAAGGTTCGCTCTGTCCAGGTAATTTACCTGTATCGTCGGGTCATTGTAAATCAGCAAATTGTTCCGCTTCATACTAGCAAAATACACGAGTGTATTTCGTTCAGGGCAAGTCACTAAATGGTTGAAGTTGTGGAGAAAAAGGTCTGTATTTGATTTGATATGGTATTACTCACCCAGTACATAAGACAAACATAAGACATGACAAACCAGTCGATCTTGAAGATGAGTCTACGCTCAAGTTGAGTCGCGGCTGGTTTGCCCCATACTATCTCGCGGAGTTTCGATAGGAAAGGCATCGTAACCCTTTAGAGGATGACTATATCATTCATGCGAATAGTTTGAGTTGAGGAAAGAATATTAGGAATCTTCAATTTCGATATTGGCACTGTTTCGTTGTACCAAACTATTGGTAGTCTTCAGTAACCGATGTTACATCGGATCCGATAGCATTGTAGAACTAGTAGTAGAAGTGCATGTCGATCAATTGCAGCGATCTTTTATCTGTATATGTACGATATGCAATATGTCTTCCTGATAGAATACTGAGGCACCCATTTCCTGGATTACATTTTCACGTGCAGAGATTATTCGTAGATTGATGCTAGTAGCCTTGCATGAGTTCGATCTCACATAACTACGTGAATAGAATACCCAGATAAGATGGTGGTATACTATTTCAGACATAATAGCTTCTTGAATAAAAGAATTCATAATCAATGTTTCGCTTCATGATGTCCTGGAGCATCTGCTGCAAAATGCTGCGTCTTGGAAGTGCAGAGTATTACACTATAATTGATATCATAGCGGCGTTTAAAGCATAAATATTCTCTCAATGGACACATCACTTCTGTTCTTGTCCATTTCATATCATCGAGAATAGCCCGGTCTGAGTGCGCATGGCAGCATTCATGCGACAACAATCGAACTCCTAGCCCTGATCAACTCTCACATCATGATCATGATTGTAACTCCTGCAGCATCTCTCTAATCTGCGCCATATCAACCCTTCCTGCTCCTTGCTTATGGTCGTTATATATCGCCGCAATCAAACTGGAGTCGATACTCGGGAATTGTCTTTGTAATGATTCTTGGTTACGGTCATCTTCTGACTGAGGTTTCGAGGCTTCGTATTGTTGCATGTGCTCCACCTGTTCAGCTCGGTCGGGTTCCGCTTCGAGAAGGTCATCGGTTTCGGTACGACGTATTCCAGGAGTAGGCTGTTGACCGTAAGGTTGCGGTTGGTGCTGTGAATAGGATTGTGAAGGCGGTTGGTATGGTTGTGTTTGACCAGGAGTGGATCCCCATGGATTGTCAGTTGGATCTTGACTCGTCCAGTCTTGAGGAGTGTCTTGCCACTGAGACTGTTGGTAGCCTTGTCGAGGTGGCTCATAGTCTCGCTGAGTGGATTGGTAGCTATGCTGTGGTGGCTGGTATTGTGGTTGATGTGACTGCTGTGCTGGTGTACTCGAGGTGTTTTGAGTGGAATATTGACTGCGGTCCTGTCCAGACTCTGATTGCCATGGATTCTGCTCCATAACTGAAGACTGTTGATGTATCTAGATGAAAAGGCAGTTCTAGGAGAACGCGAAGTGGGATAATCAGTGGTCGTATCGAACAATGTTTAATGAATGGTAAGTGAATTCGTGGTGGCCTGGACCGTGGCGGGGATATTCAACTTATCCAGGTCATGAGCCATACGTCATTTGTACGTTTATACGCGTTGCTCATTCAATGTATGTGTTGGAGACTCGAGTTCTAGGTAAAGAACACCCACGGCCATCCGGACATATTCAGCACAGATACCACATTACTGTAATGCTAGATACACTTTGTCATAATCAAGACATAATAAATCCAATCTCTTCAGCTTGATCAGAGTGAGATGTTTTGGGCGCTCCCTCTGCATTACTCCATAAATTTTGATAGACGTGGAGATGAATGCAAACGCGGGCGCGGAGGAAAAATACATCATCACCATCTCTCTTTGTCCTTGCAATCCGGTAGGTCTGACTCATGTCTAGACTTGTGATCGAGGAGCTCTTGCGGTCAACGAGAATTTAGAACTATCCGGTCTCGTGGTGATCGATTAACTGGGTTACCGACCACATCATGTCCTGGGTACAAGGTTTCCTACTGGGTCAACTTTCTGTGGTACTACTGATTGGAGCATTTATCAAGTTCTTCATATTTGGCGAAGCCCCTTCACAAAGCCGAAAATCTGTTCGGACAACACACACAAAACATATACGGACAAGTAGCATTAGCTTCATTTCGAAAAGCCCATCTCAATCACTTCGAAAAAAGCCTAGCTCGAGCGGTGTTCTTCGGCCTATTCCTACCACAGCAACCGATATTGCTTCGATACTTCGAAAGACATATTATCAGATTCCACTACGCGGTAGCGGTAAACACAGCCATACAACACATCAGCCGGAAAGCTTGGATTGGTTCAATGTATTGTTGGCGCAGACTATCGCGCAGTATAGACAGACTGCATACAATTTGAAGGACCTCTCTCCAGATCGACCATCCATACTCACGAGCCTGTCAAATGCGATCAATGAGCCTGCAAAGAAGCCCGCATGGATTGATACAATAAAGATTACCGAAATCTCATTCGGCGAAGAGTATCCTATATTCAGCAATGTTCGAGTTGTTGCGATCGAGGACGACAGCTCCACTGCTACGGGAGGAAGATTACAGGCATTGATGGACGTAGATTTATCGGATGACAACCTGACACTAGGAATTGAGACAAACTTGCTCGTCAATTATCCAAAGCCTCGGTCAGCTGTCCTACCTGTTGCACTCTCCGTGTCGATAGTTCGCTTTTCGGCGACTTTGTCTATCAGCTTTGTCCCGGCAGCGCAAGATCTACCAAAGCCGGGCGAGACTGCTATTCCTTCGAGCAAGCCGAAGACGAACCTTGCTTTCTCCTTTCTGCCTGACTACCGGCTCGATCTATCAGTCCGAAGTTTGCTTGGTTCACGGTCCCGCCTTCAAGACGTACCTAAAGTTGCACAGCTTATTGAGGCACGAGTCCATGCATGGTTTGAGGAGCGTGTGGTAGAGCCGAGGGTACAAGTTGTACCGTTACCTGGGATATGGCCTCGTATGGGCAAGACGAGAGTCCGCGAGGGTCAAGAAGATGATAGACCAACAAGTCAAGATGGATCCAAGACATCCACTGGCTCGAATCCGCGCACAGAACGAAAGAGCAATCATTTCCCATCACAAGAGGAGGCTGAAGCTTTGATACAAGGCTTGCGATTCAGATCATCTGGCGCAAATCGTAGGAATAGCGAAGTGTTGGTTGATGAAGACGACTATCGACGGTCTATGCCAGGATCATTATCAGGATGAGGATACTCAGGGTCCTACTAGGGGTCCAATCGTATGGTTTGCACAGTTTAGGCATTCTGAGGCGCCAACAATCACGCCTTTAGGCCTTTTTGACGAATAATTAGCGGGGCTTACGCAACGTGGGTTCAGTCTCCAATTCACGTCACCGTCCACCCGAGGCCGTCACCACGAATTTTCAACATTGTCTCGGCCATTCTATACAGAGGTCGCTGCAGACTCTTCTTCATATCTTCAAACTTAGAACTGAATTCCCTCTACACATATCAAAATGAAGGCCTACTGGTATGACAACGCTGAGGTATGTCCGCACTGTATCGTGACCCCACGGCGGCCTGTCATGCGTCAACTATGACTGCGACAGTCAGAAGCTAATCCTTCATATAGGGCGACCAACGTCTCCCTCATGACTCCGGCAGAGAAGTACCAGAGACAAAACTGGCTTCTCTGGGTGTCTTGTACTCATATCATCCCACCCTTGCCACGGTCGATGGCATCGCGACCGAGCGCTCTTACAAGAACCGCGACGAGATCACCGTCTCACCATCCGCCATGGGCGATGTATACGAATCGAAAGTTAAGATGTTCTTCAACGAGCATCTCCATGAAGATGAAGAGATCAGATACATTCGTGATGGCGCAGGTTACTTTGATGTTCGTTCCGAAGGCGATGACTGGATCAGAATCAGATTAGAGAAGGACGATTTGATCATACTACCGCCTGGTATCTACCATAGGTTTACAACTGATGAGAAGAATTACATCAAGGCGATGAGACTATTTAAAGAAGATCCCAAATGGACACCTTTGAACAGAGGAGCTGACACGGATGAGAACAAATTCCGAAAGGAATACTTGGGATCGCGATCATGATGAATTGCAGCATAAATGTTTTCGAAAAGTCCTTCCAAAAAGTCCTGGTACGATCCTTGTTGATAGTCAATCAATCGATTATGTCAATTCAAGATACAACGTTTCCCGTGATGCTCCAAAATGCCACAGATGAACCCTATTTATTGTTCTAGTGAGAGTGATACCTAGGATGTGTCCACAATAATCGATTCAGTTTCCCGTTTCAAATTCAGATTACACTCAAAGGTCCTCTACAGAAGAACAGAGGTTGAAGCGTTCGATGTTGATCTTGAAGAAGAATAGTATTAGTAGGTGTATAAGATTGGATAGCAGCAATCTTCTGAGATTTTCTCAGGTCTGGAACTCCTGAACTCCAATAAGTGCTACACATGACTTCAACAGATTCTGGATTGTGACCAGTTTTCTACTTGAATTATTCAAGCTCTGATAAGTGACAATTTCTGCTCACTACAAGGTACATCCGTGGTATTGAGCCCACACTGATTTAATCAGCAACTTGGACTGAGTCGAATCGATGTCTTGGAGAAAATGATCCTTTTTGAAACCTCCCGTGATCCATTCCTGTTCTTGTTGACATCAAACGAGATCCGCCTACTAACACGAGCAGTCTTCATTGAGTTGAGTCAAGTACCATCTGGCCAAATAGTCCAACTCCCTAACTCATCTCCCATTGCATCTTTCATGACCTCTACAATCATGCTACCACCATCATGAGAACCATCATCGATATCCTTAAACCCATCATGAACAACCACGATTCCATCAAGCGCATTCTCCACAATCCTCTCAAGCACTACCATAGCACCCCCTCCAGCATAATTGCTACCAACATTCCTCCTCACAGCACCACCACTAGCACCACCAGCAGAATTTGAAACTCCAATTCTCAAAGTCCTTCCCATCCCATCTGCAAAGACGCTCTTCAACCCGTCTCCTCTCTCCCTCACATCTGTCCTCGCAAGCTCGACACTAATTTCCAATTCGATCAAGATCAAAACCTCACTGTTCGACTGAACTAGACGTCTCAAGGATCTGAATATATTAGTCGCCAATGCCGCTGTTCGCACCAGAACGGAAGATGGCGACGATCGGTTCAAGGCTCGTGAGATTGTAGCGTTGAGTCCTTCCACCAGGATGATTGTTTTGTTAGTAGAGGAGTTCCTTGTCGAAGGAGCAGAAGAAAGTATTGAGCCAACCTCTGAAATCGATTCCGCCAGGCCTGTTAGATCGAGGTATTGGAGTAGATTTACTTGTTCTAGGATCTGGAGGGCTATGTCTTCTGCTTTCATCATCTGAGAGTCATCGCTCTGAGGCTGAGGATGTGTTTTCTGATATGTGGATTGGCTTGTTTGGATTGCTTGGAGGAGGATGTTGTATGCTTCTGAGACTGTGGTTGATTTTGGAGGAGCTATTATGAAGACTGATGGATTGTGTGTTTGGGCTCTTTGTTGCGGCTGCTGTTCAGTATCATATTCTTGAGGGCTTTGAGGGTTGAGGGACCAGTTTGGGTGAAAGAATTGTGTGTTTAGTTGTCCTAGGTGGAGTAGATGGGTTGTTAAGAGATTGAGGATGAGGTTCTTCTGTGTGCTGGTGGTGACATTCTCATGCTATATCACGAATAGTACACTCATCAGTCTTTTAATCTAGGCTTCAATAATATGATGAAAGGATAGGAGCGATGTGTCCTGGAAATGCTCCGTCAATTTGAGGCAATTTCTTTCCCTTTCGCACAACACGATCTTGGATTGACAAAATCTTGACAACTCTCTCTCTTTCGTCCAGTCTGAATTCTCAGATACAGAGTGGCTCTGTTCCACTCACCTTTCTGCCTATCCTCCTACTTGTCGATTCCACTTGCCCAACACCAAGAATTTTGCCTCCATACCATACTTGAATCCGATCGTCAAGTTCTTTTACTCCTATTGTGAACTTAGCGTCGCGAGTCCCTGCTCCATTGTCAAGATCCAGGAGGAGAGAAGCTAGAGTGACATTCGGCTCCGCCATTGGGAGAAATCAGGACTGCTTGACAATGGAGAATTCTGAGAAATACATGTCGTTAAGTTGATTGAATATCCTACCTTTAGTATCATATGACATCACCTAGAATCTACATTCATGAACTTGGTGTCCTTAGCATTAGTCTCGAAGTCATTCTGAACAATCCCTCACTTGCCACACTTAGGCAGCGAGTTGATACATCTCACGTCGCTCGATATCTAAGCACTGGAAACACCAGCTGGTTTGCTCGATATTCCCACGTGACTGGCGGTTCGATTACTAAGAAGACGAGTAACCAATAGGATACAAAAACCTCCTCCGAAGATGACATCACTCGAATTCCGCAGACACTTTGGCTGCACAAATTAAACATGATTTGATTCTGGTATCTTCTCTAGACAACTATAGTGTTTCCCGCAACACAATGATCTTATAGCGAACAGCATTGATACCTCTGCTGCAATCATGTCGTTACGAAACGGCAAGTCTTATTCACCCCAAACGTCAAAAATGACCGAGAAACCATCTGCTCCGTCACCACGAAGGTCCCACTCCTCTCGACCTTCACCTTACCTCCTTCTCGTCTATCCCATTGTTCTGGGTCTGGGATCAGCTTTCTCCCAGATATCTCCCATTGCGGCTCCTACTACAGGTAATACAACATCCACCTGGTTCCATGTGCAACGTCTAATGTATCATCTCAGATCCAGTACAGCAACTCAATTACTTTGCTGGCAAACGTAACCTAATCAACGTCTATTTCGTCAAGTTGGGCTGGTTCTGGACAACGCTTGCATTCCTCCTCCTACAATTCACGATCCCACCAGCACCATCGAAAAAGCAGCCTCAACGAAAACTAAGCCACTATGTTCACTCTGCCATTCGATATGCCTTTGCGACAGTCTCCTGGATCTTGGTCACACAGTGGTTCTTTGGCCCAGCTCTAGTCGATCGCTCATTTACCCTGACAGGAGGACACTGTGAATCGACTAGCATACCACAGAACCTATCCATGAACGATGATACGACAGCCAAGATCAATAAACTTCCTGATCTCATCAGCGCAGCAGCATGTAAAGCCAATGGCGGCAACTGGCGAGGCGGTCACGACATCTCGGGTCACGTCTTCATCTTAGTTCTCTCTTCTGCATTCCTGATCTACGAGCTCCTCATCTCAGATAATCGGTCCACTCATCCGTCCATCACACCTCGCGCCGCAGCCAACATCTCTCACGAAATGTCAAAGGAAGAGAAGGAAGCAATCGGAGGATGGGAAAGTGAGAATATTGCGAAGATGAGAATATATGCTCGATACTTTGCATATGGCGTCATTGCATTAGATTTCTGGATGTTGATGATGACTGCGATATGGTTCCACACATGGCTGGAGAAGTTGAGCGGTCTAATGCTTGCAGGAGCGACATTGTATCTAGTGTACTTCTTGGGAGAGTTTGTTGAAAGTTGGAGAGGAGTCGTTGGTGTATGAATGAAGAGAACGAGGGAGCTTGTGCGTGTTCGAAGTACGAGATGGATATGAGCGATAATGGGTACAGATTGGATCTACTCGCGTAATGATCAGCAGTCTAGTCAAGCGATTCGATGTGATCAAAAGATGACATTGAAGGAGAAGAATATGGACAGACATTTCCGTTGCACATAGGACTAAGTCATTTCACGATCTGTACAATACAGCATCTGCATTTGTTTAGCATCACAGCATTCTGTCCTCTCACTCTTAGAACAGATCAACGGAGTTTATATTAAGGTACGAGAAGTCAGACACAGCCATATATCCTCTTCATCAATTCATCCTGCGGTGTACAAATTCGACTAAGGCCTATCTTGCTTCACTTATTCATTCAGCTGCCACTCGTTCCTTGCAAGCATAGTGTTACAATAACCAATGCATTGCAGATGACACAGCATAGTAACCTTAATGTCTCCTTCTCCCCGCAAGATCTCAGATATCTGAAAAGCAAAGTAAATATTGCTTCGTTGTATGAAATTACGTTACAGTATAACTCACACACACGCTTATATGTATATACTACGTTCTGATCCAGAAGAGTCGAATCAGAGTCTGTATGTACGTTGGTTAGTTAGCCAGTTGTGTATGCGATTGGATAAGGTAAAGTAGGGTATAGACGAGAGGAAATCGTACTCGTGGTCAGTAGCGAATTTACATTTGTCAAAGGGAGAAGAAGCATCTCGATATGGAGAAATGATAGGATCCTGGAGAGCTAGTATTGCAAAGAGTTGATTGTCTTTTCGCATTACACGGATCTGAGTACTAAGAAAAGACAGGCTACATGGTAAGGAAATATGGTGAATAGTATTGGGTGGTGGTAACGAATACAGTTATAGGCAAAGACAAAGGGAAAGGTAACATTTCGGAGTCACTGATCATTTCTTTTTGTCTTTGACAATATTTTTTTGTTTGAGAGAATTGGTATCTATCTGTCTGTTCTTTCGTACCATTGAGCTTGTTGAAGATAAGATCTGAGATGAGATGGATAAGAGCTGAAGAATGAGGATGTTCTTGAACCTGTGTCCTTTCATGTCCAACCCTTTCCTGTTATCGAGATCCGTAATGCGTCTGATGACTTTGATTTCGAGATTTGGGGTCTCGAAAGACAAAGACGGTGAAAACATATGTTAGGACCGAAGATTTATGATTGGACCTTTCATGACGAGACTGTTTCGTCCTCTTCCTTCTCTCCATCCTTGATTCCACTTCATTTCTAATCTTTCCCTATCGAACCACATGACGTTTTCACAGCGATATTGAACGAGTCAAAATCTACTGCTCGGTCTGGAAGTAGTTCAACAAGACGCTGCGCTCCTGCGACTCCTCACCCCAATCACGGACAACAACGCAAGAGCAGTTAACGACCTTGCGGGCGTTACCCTCACGGTCCAAAACGCAGAGACCGGCCCATTCACCCAACATCTTTCCATCGGGGACCTTGATCAAGGGGATCTTGTGCTCGGAGCAAAGAGCGATGACGAGTTTCTTGTAGGCTTCCTCCTCGCAGGCTTCGTTCAAGACACACATGTGGGCCTGGCGACGGTCGAGGGCTTTGCTGGCTTCGCGGAGACCACGGGCAAGACCATCGTGAATGAGGGCAAGTTTTAGGACACCTATTTTCCAGGAAGAGTTTGTGTTAGTATCTTGTTTTCCTTATAGGATATTTTCTCTTGAAGTTGAAGGAGTTTTTGGTATTGTGAGAAGTGAAAGGGAGTTGCGCACCTTTGAGAGCGTCAAGAACAGACATAGAACCAGAAGAGGCTGCGGCATCGCCGGAGACCTCAACCTCCTCGGCTGGGGCAACGGGGGAAGTGGGCTCTTCTCCGTCCGACTGTAGATGAATAATGTCAGTAACGGTTCTTTCAAAAGATATACATTGATGATTCCGTATGTGTCAGGCTCTACACGACTGCCAGGCCAGCAACCGAACAATCGATGAATCCCCTCTCTTATCTTTGTTCAGACATGATTCCAGATCCATCGATATTCGGCCACAGCAAGCGTAGAGTAGGCGCAGGTACACAACCTCGATGGCTGATTTGGAGTCTTTGATCGCAGTGATACATGAATAGCGGTGAGAACATACCATTTTTGCAGTGGTTACTGTTGTGTTTCAATACTTTTTTTGCGATGTCGGATGATCCTCAAAGAGTGCACTGATTTGATTACATGTAGAATAAGGGAAGAGGTGTGGAAGACACTTGTAGTGACGAAGACTAGGGAACGAAAAGCCAATGTGGATCCTCGAAATGCCCAGCGCGGCTTTGAATATTCATTTCGAATCGTGTGCGACAAGGTGCGGTATGATGTCTTGGCATTTCGGATATCAGAAATGACAAGATTTGCCGACCACTGGCTGGTATATTGCTACGAGAGTAGTATGACCATAATTCACGTAATCTATTCCAGCGGTACTTGTTGGACGTAAGAGTGAAGTATTATTATTTGCATTCGTACTGTCAATAACGACATTGTTCATTACAATGATGGTGGAAGCATCCATAGCTATATTCATCACGTCCTTGTCTGGTAGACGTATCAACCTTTCCTGCTTCAACCTTCCCAAATACGATGGTGATTTTGTTATGTGTTCGTTTCAGTGTGGTACTATTGTGATTTGACATGTACAATAATGTCAGACTGCTCAATCACCGTTGTGGTGCGCAGTCCCATTTGTGTAAGCGCCGTTCGTGAGAATCGTCACTCTAGGTGTGAGTGTTGGGTTCGCTGCTTCTGCTGGCTCCATTATGGATGGATCGAAATTGCCTTTGAGAGAACACCCTAAGGTAGGCATGTCGAAATTTGCGAGATGAGGATATTGAGGGATAATTGCAAGAAAAGTTGAGAGCTATTAAATGTTAGTAAGGTGCGATACGAAAATAATCGGTTTATTCCTTACCTTGACCCAGAAGATGTCTGTCACACTCATGAATTTTTCCATCTGTTCTTGCTCATACCTGAGACAATTCTCATCTCTTGATCCTTTCCAGCTGTTCCTCATCAAGTCATCGTAAGTCAGATGATGTCTGGCAAATCTCCACATGCAGATCTTCTCATGAACGGTCGGCAGACGAGTTTCCAGTGTGGTGTATGATTTGAGACTGAGATCTTTGATTGCCAGTAGACCGGCTACTTGGAAATTTGTGAGCCACTCTTCATTTGCGATATCCGGCGAACAATTAGGATCCAGCTGTCTGGTCTCAACTACCCAAAGTTCGCCGAATTTCTTGCGAAGCCATTTCTCACTGCGAACCAACGGATCATTCTTATTGATCATCTTCGCGCACCTCGCGAGAGTGGCTGGGAGACCGGCAATGCGCTCGAGCTCTTTCTCCTCATTCTCCTGGCGTAAACGGTACTCTAGTTGAATTCTCATCTGTTCCTCTTCTTCCTTGCGCCTAGCAATCGCTTCAGATTCGGCTTGCTTGATGGCAGCGGCCTCAGCGAGTTTCCGAGCCTTTTCTTCTTCTTCAGCTTCTCTGAGCTTCGCTGCTTGTCTTTGTTGTTCTTCTTGTCTAGCTTGTTCCGCAGCTGCCTGCGCTGCCTGCTCTAATTCGTCGCGCCTCGCTTGACTTGCACCTTCGGCTTCTTGATGTGACGGATCCGAAGTTTTCGATTTGTCGCGATCTGTCTGTGCCTCAGCAGTAGGTTCCGGATCCTGATTTGCATCCTTCTCAGGATTTCTAACGTCTCTGGCAAACTCCGGTTCTTTGTCCTTACTAAGTCCGTTCTCTTGTTTTTGCTCAATGCGATCCTCGTCATTCACCTGCTCAGAAGTGGTTGTTTCAGAACCAATGTTTACTGTCTCTATTGACTCCACGGCTGGCTCGTTATTCACAACATTGACTATGTCTGCCTGAATTGGGTGGGGTGAGTCTGTCGTGGCCCCATCTGTGATAGGTCCAGTCGATTTCTGGATATCATGCACTTCGTTGTTGTTGTTGTCGCTAGAGCTCTTAAAGCTTGTCTCCTGCGAATGATGCTTCGTCGGGATGGCGGCACGCGCTTCCTCAGGGCTACTCTCCACCATTCTCCGCTTCTTTGAACCTCCTTTGACCTTGTCTGCATCATCAACGTGCTTTGACTCCGGTGATTGACTAGCTCGCATTCTCTTGAGTGTGGGAGTCTTTCTGTCTTCTTGTTTGACCTCCACCATATCAGCAGCAGAATCATCCTCAGAAGCCGAGCCTGGCGCACTACTCTTGTTCCTACGATGTTCTTTACCAGTGACTAGGCGTCTCCTCTTGTATGGTGCTCCTGCTCCATTTTCTAGAGCTCGCGGTGGCGGTAGATCACTCTGGCTTCGGCGAGGACGAGGCGCCTTCTTGGAGTTATTGATAGTCTGGTCTAGATCCGAAGAAACAGCGATCGATGAAGAATCAAGATTGTCTCCCTTGTGATTAGATGTCTTAACCTTTTCCGTTGTATCGTTTATCTTCCGTCGCTCGCGAGGAGATGAGTCAGCCGACTTTGTTGGCAAACTCTTGTGTGTCATGGTTGGACTCGTTGATATTCTCTTTCCAGCCGCAGGTGAGGACGACCGCCGTGAAGGCCGTGAACGCAATTTGTCGGGATCTCTAGTCTTTCTAGGAGACGTTTGTTTGCGGATCTTTGTTGCGGTATATTTGTCAAACGCGGCTTTGAGAACCTCAAACTCTCTCTGCCACTCCTGACCCTTCCTCTCTTCCGCAAAATCAAAGTAAGATTTCCCCATCACCCTCCTGGTTGGATTGAAACCGGGCTGGTTGACTAGGAGCTTAACCACATCAACATGCCCTCGTCCGATTGCAGCCAAGAGTGGGGTATTGTACCCAGGGTTGTATGATCTTAATGGATCAGGATCGATTTCCGGTTCGCCCATAGCAAGCAAATATTGCAGAACATCATTGTGACCCGCTTTTGCTGCTGCAATCAAAGATTCCGTGCTTGCCTTCTGAAGAATATTCAGAATGCTAGCGACACCTTGGGTATCGCCTTTCCCGGCAAGCTTCGTCAGATTCTCTTGGGTATTCGCTTGCCATAGCAGGTCGTTCCTGGTCGATTCACTTCTTCCCGTCCTCCTTCTCGATGCCGCAGCTGGCGGGCTGCGCGGACCTGCTGGAGGAGAATCACGAGGACTCATAGCCGCAGCTGACGCAGCTCGAGATGATGATCTCCCTTCACGCTCTAGAGGATCGTTCTGATTTTGAGCAGGATGGCGGCCACTGTCACGTTCTTTAGCGTCGGCTAATAGTTTTCGAATTTCGGCATAGTTCTCATCGTCTTGAGGTACCAACTCATAAGGTTCATCGCCCTTAGCGTTTCCCAAACGTGGATTGGCTCCGTATGCGAGCAAAAGTTTTATGACGTCTAAGTGTCCATTTTCAACAGCATCAATCAATGGCGTGTCCTTATCAATGTTCCTCGAGTCAACATCACATCCTTGTTTGAGTAAATATTCGACAATATCAACAAATCCTTCGAGAGCAGCAATTTGTAATGGCGAATTACCTGCATTATCTGCCAAGTCCAGGTCTCCAGGTCGTTCTGCAAGTTTGGCCTTCACAGTTTCGAGGTCGTCGTTGTTAGCGGCGCGAGCTACCCATGTGCGCCCATTCTTATCACGCCACTTGCGAGGTCCAGTTTTGGCAGGAGACATGGTATCGTTATCAACGCCCATTAGTTTCTGTAGGGCTGATCTGGGAGGTGCTGGTGAATCATCATCAGATTCTGGAGAACCTGTGCGTTCGGCTGATCGATGTCGTCGTGTGTTGATTAATGCAGGCCTTCCACGTTTTTTGCGTTCGAATTCGTGCGCGGTGAGTTGAGTCGAAGTTCCTCGCCTGTGTTCCCTTCTTGGTACCAAGTGAGGTGACGGCGATCTTTCGTCATCTGAAGGTCGTGGATAAGTCGCTGATCTAGTTTCCCTTCTTTCACCAGAATCAATACTCCTCTTGTCTCTTCTGTGAATTCGAACTTGGTTAGTAGCATCACTATGCTTTCGCTTCCTGGACACCGATGCATCAGATTCTGCAGATTGACCACGACCACCATTACGCTTGGAATTTTTGAATCGCTTTCTGGATGATCTATCGGATTCGCTTTCACCAGATTGCGCATGTCCTCCCGGCCAGGATAAAGGTGAGCTACGTCGGCTAGGTGTTGGCGAATGTGTCCCACGATGTCCTTCGTTTACAGATCGCTTGCGTTTTCGCGATTGGACCTCTTTTGCCGGTGCATTGGAGACATTGATGGAGGTAGAATCTTCATTTGTGGGGTGCGACAACTCGGTGGTATCCAGACTACTTCGTTTCTTCTCCGGAGACTGAATCAGCGTCTCTGCTTCGGAATCCCCATTTTCGCTTTCCTCTCCCCCAATGTTTACTTCGGATTTGACGTTTTCTAAATCATAATTTGGAGCGTCCTGTTGTGTTGAAGGCTCGGCTTTTGTGGTCGATGTAAATGGTACGTCCTCAGTGGGTTGAGCCACCTCAGTACTGCTTTTCTGCCTTTGCTCTTCAGACATCATATGCAGCGCCGCCTCTTCATGACTTCTCCCTGCATCTCTGCACGGTGGGTGTATGTCGCGTCCGACGATAAGAGTGGTGAGTCTACGTTCAGAACTAGTACTAGGCCTTGCTTCCAACCAATGTCGAGGATGGCGCGCAGGAGATGGACAGTGAAGGAGATGCGAAAATGAAATACGACGGCTTAGGATGTACAAGTATAGTAACAGAGGGTGGTTGATGAAAGGATCTGAGTCGTTTTGTGATGGAGTTCGAGATAGGCTTTCTACAAGTACAGCTTCGAGTGACTGCAAGACAAGAACCAAGACCAAGACTTGGACCAGCGTCGGGCCACTTTCCCCTGATGTTCGCCCACTCTCAACTCCAATTTTATCCCCAAGTCACAACCAATGGAACGAGTCGGCATCAACAATGCCTAAGATTGCTTTTTTCCCCTCTCACAGCCGACTCGGTATTTCCACAGCTTCTCTACCTTGCCATCTCACTTCCTCACGGCTGATTGCGAGTCCAATTGGCCTGTATCTCCTTCTTATATCGTGAGTATCGCAACGGTGTCATGTCGAGAACAATACAATCTGGGCTATGGTCATCCATGCTGGATGAGTTTCCACACCTGATCATGTTGGATAAGGACATCTTGAACCCTGTCTATTTTGTTCGATCATTCTATCTGGCCTGCATCATCGCCATCCTGACTGCTCGATTACTGTCACCGCTCCGTCAGCGTTTTCTTGCTTATGGAGCTCGTACCCAGCATATGGCGCATCAAACACCAGCAGACTTGCGAGAGTCAGAAATCAAACAAAATTCACATCGGGTGCTAGACAAGTTTGCCTCTATTGATGTACCGCATGGCTGGTTTACTCATTTCTATATCATCTCAATTGCATCATCTTGCCTCTGGATGTGGACGCTTTTCTCATCCAGAAACATTTCAGTTGGTCATGAGTATTCGATTTCACGTTCACGTCAATCAAGCCAGAGTATGTTTGTTTGCGTGACACTGATGCTGATCCAAGGCATCCGTCGTTTCCTAGAGTGCACCAAGTTGTTCCGACCCTCAAAATCAAGAATGTGGATCGGGCATTATGCGTTTGGGCTTGCCTTTTATTTATTCACCAACGTTGCTGTTTGGGTTGAAGGTATGGATCCGATATCAGCTAGAGGGACTGTATCCTCAAAGCAGAGCTCAATCTTATTATCTCCTCGTACATACATTGCTTTAATGGGGTTTGCTGTAGCCTCAGCTATACAACTCAAAGCTCACTCATATCTGGCAAACTTGAAGAAGTACACGCTGCCTACACAAGGACCTTTTTCATTATTGGTTGCTCCCCACTATACTGCAGAATGTCTGATATATCTCTCGCTGGCAATTCTTGGTGCGCCTGAGCAACGCATGTTCAATCGCACGTTACTGTGCACGACGATACTCACAGCGGTGAACCTAGGTATTACTGCTGAAGGCACGAAGAAGTGGATGCTTGATAAGTTTCGCGACCAACGTAAGGATATCAATAGTAGATGGTTATTGATTCCGGGTATCTGGTAGCATAGTTCGATCAAAACCCCCAATGTCATTGCTGCACCATCTCTGAATGCAATACAGCGAGCTCATACTCATAGACCAGCACATAGCCTCCAGAATTGTCGACTTGATGACCACTTGTGCATTCTCATGTAGCATGCTCGTTGAATGAACATTCATCCTCAGGGGGTAGAATAAGATTACCCACTAGCCCAGATTTGGTCGATCTCCATCCGCCACTGAACACGAACGGGATTAGGAGAAAGCTGACCATCTCTACCATCTTCATCAGATTCAGGCTCTCTGTAGTCTGTTGTCTCTCGCAAATTCAATTTCATCAACGCTTGGGAATTTTAGTGTAGATTTCATTCGATTTTTCAAGAGGGATAGAACTGGCAGTTTGAGGCGCTCTGTCTTTGTCAACGACCCTTAATTGTTGATATTCTCTGGATCAAAGGTTCAAGTTCTCTTCTGTTGTTATCATAAACTCAAACTGGTGTCATCCCAGAAGAGGCACTGCAATCAAACCGCATCGACAGAGCTTCTATTATTTCATCGAGAAACTACGACTTTGCCGATAATGTATTGCTCAACTCTAAGAGGCTCCATCTGGGCTATCTTTATCACTTTAATACTTTCAACATTAAATTTAGTCTCAGCATACCGACCTGTACAGCACTGCAAGCACATAGGTGACAATGGTCACTACTCTGCCTGTGCTGCTCTGACACAGCATTACAACACCTCTACTGGCAGCTCGGATCTTTATCTTCGCTATCACTGGTACAGATACCAGAATCAGAAACATGGATGGCATTCATTCGCTATTGGAGAGCAAATGGCTGGAGCGCATATGCTGATAATGTATGGTGACACTTTAGCACCGTACGGAGGAATGACTGTCAGTGTCAGAACTGCAGACGGACATCATCCCCCTCGACCTGTTGAGGAATTTCCTAGATTCGAGAAATATTTCGTCCCTGAAGTCGAGGTTGTTACAGCCAAGTTCGAAGAATACACGGGCCCATTCTTTCACAAAGAACTGAATCTCAAACCATCACACGTCGGTATCACAGAGGCAATCATTCGGGGATGGGGTCTATGGCCTGGAGTGGCTGTCGACAATTCAAGTTCTCATCAAGCCATGTTATGGTCGAGCAACTACAAGCAGGATTTCCTCTCTGATTACAGCGTCGAACGTAATATCGATATGCATATGTTCGGACTTGGTTTTGGATTTCTCTGGGTGGACATGCTCAATGCAGAGACTCCTTTCCCAATGTTTGGTCCCGTCGACGAACTCGGAGGCCTGAAAGGCGTCAGCGAGGTTGCCCATCCTGCCGCACCAACCCAAGAGGAACTCGACGCGGGTGAGGTTTACGTTCAGTCTGTCCTCGCCTTAAGTTCTGCTTCGTCCACTACGGCAGCGACAACAGCCATAACAGCACCCACGCCAACCCCAACAGTAGACCAGTCGGCTGAGGAGAACTTCGCCAATGCCGAACCACAAGATGGTGCTATTCCCGATCCCATTCATCCTGGTGATCCAACAGCTCCTCCTTCTCCTCCTGCAGATTCGATCCAACAACCTGCCAGGACTTTACTAGGTAAATCTGTTCGAGACTGGATGTGGCATCTTCATGGCCTCATGATGACACTCTCTTTTCTCGCTTTGTATCCACTAGGAGTGTATCTCCTTCGCCGTCCTCCCGCTTCTGCTACAGATGGATCTGGTTTCAACTCACACTGGACACTTCAAACACTCGGCTCCATCTCTCTGCTGGTTGGTTGTGCAATAGGTTACGTCAACAGTCACTCGATCAGCGTCTGGCATCAGTACATTGGTATCTTTTTAGTGCTTCTCATTGGGGTACAGATGTTCCTCGGTTGGCGACATCACGTCGTTTATCTTGCGACGAAGAGGAAAACACTTTTTGGAAAGATACACATGTATACAGGAAGAGTAATTCTTCCTCTAGCATATGTCAATATTGTTTTAGGTATGCTCTTGAGACGGTACGGTTGGTTTACTATGACACTGGTTGCAGTGTTCATGTTGGGACAAGCTGCTTTTCTGGCCTTCGTGCTGGGAAGCAAGAGAAATGCTAGAATTGATAACGGAAAGGGAACAGCCAGAGGGGATGCTGGAGTGGCAGATGACGAGGCGGAAGAGTACTTCCAATTAGGCGGTGATGACGACGATGAGTTTGACAGTGATGGAGATGATGTCGGCGCGAATGCGAAGCAAGAGGAGCGAAAGAAGCAGGCAGAGAGATTAGCAAGGTTGGATAAGGTGTAAGATACGGATACGACCAAATGAGAATTTTGGGTTCTAATTATGCCTGATCCTTGAATCGGAACTTAATGATATGAATTGTCTGATGACCCTTCTACGGCTGATCTATCTTTGCTTCAATACCTGATGCTGAAGCAACGAAATGGTGCCAAAAATGTCAGTGTACTTCAACGGCCGAACGCTCCAGAAGCGTATCAAGCATTATGAACGGTCACGTGAATATGTCGCAACAGGGAAAGTGCGGAGAATGTTTCCGTGAAATACAGAGGTACAACTCGTTTCGTTGCTGCCTTGCAACCTGTTTTTCGCTCTGACCACGTGTCGAATACCAATTGTTGCGAATAGTAATGCATGAACGAGACACAAGCCTGACTACTTATTCCGGGTAGCTTTTCGCAGGCTTTTCAGCGTAAGTTCTATTCTGTCGCAATAACCTCCTTCAGGTGCTACCGATGGTCTGTAAAACTGCTGCTTTGGCAGCCCTCTGGTTCATCTCAAACGTCGCCTCGCGCAAAACAACAGATCCAAAACGAGTCCCCAATAACGCTATACTCCCATCCAAAATCGCCGCCTTAACGTTGCGCGGAGAGAAATTAACTACCTCCCGTCGAGTTGCTCCAGTCCCTCAACTCAACTGCATAGGACCGGAAGATGTTTGCAAGCTGTACAAGGTCGATGTAATGAGATGCACAAACGAAGGTTCAGATTATGATGCGGAGAACATACAATGGGCATGCAAAGCTGATTTACCAGAAGAATTCAAGCTTGGTAGCACTGATATTGGGTGCGAAGGATACGAGAGTAACACAGATCCATACATTCTGAAGGGCAGCTGCGCATGCGATTATCGACTACTTTTGACGGACAAAGGTTTGAAGAAATACAAGATATCTGAGCAGAGTTGGTCATCAGGAAGGGCTGGTGATAATGAGGCCAAATCCAACCCGCTGGTTGGAGGGCTGTTCATGGTATTGTTCTTCGCTGTGTTGTTCATCATCTTACGAAGTATATGGAGACAGTCTCGAGGAAATACTCCGCGAGTGAGAGGTCCGACAAGACCGAATGGTGATGGTTACGACGATGATCCGCCACCTCCATATGATAGCCCACCTGCTCCTCGAACCACCCCACGAAGACAAAATACGTCGGCCCAGAAAACGACAGCGAGCTCGAGTCGATCTCAAGCGGGTACTGCTCGTGCTAACGAAGTACCTCAACAAGGTTGGCGACCTGGATTCTGGACAGGTGCAGCTGCTGGAGCTGCGGGAGAATATGCCAGACGTCGTTATGCTCAGACGCAGACAGAACCACCACGTACGGGGGGTTGGTTTGGTAACACTCGTCAACCACCAGTACAACAGCCAGCCAGCAGCTGGTGGAACAGCAACCCTCAACCACAGACACAGCCTGAATCAACAAATCGATGGTTCAGCAACAATCGTAACGAGAACAGATCCAATACCGCATCGTCCTCATCATCACCTTCGGCACCAAGTTATTCTTCTGAACGTTACGAGAGTACAGGGTTTGGAGGAACACAACGAAGATGAAGTAGAAAATCAAATTGATATTGTCAGTGCGCCTGATGGCATGGCAGTAGCATTGTTATGGCATTACTGCATTTGGTGTGGTAGAGTTAGATGCCACACTACAAGGCTACTAAGTGCCTCGTGTAGCATCTACCAAATGGGGTAATGATTTCCCTACAATCTCAGCCTCTGAGCCACTCTCCAGTAAAATTACTTGTTGTCATGTGTGTGTTCAATTCTATTTTTACTCGTTTTTCGCGCCTCGTCTTTCTCGCCTCGCGGCTCACAGGGTTTCTGTTACGTCAACACAGAAATGACGCACCCCATATTTCTCGTCTTGGCACAGAGAATTTCTTTTTCCACTGAGGCATTTTCCCCATCTCATCGTCGTCGACGGACTCGCTGTCGCGAAACAGCGAAAAATGTCATTGTCAATCAATTAGGTTGCCGTCGCTTTCTAGAATGTACCGAATACATTACCTTTGTAAGTCACTCACGCAAATTTTCATGTAGATTTGAGCAAGTATAAGATAAGTCAGTGTTCCGCCTCCTTTGCCGTAAGTCATCATTCCATCAGACAGCATCAATACAATACAATACAATATCAATAAGATACAAAAGCATTATCAACTATCACAGATAACAGTCACCAAATCATCACATCAGACTTCTTACAATCTACCAAACAAAACAAAACAAACACAGCCAAAATGTTGCCAACACCAATGTACTTCAACCAAAACGACATCAACAACAAGAACGAAAACCAACACACAATGAGCAAGATCGCATCATTCTTCCACTTGGGCTCTTCACACAAGAACACCAACACCAACACCGAAGAACCAAAAGCCCCCCACCGATCCGTACGAGATCTCCAGGCCCGAGCATACAACACATGGGTCTCACAGGGCGTAGCGGACCGAGATGACGAAATCAGATCTCACAACGGTAGCGGCGCCAGCAGCTTTGAGCAGGCTAGAGCTGCGAGACGAGCATCAAGGGATGTTGATGAGATTGTTGTTATGAAATACTAGAGAGAGAAAGTATTGTTTTCTGGTGTGGAGTGGTTTTTGCATCTTCATCTTGCATTTCATTGCATTGCATTGCATGCATTGATACCCCCTTCTTTTGGAGCGAGAGCGCATTGTTTGTTATTTAGCGGGACTTATGGAGGTTCATTATAGAGTAGAAAAGAAAAGAGCAGAATAGAATAGAATAGTATAATAATACAAGACATAATATCAGAAAATATATAAATTTTAATCAAATGTTCTTTTCCATTTCCTCTTTTTCTCTGATTCCTGTTTCCAAAGTTACTTCTAGTTTTATCCATCACAAATTCCGTGTTTATATCTAATGGATGGTTGTTGGATCTTTTATCAACACTGTTCAGTTGTAACGTGCTGAACACTTTGGGTTTTTGGTGAATGCATAAGTCGAGGTTGTGAAGGATATGCTGTATGGTGATTTAGTTTGGCGTAATTTGATGTGATGTAAGATCACACGTCTACATATGCATGTTAGGATGAATGTACTCTCAAGCGTTCATCGTCTCTAAGTGAATTTGCGTTTTGTTCAGTCTAGGATTCGTATCATCAAGACTGCTTAGCTGATGCTTTCTTGGTGATCCATATTGCGCACATCACGGCTGTAGCAAACGAACCGATGGCCAGGACTGCGTTCATGTTGCCGTAACCAATACTATTGATCAGATGTCAGTATAAAGGAGTCTCATATGTGCTCATGGCGCCGTAAGTATTACTTACCGAGTTCTCAGACCTCCAGCTATTATGGGACCTAACGTGAGGCCAGCGCAGAAAACCATATTGCTGATCCCATATAGTTGGGCGTATGGTCCGTTGGGACCGAAGAAATCAGGATTCCGCTTGTGGAATCTCTCGATAGTCTCGCCAGCTTCGAAGATAGGTGGTCCAGTAACGATTCCTATACCAATACCTCCAAGACCTAAGAGAGACGCGTACAACGCGATTTGCTGATTGTGAGGTTCTGCCTGAATCAATCTGAATAGCACAAGGACTGGTACCAGCCAGAGGTATCCAATCGTAGCAACATACTTAGGACCGTAGCGATCTACAGCCCAACCAGCGATTGGTCCTGAGATTAGTTGTGCGATTCCAAGTGGTGCGAAGAGAAGCCCGGAGCTCATAGAGTTGAAGGAGAAGAGTTGTCGTGCGTGTAAAGGAACTGTAGCGTCGAAAGACGAGACTATGATACCTTGGAAGAGCATCATGAATAATGCGACCAGTAACGAAGGAGCTTTGAAGCAGTACAGAATTGGAATTTCTCGGATGATGGCAGATTGATTTTTTGGAATAAGATAATCGTCAGAAATGTTTCTCTCCATAAGCAATGGTGTATCTTCAGCGAACTCTTCAGTTACGTGATTGTTGCCGCCTCCTGTACCTACTGCGTCGACATTGCTGTCCTCTGCTGTTGGCAGTGAATTCTTCTCGATGATGAGTACACGCATGATGAAGTCGACAGCAAGGAGACTAAGACACAATGCGGCAACAGAACGTATACCTGCCTTGCGATACAATGATCCACCCGCAACGGGAGCAAACACGGTGCCAACAGACACGAAGCTGAATATTGTGCCTATCGTCTTGCCTAGGTTTTCTGTGCCAACGGTGTCTCGACACAATGCCAAACCAACAGTCCATATCACTGCTGCGCTCGCCCCCTGCAAGACTCGAGCGATTGTGAGCAGAGCTATTGTCCTGGCCGTGAACATCAACACAGTAGCCACGACCAAAGCGGCAAGACCTATCAGGAATGGCATCCTTCGAATCTTACTTTTGTCGGTAAGACCGCCGGCTATAGGCGAGAGGACGAAACTCGTGACCGCGAACGTTGACAGTAGTTGCGAGACGTAGAATTGATGTTGTTCTTTCGGAATGCCCACGTTATCCTCTAATATGAAGGGAATGATGGGTACGATGATTGAGTAGAGGAACGCATCTGTGAACATGGCAATTCCTATTGTGAAGACGGCGAATAAGGGATGGGCACGCCAGGCGAAACCCCAGCTCTTGTTGATAGAATCCATACGTGTGAGTTGACTATCCTGACATTGCTCTCAGATGGACTCAACTGCATTTAAACTGTACAAGCAGCGCGTATACGCTGCAAGACGGTGTGAGAGCCACGCTCGCGCCGTGGATGGCGGATATGAGACTGTATCGAGTGCGATGGCTAACAATACCCGCTTTGGTGGCTTGGAGCCAATGCTAGGTCTTGGGTTGAATTTGCCAGTGGAACAGTTACAAAACTTGGTGATATGGAAGTTGTCCTTACCTCAAGTAGTACAAGAGACGCATCAGTAGTGGTGATACTGGTAGTACTGCTATTGTCGTCGATTTTAAGGCTTGGCGGGCGTCTTGCGGATCAGGAGAATAAATATGTAAACAAACAAGGCTGAAGATCTTCACATCATCATTCAAACAATGACAGTATAAACAAGGAGTTTCAGGAATTCTCATGCACCTTTTCAGCCGCATAAGAAAGTACTCACCTCTACTTACCAGGAGAAGATTTGGAAATCGCCTCATCAAACCTTCAGTCATATTCTCAGTTCCGCACAACAAGTCAGGAAGCATGTCTCGAAGAGATGAAGTCATTGACTTGACAAGCGATAACGAAGAGACTGCCTCTGGCACCGAAGATGATGACGAAGATCTCAAACGTGCCATCGCATTGTCATTACAAGACCATCAGAACTCATTACAAATTTCGAAGACAGATTCATCAAGAGGAAGACCACAAACCACTCCCAGTCAGGGAGACCCCGGGATAGACAGCGAAACCAAGATCGCCGACGCAGAAACATCCGACAAGCCACTCGGTCTGATGGCAGCGTTGGATCGGAAGCAGATGGAAGCAGAGCGACTTGCCAGACTGAAGCGGAAGAGAGGAGAAGAAGATACAGGCATACATAGGACAGTTTCACCACCCCCTCTACGACGCGCGATACAGCCACTTCCTCTGCGGACCGACGCCAATGCAAGTGCAAATGCAAAGTCAAATCATAAGCAGCCCGAAATTCGTCATCTACCCTATGCTGATGGCAAAGTGTTCCTCACCTCAGTAGAGCGCTCATATCCAGGCTCGAACGCTATATCATTGCCGGACCTCTTGAAGCCTCCAGATGCTACTTTTAGATGCAAGTCAGTATTACTCAGCACATTTATCTCCGATTTCGATTGGTTGTTCCCCCACTTCGAAACTCAATCAATAACGTTCATGCTTGTGCTTCATGCAGCAAGTCCGGAGCACAAGCAATTACTCACCGGAGACTTTGCTGGCATACCGAATGTACGTCTAGTCTTCCCGCATGTGGGAGGCCTTATTAACTGCATGCATAGCAAGCTTATGCTGCTATTCTACCAAAAGAAGGACGGACATGAAAGTATATGCAGACTTGTGTTACCGACCGCGAACCTTACACCAGCCGATTGGGGAGTTCAAGGTGTAATGGAGAACGCCGTCTTTGTCTTCGACCTTCCTCAAGCGGAAGGTAAGAGGACAGATACCGGTGTGTTCAAAGAGAATCTGGTGCAATTTTTACGTGCACAACAAATTCCAGAGACAGTGATTCTCAAGTTGGACGACTTTGACTTCAGTAGTCTAAAGATTGGTTTCATCCATACCATCGGTGGCGCTCACATGTTACAATCGCAAACCGCAAGAGCCAGCATCGGCAACTTCTTCAGCAATTCGAACAGCGCTCGTCCTGCAACTAAATTGACAACAGATCAATCTAAGACATCATCAAGCAAGCTAACACCAGCGTCAGCGCCACCGCAACAACAAACAAGAACAGGTCTACACAGTCTCTCAGACGCAATCAAATCTCTAGGCCTTGCAATCCCAACAACGTCTGCTCTTCCCAAGCTTGATTACATCACCTCCTCTCTGGGCAATCTAAAGACTCCTTTCCTGCAATCTTTATTTCTAGCCTGTTGTGGCCGAGCTCCAGAATCACCTATCTATTCTAGCGCCAGCTCTAAGTCTAAAACAAGCTCTAATCTTATAACTTCCCTTCCGACAGACCAGCAAATTCAATCTAACCTCCAGGTTTACTTTCCGTCTGACCAGACCGTCCAATCATCAAGAGGTGGTCCTAACGCAGCAGGCACGATATGTTTCCAGTCGAAGTGGTGGAACAATACAGGATCAGACTTTCCTAAGAAATCATTGAGAGATTGTGTTGGAGCCAGAGGTGATGGAATCTTGATGCATAGCAAAGTAAGTTCATTTTCATGTTTATTTCAATGATCCATGGTGAACTACGTTTACAATACTCGAGGCTCCCAATCCTTCATTCTCCTACACTACCCTCTGCATGCTCCTCTTGAACTTGATCGTAACTTGCGCTGTTGTGCTATATGCATCTCTGTTTCATATCCAGGGTTGAACGACTGCAGCGATATCATTATGACTCTCGAAGACCAGTTAGTCGATGGAAGAGCTGTCTATTCTCTTGTCAGGAGAGACCAAATCACCCTGTTCATCACTTCTCATCTCTTGTTCTATATACGCTCAAGTAATGCACTACTCGACCCAACAACTGCGCATGAGTAGGTGAGCAAGCGAGTATGCGACTGAAAGAAACCCAAGTCAATTTTGTTGTCACGTCCCTTCACGGCGCTGTTGATCTTTCAGGTGATCGCGCGAAGTGTGCATGAAATGCAAGAGATCCGTCGCGAAGACAGAGCAGAGGCCTGGAGCAAATGAAGAGCTCTATATTAGAGGCTCAATCAAGCTCTACCTGCTATTGGGGCAGTAGATGGCAGCACTTCGTCAATATTGGTACCACCCGAGCGACTTGACTCGCGTGAATAAATCTACCAACAATCTCGACTACCACATCCTTGCAAAAACAAGAACACAACCAGAATCTCTGTCCCTTCCGACTTTTCTGCTCCTGCTTCCATTCCTCTCAGAAAGGCACACAGAAAGCATGTTTTTCAGTTCCGAATTTGTCGCTTTTCGTCTAAGCATTCGATCGACGGGAACGCGTAGCTGGAATACAAACAGAAGTCTTCGTTTCGCCACGAGGTAATATGTTCCAAGATGTGAATTTTACAATGCGCATGGTGCAATATAGTGCGTTACAGTATAATGGATCGAGAACAGAACTCGAAAGCAACAGCCATCGCGGTAGATACTCAGAACGCAAAGTTCCAACCCTTCAGAGCCCATGCGCTGAGCTCTTTCGATTTTGTCCGCAATCGTAACTGCAAATGTAGATGACGACGAACTCTACGCTTTTCCCCAGATACAACAGTACTCTATGATACGCTATACTGCAAAAGAGAACGAACAAACATTCATCAAGAAAGGCATCAAACAACCAAGTAGACAAACACGCCCGTACCAAACACCAGCAAGCTACAGCGAAACAAATACTTAGATCCCGCCAGAAAAGTATATGTGCGATACTTTCGCGAAAAGCAAGAAAAGGCATGCACAAATGCATAAATTGCACTCTAGGGAAGAGCCAGATCCCACGATCTCCCTACGAAGTACTACGTATCTCTGGGCATAACGCAGTGGTGCGAAACCTTGCACGAAAGTCTATTTAGATGCGTCTCGTCCTTTTTTTGGCCTTCAGCCAAAGTCGAGATGCATACTAGAGCATATGTGCATGCATGCATGAGCAATGGGACGGCTGAGCGGTGCTGGGCAGAGCCATGGCGCCGTATAGTATGAACTGGAATGATGACGCATACAACACCTGCACGAAGATCGTACTATCATACCTCAAGGCTCTTCTTCCGTAACGAGAAGAAAGACCTTGAAGATGGAAAAAAATGACCTGTCGGATATCTCAGTCATGCACTACACGTCCAAATTGGAATTGATCCACAAACGGCAAAAAAGCATGAGGTGCGACGAAAAATCATTGCATGGCGGAAGAGAAAACTTGCTACAGTACAGCAGTGCTCGGGAGGAGAAGCTCTCTTGCTAAACTGGTTCGACGTATATGTTGTACGTACATCACCAGTACGGTGCTGACTGCAGCGTTGGCCCTACCTACAATATGCACCTAGAACGCATTCTCCATCGAAACGAGCGGATTACTTTTTTCGGTTCTGCTCGGGCAGAAGACAAGAAAGCCAGACAGCTAGCCTAAGAAGCCAGTCTAGTAGGGGTGAGTACATGTAAGTGAAGGCCACAAAAAATTCGTTGGCGCCAAAGACGACGACCGTGAAAATACTTGCTGTGCTGCCGTGCTACCACTAGCCCATTAGTTCTTAGCAATTGGTGTGATCACTCATCACTCGATTCACCGTGACCTGCCCGTGCGGCAAGCTTGCATGGGCCTAGCCCACGCCTCTTTCTGTTCCCGCAAAACCCGTACTTCCAAGGAGCCAACAATGTTATCACCTTCCTGAAATTGCATCACACGAGATATTATGGAAATCAAAATCGAACACAGTACATGATCGTGCGTCTTGCATGATATTCGTGCTAATATCATCCCCGCTAGCGCACTGCAGATCAGTCAGTGACGCTCTCAGATATCGCGTTGATTTTTGTTACACATCCTGTACCTTCAATTTGCTATGGAACCAGTCACTAACACCTTCACCAACATTGCAGATCCTCTACTTGAGATTCTCAGAACCACGAAAAATGGTCATTGCAGACGATCGCAGCAAGAGTGGCAGCACGGCAGAACGTGGATGTGCCAGCGAAGCTGTAGATGGATACACCAAGTATTATTCTGGCTGGGCCTATGTCGGCTCAGCTAACCTGTCTGAGAGTGCCTGGTAAGTTGATCGTTGTTCTCCCTCCTTTCTCCGGATGATCTTTCTTTTGTGCATCCCGCGCAGTCAATCATTTTCTTATCACTGGTCGACCTGGGTTTACGATTCGTGAATTATGTCTTGGCTTCTTATGCTGCAAGATCAAAGCATACTGAGCTTCCTGGTTTCAGCGACTTTCGACTGTACCACAAATTTTGACATCATCATTGACCATGGATCTCCTCACCATTTTGGACGGTCTGCAATGACATTACCAATGACGTTTCAAATTCATTGATCGACCCCTCGGACAGGGATGTGTGAAGCTGGAAGAGGGTTTGAACAGGGATCAAACTCTACGGGAGTTTCCACCCACGTAACGTTTCACTGGTTTCAAGGATTGACTTTACTCGGATAATAAAGTCCGCTTTGGACCCTTGAAAGCTGGCAGAAGGCTGCAACGTGCAGAGTACGAAACGCGGGTCGGGGAAATTTTCCAACCCAATTGGTTCTAATTGTACTGTTGCATTTTAACGACTCTTACAAGAAGTTTTGGTCGTATGCTGAATCGATTGCACATGGAACCTCGAGATGGAAGTGCCCTGTTACCCATCACACTCAGAAGCCGACGTGGATAATCGGAGCAATCACAAGCTGGGTCACCTCCAAAACAGCATGGTGACAAGCTCAGATCCCTGGGCCGACTTCAGCGAAAAAATCCTTGCGGACGGAAAGCTCGGCCAACAGTTCTAGCTATGTGATGTCTCCGTCAATAGAGACCAGGGCAAAGAGACAGCTTGCAGTCAATTATCGAAAGTTAGGCACATCAGACATATGGACCTGTTTCGCCCAAGATGGCCGAACTGACAATCACAACATCGCCATGCATATCTGAAAACTCACACGAATCTTTCACAATCCATGGTGTATGCGCGGCTCCGCACAACAGCCGTTAGATGCTTCGGCTAGGAGCCCAAACCTAGCTAACGAGTTCATCTGCTTCCTTTGTCTTTTACCTTGCCTTGCATAACGGTCGCTAACGTCCAATGCGAGTAGGGGTACGATAGTTGCCGATAACAGGAGTAGGCAGCCGAAACTCAATTGTCGAAACTGGGAATCTGGTGTATTGATTCCTGTCCCGGTCACGTCAATGACTCAAAGATTACTCGACGCAGGTCGCAGCCTACACAACATGACTTTAGAAGAAGTCTTCCATGATGTTATACCTGTTCCAGTAAGACAGCCAGCAGAAACGTATGGAGATGACAGACATCCATGGTTCTTTAATGAATAGTTAACCAGTCCAAGACAGTACGATAATGTCTTCTTGAAGCAAGAACTGAGGTTTGTGTATGTCTGGCACGGCATTGACCAGGAGTTGGATCAATCCTTGGTGCTCAGGGCTGCTGTTCGCAGGAGTCAAGTAGGAGAGGCTAGAGCATTGCATGGCCAGAAAGAGATATCAGACAAAATCTATCTCCATGTATCCTGTCCGAACAAGACGAGAGAAATCTGTTTCTCACCAACATAATAGCTTGTGTAATCCCGCATAGCCGGCTAGGATGTATAGGTGGTGCCACTGCGACCCAATAGTCAAAGGATGGCATACTGTGGTTGCTGATCGAAGATGCGCCCATACTCTTCTCCGGGCTTCGCCATATCGACGGCAATGCCAGTAGTTCCTGCCACCGAGGTATTCTTCGGCGAACTTTTGTCAAAAACGTAGCTAAAGTTGGGCGATTATCTGCGAATTTAGCCTTGGATACAGTAAGCATGATTCGTGAGGAACTTCGTAAAGGAGGATTCGCAGAGTGGACACATGCTTGTGTTGCAGCTGGAAAGGCCTTTACAGCATTTGTTCATCATGTGAGACTTTTGTTCGGTGTACTCGTAAAGTCACTCGATAATGACGAACGGTCGGGTCGCTTATTTCTAGCGTAAACCATGGCGCGACGCTAACCAGACTAATCTCCGGACATCGATGCCCGCTGAATCGTAGATCAGTACTCCATTAGATTGACGGACATCAAGATGCAGCTTTCAAAGAGCAGCACTTACCCGCAGCACCGTTGTAGATGCCAAAGATAAGGTCAAGCAAAATCGAGACAGATGGAGAGCGTTTGCACCGTATTCACTGGACCACTTCGTACTCCGTATAAGCTACGTAAGTCCAGCTTAAGTTGTCCAAGCAGAGGCCCCAGGGATGGGTTCCCTGACCATGATTTTCTCATCATGCTAGAACACCCTCCTCTCCTGAACGTATTTGAGTCGATTCATAGTCGCAGTGATTGCATTCCACACTTATTCGATTTACCTGGATGGATCGACATGTCGTAATCGCTGTTTACTTCTAGTCTACAACGATCAGGTAGCCATGAAATCGACTCAGGGCAAACCTGGCCCTGCCCCGATCATTGGCCGGCGCGGTGAGCTCGGTCACTGACAATTTCATAGGGCGCACGCAGGTGTGCTCTGGAAATTCATGCCACGGTCAGCAGACTTGACTTGGTTCAGAGCCTGGATTATAGCACTGAAATGACAACCCGATCAAAGACCTTCCACATGCAATCTCCATCTAGATCCACACGTCCACACCTGCTACGCCAATGATGTCCTCGAGCTTGCAATCTCCATCACAGAAACCAGATGATAAAACGACTGAGGTTGTGGACGGGCACTCATGCAATGCAAGCTGACCTCTTCAGACCGTATGTGATTCAAGCAGAGCTGGAAGCCGCTCATAGAGACTTGTGTACACGAAAATATAGCGTGACTGGGTATGTAGGTGTGCTGATTGTGAGCTTTGGTTGCGAGGCACATACAGGTGCTTTCACTGGATTGGTAAAACCAAACTGTTCCGAGCGTGCATATGACGATTCAAGCCATTAACGGTAGCAGCAAGGTGGAGAGGTTGGTATGGGCGCTGGTCGGCAATTATTGCCTCAGGAGCGCGGGATGTATGAATCCTGGTTAGCCTGTTGTGATCTTGATATCAGCCAATCAAGCATCGAGATTTGGCCAATCCCGTAGCGTGGCGCTATGGTCGAGCAAAGGCGTTTTCTGACAGAACGGAATGAAGAAAGACTTTCCAGAATCAAGTCGCATGTCAGTACCTCTTAGGCAACAAACATCTTCGGTCCGTCTTGTCGTATGAGAGAACTTCACGTCAGCTGGTTATCAATTGGTAAGGGGCAGGACACAGCGTCTTGGCCGGTAGAAAGTATGTCAGTCTCTTCAGACTACACGCAAGTGTGTTTCCGAGATGACTGTATGATCTCGGCGGGCGGAGACAGAGTAACTTTGAGGTGGCCGAGAGTATCCGTCGGGCACAGTTTCAGGACGAGGAGATATGCCGGAGATGCTTTGATATCCGCAACAGAACACGCAACGAATGAAAAAGAGAGAGAAGTCGTAGCGACGAGAATAGACAAGTCAATGAAGGAGCTAATGTCACTGGGATGGCGATCGCAGTGTCGAGACTCTGAACGACAAAACAGCAGTCACGCTGGACGGGGGCGGTCCTGGTTGTGTGGCTCGCCGTAGTCCGTATTAGGGCTAATCCAACGGGCGGTCTTGGCAGACACACAGACGACCCACACATCAGCCACGGATAACGGATGTTGATCATGGATCATACTTTTCCCCGAAACGTTGTCTCCATGTCATCTACAATATCAAACGGATAAGTCGGCGGTCTCCTGACTGGCCTCACTGACCATCATTCAGGTTCATTCATCAATCGTCACTTCTCCATTTCCATCTGAATGAGCTACAACACGGTCTGCCGTCTGTTGCCTGCCTGACTGCCTACCTCCTGGATCAAGAGCACGGAGGTCGGCACCGTCTGCTATCATACGGCCAAGGCTCAAGTGTCTTGACCCTGTTCTCGATCATGATACTAGTCTTCTTTACTTCGATCAGAATATGCGGCTCGAGTACGGACCTAATCACAAGCGTGAAGGCAGTGCAGAACCGGAAAAATGGAGAGACATACTCAGGTCCAATCGATTGTTGCACAGGGGTAGGACTGTGTTCAGATCAGGATGTAAGGTGGAAATCTCAAGCTTGATTGCGGTACGGATGTATAAACTGTCACCTGCGACGAGCTGCTTTGTGATTGCGATTACATCCTGGGCGCTGATCGAGTGCCTTGTGTGCGGGACACAATCTCGCCTGAGCGTCAAGGGTGAGTACGTGTTCTAGTCGATGGCAGACCATTGGATGCTGGTCGATATCCTGCGCCTGTGCATTCAACAATTCCTTCTAGACTACAATTTGTCACTGTTGAAAACCCCACGATTTGGCAGTATCGTGTATTATGCCAGAGCAAAGAGGTACCTTGGCATCTAGGTGTGGCCGAAGACCTGTAAATCGCGTAGCGCCGAGAAGTTTTCTAGAAATCATCATGAATATCGCGGGAAGACCCTGAAGCTAACAGATTGTCCAATGAGACTCTAGCATACATCTTCCTCTACGTTTCATGCCAAAGTAGAGTGCGAACAACTCCGAGATATGCTAGGCATGACCGCCACGTTCCAACAGCATTCATCACCGACAGAATGCATCTCATCTTCAGGTGGTCGTAGATGTGAGTGAATCTGAACAGGTCGTGCTGAGTGTACTTTAACTTTACGCAGCCACGCCAGACAAGCTTTTAACAAACCATCGAGCCTCGATAATGCACATCCCTGCTGAGTTCAAGGATCTAAGCCGCCATGACTATCTTGGCAAGTATTCCCCATCCGGCACCCACAACCTCATACTGAGAGTGCATCTTTGACTCGCCACGTCTTGCCCCTGTTGCATCCGTTTATCGGAATCGGAGGATTCACTACCTTGACACCTTGTCCTGAATTAACTGTGCAAAGCACGGTCAGGGAAAATTCTGACCTATTCGGCACACGAGATTGGTCCGCTCGTTTAGAGTTCAAGGACTAGAAAATAGTGATCGAACGGATCCTCAGATCTTGGAAGTCAGGTTTACTCATCTAGAGGTCTTGAGTAGATGTCCAACTAAAACAAGAGCGTGTGTTTCACGTGCACATATCTCTAAATGAGCAAACCGTGAAAACGTACATGGTAAGCATGATGTACGACTATTCTACGCCTGAAGACTGAGATCAAGATGCCGGTACGCCATCAGCAAGGTGACTGTTGAGATAAACAAAATCCTAAACATGTTTAGCCAATCTGCATACGTTTTTCGGCGCACACTGATTGCATGCCTAAAGTGCATACGCCATATCCATCATCACGCATCACCGAACACTAGCATGCGGCGAATACCTCACTGGTGACTGAGGCTTGCAGTGACACATCATGATGAAGAGGAAACCGGATCATTTCGTGTGAATGAAAGAACGCTTCGTAATGGCCGAGCGATGGTGGTCTTCCTTCGGCCTTTCAGATAGAACAGCTGCGTCTCTTCGTTTCCTTTACTGGCAAATGCGTCCGTAGAGGGAATGCTTGACGCTCATCCAGATGTCTCTTCTCCTCAGTAACTCCGACTGTTAGTCAGGTTGTCGTTATTCTAGACTTTGTCTGCCTGCAGAAATTACCAAATTCTGTCAAGCAGCATGGGGAACTGCCGGAGAAGATCATGACCTGCTCCATTATTGCAGAGCCAGGGTCAAAGCCTAAAATTCGGAGCCATTGGTGACGGCTCTCAGGATCTGTCATGGTTCTGACAGGTAAAATGTCACTATTTCATCCACTGTTCTGGTTCCAGCGATATTACAGATGCGGAGATGGGAGATAGAGATTACTCTCTGTATCCCCACCGCGGCAATCAGACGGGGGCGTCAATAGGTAGCTGCTACTGAGATGGTTCTACGTCCTTTCAGGCGGCGTCCGTGACCACTGAGCTGTACTGATTGTACGGTACATTTCATTGCCTGCAGATCCATCTGGATGATCTTCTTAGCTATCTTACCGCCAAGTCCGCAATAACCGTTGATGAGCACTTGAGCCACAATCGATTTTTTCACCAGGACGACTTGATGCAACATGGTGCCCACGAAAAGCAGGTAAGGGCGAGTTTCTTGCAGAATCAAGTTGCGACTTGTGTAAAACCATGATGCAACATCAGTTGGACCGACTACTAGTGGACTAACGTCAACGACGCAAAAGCCAACGACTGGCGTCAGATTGGCTTCCAGGCACGACGAACTTGGCAAAAGAGAGCACGCGCCAGAACCTTTGTAGCTAGCACGCAGCACACAGCTTACGAAGCTTTAACAGTGATTGAGAAGCGTGGACGTAGTTGCAGGAAAGCCGCTCTTCCTCGGTGGCCACTTGCGATTAGGTTGCTACGCTAAGAGGTCGGGACTAGCAGGACACCAACCCCCATTTCCATCGCCTTCGGCCAGGTTGATGATCAAGGTGGATAATGGCTACGCTACCATGGACATCGTTGTCGCGCCTGGAGCCTCGAGAACAGCACAACTCAGCTTGCGCAGTGCAGGAGACTACCACTCTATTTGTCTCAGTATCGGTCCTTTCTAGAAGGCCCCATTCTTCGGAATCTCTTCGCTTTCCCTCTCTCTCCATCTGCCTGTCCTGCTTCTCTCTCACGGACGACGCAGCGCTCCTTCTGTTTGGAGGCTAGTTCGATGGGGGAAGCCCGCGGTAGCTGGTACAGTTGACCAACAAGGGAAGTAGAGGTCCGGTAGTAGGGAACGTGCACGTACAGTAGACGTGTCGCGTAAAAAATAAGTTTTGCCATCTTCTTCGGGACGACACTATCTTTTTTGACTTTCACCCTCTAATCTTCACGCTCCAGTGATTGTCCTCGAGACGACTAGGATAGTGCGAGGATGCGATTTCGTCAGTTCTCAAAGCCTCATCAATCCTTGTCCAAACTCTATCGCCCCCCCCCTTCTCCTCCCACGGTCATCATCTGCTTCCGGAAGTCTAATCAGCTGGTCTAATTACAACCCACTCTGGTCATCCCATCTCGCCGCATTCACGCCAGCGACTGTACCTGATCTGACCTGACCTCTAGTACTAGTCGTTCCGTTCACGCCTACAGCTTCTTCACTCGTTCACGGTCGGTTTGCTCTGCACTCAACGGGACTGGGCTCGACTGGCAAACTGGGTCAAGTGTGATCAACGTGCGCTGGCTTGTCGCTGGCTCTGGCGCACTAGCCTGGCAACTCGCACACTGGTCTTGCTCGCGTCACTTAGCAGGTTGTGGTAGCATTCATCCAATTCCACCCGTCGATACTTATTTGAATTTGTATTCAGTCTGTAACGCACCGCAGAGCACACCCCTCCTCGCCCATCGTCCCCGGCCAGACATTCCGGGCCCTGCATCACATCACATCACGCTCGTGCACTGCAGACTCGCGCTCATCCTCTCGCCATCCCCATCCATCTTGGGTCAAGTTTCCGCGCCTCTCATATTCGAGCTCATCCTCTCTCGACAACGAACCTTCTTCCTATCGCTCTGGACATCCTTCAAAGTATCTGCAGCTTAAGACTTTTGGTTCCTGGCCCTGTTCATCACAAATCAACCTTAACATTCTCTGAGTTTCGCTTAACACCCAAGCTTATTACTCACTGTGCCACACTGTCCCAATCAAGCACCCATCCTCCCACAATCCAACTTAGACATCCTGTGAGTTTGACTTTGTGCGACCACACCCATTCTCAACCATGTCGTCGGGCGGAGCTGCCCTCCAACCAACCTTTACCGGCCATGTCGCTACAACCCAGGACGCTTTGATTCTGTTCGAAGCCTGCCTACAAGGCCATCTGTCTCATGTCCCTCGAAGGCCTCACGACCGAGAGAGGGCTTCGTTGATCCGTAGTGGTTCCGTCTTCATCTATGAAGAAAACGCGTCCGGCATCAAACGCTGGACCGACGGTGTGACATGGAGTCCCAGTCGTATCCTGGGCAACTTTCTCGTTTACCGAGAATTGGACAAGCCCTTTCCACCAGGCGAGAAGAAGCGTGCGAAGAAGACCAACCGACGACCTAGCCGACCTGGCGAGCCATATGCGCGACCCGAACGTCAGAGCGAAGGATATTCACCAACTCAGTCATCCTTTAGCAATGGTACTGGACAGGCAACCGATGTCGAACGACAGCTCATAGGGTCACTGATTGATTCTTATGGATTCAAAGCTGATGGCCTCGTGAAGAAGACCATGAGTGTCACAGTTCAGGGCGTCACGCACCACCTCGTATCGTATTACAATGTCAACGACGTGGTTGCAAACCAGCTACGAACACCTGGTCAGACTGAGAACCTACAATACATCAGACCCAGGCCCGAATTGACCTCAAAACAAAGCTTCCGCTCACCTATCGAGGAGGCGGAAGAGGTCGAAGGGTTGCGTGATTCACAAAACCCATATGGCTATCGACTTGGACCACAAGGTTACATGCCACATAACAACTCAACGAATGCCTACTACATGCCTCCTCAATATCCTCCTATGGCAAGTCAACCTCCCCTCAATACGAGTTATCCTCAGCCAATGCCGCCGCTTACCTCTCCTTATCTCCATAATTCAGTTCAATCACCACACGGACAGCAAGAGAGGGTTCCATATACACAATACGATACAGGTGCATACAATAGAGGCTACGACTCGATGAACAATAGTATGTCATCTGGGCAGAAGTCAGTACCTCCAACACCGACGTCTGCCGTTCCTCCGAACATGCCTGATAGGCAACAACCACCGCCAAACATGATGTACCCACCATCGAGTGTTCAAAGACCAGTCTCAACCATGAGCCCAGACTCGATGGAGTCAAGGAATAATATGCCTTATAGAGGTGGAGGATATAATATGCCCTCGGTCAATTCACCTGTTGAGTCACAAAGACCACCACAGCCATCACCTGTAAGTATGAAGTACGAAGACAGGCGTGACAGTCATCCCCAAACACCACAGAATTACTCTGGCCCTCGACCGTATTATCCGGACCATCCTCATCAAAACATGCCACAATCTTCTTATTCTCATGGACAGCCAATCAGTCAACATCAGCAGTGGAGTGCCCCTCATGGTCAGCAATGAGAAACACTCGAACAATGACGTGTGGCGTGTTATGCGAAAGTTTATTGATTCACATGTTGACGGAGGGTGGAGATTAAGCAGAACCTCAAGGATTTCCATGGGCATCGTCCGTCACTACCGATCGCGCCATTGAGACACCAACCCCAACTCATCACCAGCCTACCTGCTTGCTTGTTATAACCTATCACCCATTCTATACTGTGCCTGGCTAGGAAGTGCGATTGCTACTCTTGAAGTTATTCATGGGAAGAAGTGCGATACTATGGGTTGCAGTAAATTTTGTGGCCCACTGATTCGATTCTGGCTGTCGAGTCCTACTACCGAGGTGACATAGATGGCAGTTCCGACTATGTGCAGTCGCATGTACCATGTTGACATAGGTGTCGTTTATCAATGAGTGCTCGCGATAATTCTCGGGTGCTCCACTGGCTAGTCAAGAGGATACAATTTTATCTCGCCGCCGTTAATATCGTCAGTATGATTACAGCACCGGAATATACCGAAGATTTATGTATGCGGTTGTGGTCCCTTGCAGGATCCCCTCTCCAATTTATCTTGCCACACAACGAACGGCTGGACCAAATTTCGACTAAAGATATAACAGAGGAACATGAGGTGTTAGACAGAGAAGCAAGTAAGCACCAAAATACGCGGACTAGCAGACGGAAAACCGAGCAATCAAATAATAAGGTCTAGAGAGAAGGGACAGACAGACTATGCGGTTCACAGTACGAATCTTACTGAACTCACGGTTCTTACAATTGGATCACAGTACAGCAAAGCACAGCACCAGTAAATAAATTCTTCTTCTTCCCACAGCGTTCCGTTCTATCATTAGTTCATGCACATAGTTAAATCAAGTCAAGTCAACTCAATCCTACTTTCATGCATCAAAACTTTTACTTTCCCACGTGGCTTCGGTTCTTATTAGTATTTGCTTGTTTCAACATATCAACATGTACTTTACAAGCTACTATAGTAAAACGCTCCAGTATAGCGGAAAGCAAGGCTACATCCGACACAGTAGTACATGAAGGTGAAATAAGATTGATATTATAACGCGATATATATGCTGTCGTCCTCTTCTACTCACACATTATACATGTATAAAATATAAGCTATCCTACCTAGTTGTTATTATGTCCGCTCGATTCAGCATTCTCTGTCTTGAATGAATGAATGAATACATACATATATCCAGCCAGTAATCCGCGCTCATGCTCCTCTTTTCCAAGTCTCTCTTCGGACATTGAGATCAGATCTGTCGCTGCACGTCGTTACGCGTGTACCGTGGCTCATTACACTGTATTGCACTGTACTGCACTACAGTGTATCTTATTATATCATGTTATATCATATGCCGATCCACGTTACAGTATACGTCCTGCCTGCATGCATGCATGCATGCATGCATGATGCATCGCTTTAGTTCACTGACTGCACTACTAGTACACTTAAAGGACCCATGAAGGTAGATCAGTAATCAATCCATTCAATCAACGACCAAGCAAACGAACAAACGAATGATAGAATAGATATGAGACAGTACGAGTACCAACACACGACGCCGTATGTGGATTCACTCCATTAGAAAGACACGAGCTTAGCACGCATCAAATTTCTAGAAGAGAGAATAGAAGCTATGACCTTTCCTACACGTGAATACAACAACTTACAGCATGTCATCGTTGTCGCTAGCGTTTCGAGAAAAACGTCTGCTTCTGCATACACGTCTGCATCTGCGTCTACTTCTGCGTCACGTTCCAAGCTAAAGATAAGTGTCAGACTACCACTACTACTGCCAGCGTCAGTGTCAGGGTTAGTGTCAATGTCAGTGTCAATGCCATACTATTCAAACTACCGTAGACGCAGCGCTAGACTGAGATCGAAGGAGAAAAGAAGGAAATGAAACGACGGGAGGCAGGTGGCGGGTCGAATGATGCGGATGCATTACCACTATTAATTATACTTCTTGGTTAGTATTGGCGACGAACGAACGAACGAACGAACGAACGAACGAACGGGACGTTGAAGGTTTATTTATGTCAAGGGGGAGGAAAAGTCGGCCGGGAAAGGGTCGTTTGTGTAGCGTGTTGTATTGTAGTACTGAGTAGCGTAGTGTAGGAATAGTGTAGTAGTGTGGTGTCAATACCAATACCAGTACCAATGACAATGATTGATGGTGATGATGATGGTGACGAAAAAGGTGGCTGAGTAACTTGCTTGCTTGCTTGCTTGCATGCATGCATGCTTAACGTGATGGTTACAATCAACGACTAGTAGATGTGGAGTTGAATCAATTATCTGGACGTAAGAGAGCAAGGTCTGGCGGAAATCAACGGACTAAGTCGATGAATACGACCTCCTGAGCGGTCTACAGTAGTTCATTTTGCCAGACTTTTGTAAGCAAGTATCGTGAATTGTGTGCAGGGCAGTAGTGTAATTGAGGAGTAGTAGAGGTCAGACCAGATCAGACCAGGTCGGATTAAATCATGCTAGAGTAAATTGAATTGGGAGGAACGAGATGAGATGAGATACCATGAAACAAGTAGAGACAAGTAGAGCCGCTGAAATATGGAGTTAAGATTATGGTTGCGGACGTGGACGTGGAGCAAGCAAGCAAACAATAAATTAACCCGCAAGCTGCTTGCGTGGGTACAATATCGATGATATTTCACTATGACCCGATATGCATTCACTGAAAGGCGGTACTAGTGGTACGTGCCATCTGTACCGATGGAGTGTCATACGGAAAAAGAATCAGATTTGAAGCGGATTGGATGGAGGTGAGTAGACAGGTGTCTGATGTGACAAGTAGAGTATAGACGAGTACAAGAGAAGTACATGGACGCAACTGGTGTGTAAGTATAGGCATATATGTGACTTACAGGTAGATCAGTAATGAATAAGAGCAGTAATAGTATCACTAGCAAAGACATACAATGCAAGTACAACGCACTAACGAACTGACATCAACAGTCAAACGATCTTCTACAGTACATGCTGCTGCATACTCGTTGCACTACTACCTCAGTACAGTACAGTACAAAGTCAAGGTCCAGCAACAATTAGCGACTTACTCCAGGCGATCTTCTAGTAAGCCAAACTAGGGCTCGTCTCTTCTTGCCGGACCATAAACATAACAACATCACACAGTTCCTCATCGGTCCACTAACGTTAGTGTCGGAACACGAATAAACGAGAAAACGTGCCCGCAGACCAAGAAAAATGAGCAAGTATACTTTCCGTCCCTTTCAACTTCCCTGGACTTAATTCGGGGTTTAAGTTTCAAGACACGAAATCCCTGGGGGGGATTTTCGCCATTTTACGTGCGTTTGAACTTTACAAAAGTGGAAAGGCAAGGAAAGTGGATATTAGAAATTTCCATGGTTAGGTTTTTTGACCGTTGGACAAGAAAGTGAGAAAACTAAAAGGGCATCTATAGACGAGACGACAAAACGATCGGACGGAGCTAAAATGGTCGAAATAATTGATGGAGATTGAAAATGGAAATGGAAATGGGACCGCTATGGGCGCGATGTAGCTAGTACGTACTGTACTGTGGTACAAGTAGAACTTTGAAAGCTTCTCGGGAGTATTAGTGGAGCATCAGATGCATCAAATGAATGAATGAATGGAGATGCGAAAGCGTAAATTTGAATGTGTTGCAGACGAGAACGACGATGATGATGAGAGACAGACGGACGGAGATGGAACTCTGAGAGCGGTGTGCCTTGATGTGATGTGATGTGAAAATGTATCTTCTTTGTATTTCCCGCTTATCCGCCCATACCTTCTACTACCACCACCGCTGCTGCTGCTGCTACTACTACTACTACGACTTTGACTGGACTTGAGTCGGAACAGTACATATCGAGCTAGTCATGATATGAAGCGGATCAGATCGGAAAGTGTGGACGCTATGTTTGAGTGATGCGAACGGAGTTGCAGTAGAGTACTACAGGACAGGGGATGAAAACTGACGGATATCGAATGAGATACGTAGATGGATCATAAGCTTTTGATGTGGTTTTTCCCGAAGACAATGGGATGTTTTCCATGATATGGAGCATTTCTCCGTGTTGACATGATGGTTTTTGTATGTTCTTATTGGTGAAGTGGTGATTGGTTACCCATCATCACGTACCACCTAGTCTATATCTGGGGAAATGGAAACTCTCTTCTTGTCACCTTTTTCTCTTTCTTTACTTTCCCCGTCTCGTCCCGTTCGTTTAATCTTCTCTCCTTCAGATGGAACCCTTTCGAGAACTTACGCTTGGACCAACGTACCGAACCAAAACCAAACTGTAATTGTAAGCCTCATGATTTACCCTTCTTGTAATCATATCGCCTTTTTATCCTCTGTTGATAATTTGGCCTGTCCATTCGTCATACCCTGATTCGTGCGGAAATCGACTATGGATGTCGCTTTTCCTCCTAGGCTTATGCTGTCACTCCCGAATCTCTCTCGGAGTTTCTGCTCAACCGCACGCTTCAAACCTTCTCCACTGGGCATCTCTACTTTACTTCCCCTTCTTCGTCGTGCTTCAATTTCGGTCCTGACCTCGGCGATGGCTTCGTCTATGTGTTCACCTGGATGTTCGGTGAGTCCGAAAGCGGGCATGTTCACACTCTCGGAGCTGTTGGTGCGTGACAACGTGGTAGGTTGACTGCGTTTGTTGATCTGTTTGCTCAGATATTTTCTTGCTGGGCTAGCAAAGAATGCCATTGATGCGCCAATACCGAGGATGGCGTAGAAGTAAACTCGTGACCAGACCTTGAAACTTTCACTGAAGGTAAGAATGACGAAAGGAGCGGTCACGAAGGAGAAAGTGAACTGTGTCGCGAACCAGCTCGCAATATCGTAAAAGATCTTGTACTGATTTCCTTTCTTTCCATCTGCCTTCATGAAGAAAGGTCGGAAATATCGACGACAATTCTTAGCTGATGTTTGAACGAATGCACCAAGGATGAAGGTGAGGTAATAGCCTGGGTAGAATCCATGCCAAAATGCAGATGTTGCAAACGTGGCAAGTGTTGCTCGAAAACCAGGCTTCTTGCCTTTGGGTGTGACACGCAAGTACATGTAATTGCGGAGCCAGTTGTTGGTGTTTTTGTTCCATGCATCGAGATATCCTCTCGAATTCTGTGCTGTCTCGATACCCCAAGGAGAGACGTTATTGAGTCGATCCCACCGGGCCTTCTGAGTGACAGGATCCAGACCATTATATCCAATTCCAGATAGTATACAAGCTCCTTCTGTCAATGACCATACGCCATAGTACTTGAGTCGAGACGCAAATCCAAGGGCATACAGAAGCCAGACTCTGCGCGGAAATGAATACTTCATATAATTGTCTGAGAGTACCATATCAGTGTTGTAAAGGGGAGTCAATTGGAGCAACAGTGCAATCCACAATAAACCACCGATTGCCTTGTAGGCTGCAGACATTCCTGATTTGGGTATGCGTCTCTGCTTACGAGTTGGAGGTGCAGCACCGTTGGCTGGAGCATCGAACATGGTAGTCGTAATCCATGCACGATAATCCCTATAATCGAAAGCGGGACCTGCGAATAAGGAAGGGAAGAAGAGAACATAACCAGTATAATCAAGAAAATCGGGCAGTTCATAGATAGCTTTCTCCTTTTGCTGGTCAGTCAAGAGGTCAGGCTTCAAGCGTCCATCATGAACATTCCAGCAAAAGGCGGTCAGTTTCATGATCAGAACCATCTGTGCACCGGTGATGTCCACAGAGCTTGGAGCGTCAGCAAATTGACGGTAGATATGGTTGATTGACATATGTCCCATAAGGAAGACGAAGGAAATCCATGGCATCAATGAGCCATCGATGTAATATGCAATGGCATATGCTCCAGCTGAACTAATAAACAATGTCCTGATGCCCGCCCAGAGATCAAACAATCCGACTAGATAGAAGAGTGAAACTCCTATGATAAAAACGTTCTTTTGCCATGGTTTTCCGTCTGGCAGACGTTTGAGCACAGCTGCAAAAGGGTACGATAGGAGGAATGAAGTGATCAACTTCAGCTCATCGATAGATGCGCCAGTAGCTCCAGCCAGGAAGCTGAATGCTATTTGTTGTTAGCATCAAGATCTAGAAATTTATACAAGTCAGCTTACGTGCGTTGATACCTGGAATCATCTTCGCGATGCCAGTCGGTCAAGGCCCTGACTGTTTCAAAGACTTTCACTGTTAATATCCTGTGCACTTTATAAAATTGATATGTGTGCGGGGCATGAAGCACCGGAGTTCCAGAATTGGTTGGGGAACACATGTCACTTGTATTTGTCCCTTGCAGGCAGCTTAGCGGAACCACGACCCTTGTATATCACTTCAAGTAGACAAATCAGCGTACTCATTACCCTTGAAGGATTCATCACCATACAGTTTCAACAGATACCTCGCTCTCTATCTAAGCGATACTGATCCTTCTCGGAGACTCAACGTATACAAAGACGTACCGATCCTAGCCTCACTTGTTCCGATACCCGTTCCTTGTCTGATGCATTGAGCACAGCTATCTCGACTACCATGGATGTTGCTGCGGCGGTACAGAATTATGTGTCCAAGATTGCTGGTGTCGGCGAGGGCGCCGCAGCCTCGTCGAACTCGAAGATGAAGATTCTCCTACTCGATAGCGAAACTGTATCTATAGTATCGACTGCGATTACCCAGTCCGCGCTCCTTAAGCACGAAGTCTTCCTTATCGATCGAATAGATAACCCTGCTCGAGAGCGAATGAGACATCTGCGATGTTTGTGCTTCATTAGACCGTCACCAGATTCCGTACAGTTGCTCATCGATGAATTGCGGGAACCTAAATATGGAGAGTACAACGTGTACTTTAGCAATATAATCAAGAAGTCATCTTTAGAGAGACTGGCAGAGGCAGACGATCATGAGGTAGTCAAGGCTGTGCAAGAGTACTTTGCAGATTATATTGTGGTCAATCCAGATTTGATGTCCCTGAACTTGACGTTCCCCATGCAGAGGTTATGGAGTAACAGCCCGGATCGTTGGAATGCTGATGCACTGCACCGGACGACAGAGGGTATAATAGCTTTACTACTGTCATTGAAGAAGAAGCCTTTGATAAGATATGAAGTCAACAGTCTAATGGCTAAGTCATTAGCAACCGAAGTGAGATATTTAATGACACAGGAGGAAGCATTATTCGACTTCAGAAAGACAGATACACCTCCAATACTCCTCATACTCGATCGAAGAGATGATCCTATCACACCTCTGCTCAGTCAATGGACGTACCAGGCGCAGGTTCACGAACTGCTCGGCATCTACAATGGCAGGGTGGATCTAAGCATGGTACCCGATGTCAGGCCTGAATTGAAAGAGATCGTCTTATCTCAGGACCAGGATCCTTTCTTCAAGAAGAACATGTACCAAAATTTTGGAGATCTTGGTGGAAATATCAAAGAATATGTCGAACAGTACCAGTCACGAACCAAGTCGAATGCATCTATCGAGTCAATCGCTGATATGAAGAGATTCGTTGAAGATTACCCAGAGTTCAGAAAACTGTCAGGAAACGTTTCGAAACATGTAACGCTCGTGAGTGAACTATCCCGACGGGTCACAGCCGACAATCTTCTCGATGTCTCAGAGCTAGAGCAAAGTCTTGTATGCAACGACACTCACGGCGTAGATCTTCGACGATTACAAGAACAAATACAGAACCCTTCTATCCCAGCAGACAATAAAGTCCGACTCGTTGCCCTATACGCAATCAGATACGGCAAGAAAGCAGACAACGCAACTCACATACTTCTCGACCTATTGACAACCGTAGCCAATGTCCCATCAAACAAAGTCGCCCAGATCGCAAATGTCCTTGCTTACCACAGTTCCCTCAAACCACCCCCCGTAGCTGGTGGATTCTCAGATCTCTTTGAATCAGCATCAAGTCCATTTTCCCAATTCAGACGGAATTTGAACCTGAAGGGTGTCGAGAACGTCTACACTCAGCACTCCCCACGTTTAGAATCCACACTACAAAATCTCATCAAAGGTCGTCTCAAGGAGATCCAATATCCATTCTTGGAAGGCCACACGCGTGACAAACCACAGGACATCATCGTGTTCATGGTCGGAGGCGTCACGTATGAGGAAGCCAAAATGGTAGCGCAGGTCAATGCTAGTGTACCGGGTGTTCGTGTCGTGCTTGGAGGAACCTCCATACACAACAGTACGACTTTCTGGGAAGAAGTCAATGATGCTGTGAGGAGTTGGCCTGATCCTCCGCCGGCTACTGCTGAAGGTAGGTTAGCTAGAGCTGTGGGAAGGTGATGTATTGAGTTTATTCCAAATAAATTAGACATAGCGTGGCGTTGGATTGAAATGCGGGTTGTAATGGATATACCTTTCACTACTACGGTACATGATGTTTCTATGCTGTGAAATTAACAGCGAACCATGGTCTATCTGATAGTGGTGAATCAAGACAAAGAGATCTTTGCAGAAGGTCACTTTCGATCTGTGACAAAACACATCCACTGCTTCAAATCAACACATTTTCTTACTTGGATTCGATATTCGTTTTCTTCTTCTCGACAACCTCCTTCTGCTTCCCCATCGCCGCTTCTTTAGCCTTGGCCTCCTCAACACTCAAAATCTTCACCGCATCTTTACTCCATATATAACTCAAACCACTCCACACCGTAGTCGTAGCGACGAGATACTGCCAACCTTCAAACACGCCCACCAAGTTCCACGCATCTACCAGCGATCCAGGCAAAGCAGGTAACACCATCGCATTCCCGACAAGTAACAACTGCAACATAGTATTGATCTTACTGATTTCCGTCGGATGAACCTCAGCGCTAGGAAGACTGAAATCCCAGTACCGCATAAAAGTCTTAGGGGGCGGGAGAGAGATGTATCGAAAATAGATGGCGGAGATGGCGAGGAGGACGTCGCGTCCTAGTATTATGACGGCGAGCCAGACGGGGAGGAGACCTTGTATTGTTGTGCAGACTACGACGGTTGTCATTAGGGCCTTGTCGGCCATGGGGTCTATAACTGTTCCGAGCACGGTTTGCAGGTTGTAGGTTCGTGCTATGTATCCGTCTATTAGGTCGGTTATGCCGGCGTAGGCGAAGAGTCCAAGGGCGATGTAGGGCTGGGATGTGAGGATTGTGTAGCCTATTACTGGGGTTAGGGCTAGGCGGGAGAAGGTTAGGATGTTTGGTACGGTCCAGATGTATTCTCGTGATTCTTTGGGTTTAGTGGTGTTGAGTGGGTTGAGTTGAGAGAGGATGGCTGGGGGTTGAGTTTTGCTATAGAAGGTTATTGTTAGATTGGATTCGAGATATCTCTGTAGAGGATGTTTCTAGCTTGTGGAATGTCTGATTCTTTACAAATGTAATGTTGTTGTTGTCGTCACATGGCGGTATGTTTCCCTGAATTTTCGCTGACAATGGTGTCGGGGAGAAGGAGATCAAATCACATACCTGCTATCATCTGATATCACGGATGTCTTTGATTCGAGAGTTTCCTTTGAAGGCAGACTCGAAGCAAACCTGATATATGGTAGCCGACATTGTCGCCATGACGGGTTTCTTTCTAGATTCCTGCATGGTTGACCACGCGCCGCAATTGAGGGCGATTTGGTAACCCGTGAAGTCGAAGTAAAGCCTCTAGATTGTAGTTGCAACAATCTGGGGTACAAACGCGATCGTGACAAATTGATAATATTCTCTGGTGATGCTCGCGTGATCTGAGAGCTCCTCGTTATGAGCTGAATAGATATTGATGCCATGACATGACGATTTTTATGATGATGGCGATGGCTTTTGTCTTGCTTCTGTCGAACGCTGACTTAAGTTGTGTGACAAAGTTGTAAGATCTCAAGCTCGTGGCTACGAGATTGACTATGTTCGGGTTTGATGGTGTATGGAAAACGCGTACCTGATCAGACGTCAGACAATACTTGGAAACAGGGGTTTCAAGCGAAAAAGGATGACTAAGCATGGACAATTTCACACCAACATCAAGACATGTTGCGATCATTTGCAGAGACAGATTTGATTGGAGATGGAATAGAGAGGTCACTGTTAATGAACTAGAGGACCTGTGATCCTTCTCAACCAATCTGTACTGGGTCAATCACCTGCCCTCTCTATGTAATGCTAGCCTCAATACGCCATCGCTATGCAAAAGATATACCCATCTAGTCTACATTTTACATCATTAGTATACATAAGTGCCCTGATAGTAGCGTCTCAGATGGCGCCTATTGATCCTTCTGCTTCAGCTCTCTCTGATCTGACAAAGTCCACAGAGGGCGCCTCTACCTCGATATCTTCAAGTGATCCTGATCTCCTCACATGTCTTAACAATCGCAGAGCACCAGCCGGCGTTACACCCTCAACTCTTCGTGCCATACCAATACTTCCAGGCCTCACTAGCTTCAACACCTCCTTCTCTCCCATACTCAAACCGAATATTTTATCATAGTCCAAGTCGGATGGTAATGCGAGGGATTCGTCTCTCTCGAATGATTGTACTGCATTTTTCTGTTTCTCAATATACGGAGCATATATTGCTTCGATTTGTACACGACTTTTGGTTGTCGGATCGTAATTGGTAGACGTTATCGAATCTCCAAGCTGTTTCAATAGCATATCGATGCTAGTGCCGTGAAGTCGTAACATGTCATAGGCAGTACGCATACTCGAGTCTGTACGTACCGGGAAGCCCTTGCTGAGCCATGCTTGACTTGAAAGCTTGACATCTTCAAGCTTCGTCTGAAGTTCTTCAATTTGCTCTTTGCTGTTGTTGAAATGGCTCCATCTTGATTTGCCTACAATTCCTGCAGCTCTGCCTTTCTCCGTCAATCGCAAGTCTGCATTATCAGATCGACAACTCATACGATATTCACTTCTGCTGGTGAACATTCTATATGGTTCGCTGACGCCTTTCGTGATAAGGTCGTCGATCAAGACACCAATGAAAGCTTCTGACCGAGATAAGGTGAACGCTGCCTTACCCTGAGCGGACAAACCAGCATTAATGCCTGCTACAATACCTTGAGCTGCCGCTTCCTCATATCCAGTAGTACCATTTATTTGGCCTGCTAGGAAAAGTCCTTTGATAAGTTTCGTTTCCAAGGTTGGATATAGATTTCGAGGATCAATATAATCGTACTCCACACCGTAACCTGGTTGAAGCATTTTCACATTCTCCAAACCTTTGATCGTCTTCAGCATGGCATACTGAGCATCAGCAGGAACTGTCATGCTGATGCCATTAGGATAGATCACATTGTTTGGTGCCAATCCTTCAGGCTCTAACCAGATCATATGCTGTGGCTTGTGACCGAACTTTATAATTTTTGACTCAAGAGAAGGGCAATACCTTGGTCCTCGCACTGTCTCGCGGATATGTATCGATTTGTCCAAGTTTTCTCGTATGATGTTATGAGTGGCTTCGTTGGTATATGTAGTCCAACATGATAATTGACCCTCAGCACCAATGTCGACCGTGTCATTCAGGTACGAGAAAGGAGCGGGAGGCATATCGCCAGGCTGTACTTCCAATGTTGAGAAATCGATCGTGTTGCCATCCAGGCGAGGTGGTGTACCGGTCTTTAGTCGTCCTAATTTGAAGCCTGCATCTCGAAGGGATTTGCTTAGTCCGAATGTCGCTGCTTCACCCATACGACCTGACGGAAATGCTTCCAAACCGATGTGTATTTCTCCGCCTAGAAATGTGCCAGTCGTAATGACCACATTCGATGTTGGTATTACTCGACCATCCTCAAGCCTTATCCCTGTGATCTTTCCTTGAGAGACGGTATCTCCGGGGACAATGTCATCCCTCGATATGACAATGTCGGCGACTTTACCCTCGAGGACACTTAGACCTGGTGTTGACAATATCTCTTCCCGCATATGCTTCTTGTACAGATCCCGATCGATCTGCGCCCGTGGACCCCAAACAGCTGGTCCTTTCCTTCTGTTCAGCATGCGGAATTGTATTCCAGCCTTGTCAATTATACGTCCCGCGACCCCATCTAGCGCGTCTATCTCTCTTATCATCGTCCCTTTTCCGATTCCACCCAGACTAGGGTTACACGAGCAGACACCCAAGTTCGAGACAGAGGGCGTGACCAATGCTGTTCTCGCACCTGATCGAGCGGCGGCAGCACTTGCTTCTGTACCGGCATGACCGCCACCAATGACAACGACATCATATGGTCTGCCAAAATTAGTCTGATGCCATCGGAGCATAGGTACAGCCATACCTGACAGTGTCCGCCACAGCAGCAAAATATCGTCTCTGAATAGGCCGCGAACGGGTGCGAAGAATCTGTCTGCAACAGCCGGCACCATGCAACTGTATCGTGAATTTCATCGCGACGTGTTTGGGACGATGCGTCCTTACGAAATGACACTCACATGTCCAGAAATACAATGAACATGCTCAACTCGTCCCCAAAATTATCTGAACAACTTCACAACGGGTCAGCACAAGTCTCGACCAATTGACTGCAAAGTCTCCGCCGGAGATATAAAGCTGCTTGGCGTGTTTAGCTGAACGTGAGCCGTGACTGACTTTACATCTCACCCAACCCACCCCAACCCTGCTTCTCCTCTTCGACCCAATTCAGTCAATGTGCCAAAGTCGAATTCGTGCCAACAGTACATTCTAGGCACCGAATACGGGCTCCTTATAGTCGGGCAAGACCTGTTGACCATTGATAACCCTGGCATGAATACGGGCTCGCTCTGATTGAACAGATTGGGAGCGCTAGGGCTATCAGAGAGGTGAGTCTGGCCCGCTTGCAGCCAATGCTCATTTGACTGGGCGACCCTTACCATGCAGCCACAACTCACAATACGAGGCTGTGTGCCATCACGGCAACTCTCAGAGACCTTGCTGGCGGTGTGGTCAAGATGTGATATTTACACTAAACAAGCGAGCTGTCCCTCGTATCTTGCTCAGCCTGCTCCCTTCTCTTCCCATTCCTGTCAACAAGTCAATTCCTTTGAAGTCCAGTCAGAATTGTATGACTATCATGATGGCACCCAAGGGCACGCAGGTCTCCATAACGCCCGTGATATCGCAACAGCAGCATACACGAAAGCGGCGGTACCGGCCCTTATCGACGAAGTCATGGATTCTTGTTTTGTACATGATCGCTATGCTCGCTTGCTTTACAGTGTTCCAGTTGTTACAGGTCTATGCTACAGATTTGCCTGACTCGAGCAACCAAAAACGTCATGTTCAAGACCGAATGGGATGGCAGCGTAGACAAGCGGGTGAGAACGCTTTCACTTTGTAACGTGTGATAGTCTAATACGAGCGAAGTATCTAGTAATGCCACAACACACACAACTTCTTCAAGTTTGAGTGCGTCAACGATACAGACTGCAGCGCCCAATCCTGCAAACCAACTTACTTTGACAAGCACGTTGACATCCAGTTCCTCGATAGTTGCGCCTGGACGACCTGCTACGAGTTCACAATTGACGCTGACCAGTTCGACTTCCTTATCGGTGACTACGGTCGGACAGCCTGCACCGAATGCTCAACTGACACTGTCCACTTCTACTCACGAGACTACAACGTTCTCAGCTATATCGGCAAACCAATTGACTTTGACCAGCCAGGCACCAACATATTCGTCACCAGTACCAGCAAGTCAGTTGACAGTGACTACTTCAACCGCGCGAGCCCCTAGCACATCAAGTGGACTTGCATCAACCAGCCAGATACAGTCAACAAAGATAGCAACGTCTTACTTGTACAGTACAGGACCTGATGGTCAGTCTAGTCCTACCTATGTCACAAGTACAATTTCACATTCACAGCCTCAAGCTCCGGCTCCTTCCGCCCAAATGAGCTTGACGACCAAGAAGCCGCAGAGTGTGTACATGAGTAACAGTACAAGCCAAATCTATAGTACGGCGACTACTGCTACTACTTCAACGGTTCAGCCAATATCTGGCGGACCTGCTGCTGGTTCTCAACTTGCTCTTCTGGGAAGATTCAAGGAAGCGGATTATTTCTTGGCTCTCTATCTACCCAAGACGACAGCAGTAGCTTTCCAATCGCTATGGTCCGTCACTTATGCAGCCACAAAGCTGATGGAGCCATTTTATCAGCTTGCATCGACCGAAGGGGCCCCAGCAAAACATTCGCTGTTGACTGAGTATTTGGCAAGTGGCGTGACATTGGATTCAATCTCTTCAATCTTTGAGGGACGGTATGTTCTCGGACTCTCAAGTTTCATATTCCTGTTAATGAGTCTCCTTGTCTCCTTGGTTTCAGAGTCGATGACTGTAATGGCGACCGCATACTGTAAGACGGAGATAAGCGATCATCAGCCTTGTAATGCTGCTTGGGTCATCAATCTACCAATCGTCCATCTTATACAGGCTCTGCTGGTCATTTTATTCCTCTTGATGGCCGCCATGGCGTTATTGAACCAAAGGCGACAGAGTGGTATCGAGTCAGATCCATCTCGCCTTGCAGCGCTTATTAAGCTGCTCGGTGATCATGCCTTCACAAATGAATTACGGAACATTCACCCCCTAGCAAGCTCTACTGAAGTTCGAGGTACACTTCGTGGGAACGTTTACAGATTAGGCTTCTACAATACTGCTTCTGGTCAACAGAAGTATGGCATCATAAACGCATCCTCCCAAGTATCATCTGGCGAAGATTTTATACAGAGTGAGATTGGTTACATGGCGGTGCAGAATCCCAATATGTCAAGCCATCCTAAGCCACGACGTCGAAAGAGCGCTGGAAAGATTGTTCATGATCTCCTCTTGCTAGCACTGGTGACGGGCCTTTTCACTCTTATTCTGGCTTACTGGGAGATTGAGGATCTAGATAATCCTCTCAACAAGTTCATGAACAGCGAAAAATTTGGTCCGCACTTCCTCCTCTCTGTCGCTGCCGTCATCATTGGTTTTGGAATTAAGCGCATCGAGCATGAAATCAGGGTTACAGAGACCTACAGACATATGAGTCGGACCTCTCAACCTGCAGATCGCTCGGTCCTTACATCATTATCGCAGACCACATTCACAAATTTGTATAACGGCATGCGGAGACGTCAATGGTTCGCGGCCTTCACTGGACTGGTGACAATTCTCAGCGAGATTCTGATCATTGCGGTAACTGGTATTCCTCAAAGCTCAGCTCAAATCGCCCTCGCATATAAGATATGCACATTCACCAGTTTGATTATTCTCGGTCTACTGATCATCACCATCGTCAGTGTGTTGATTAGACGTGCGAGCAATCCTGACATTCCGAGGAATCCAGACACGTTGGCCAATACGCTTCTGTACCTATGCGGAAGTAACATGGTTCAACAACATATTGAAGTTGCAGGTGACGATGGTTCCGATGACAAACAACTGATACATGAATGCGCCGGCAAACAATTTGATTTCGGGTGGTCGAGCGGCGTAGATGGAAAGACAAGATGGACAGTCAATGAAGTGACTTCTTACAACAGATATTAAAAGATTTCCGTTTCTCATGAACGAAATTTTATGGATAAGGGAATCCTCAAAAGATATTATTCAAGCACTCCTCTTGAGTCTTTTTTAAAACTGTACAAAGGGTTCTCCCTAAACTACTTTGACTACTTACTACCTACAAGACTGCTGCTATACCCATTTCTTTCCCGTCGTCCTCCTTCAGAGAGAAGAATTATCCCAATAGCGGCACGTAATCCAGTACCAGTGAACAAATACCCTCGTCCTCATCTCGTCAAACGATACCTCTTCACACGCCTATCTCATCAAGTCGCATCAAACTCACTCAAGACAAACCTCATTCAGAAACTTTCTGCACTGTCTTCCCTGATGCTCTACTTCTTCTGCGATCTGGTTCTCGTAGAGACCAAGTCTCCCTCCTGACGCGGCTTGGCTTCCTTCTTCTTCTCCGTCGTCTCCCCCGATTTCTTGGGTCGACCTGGTTTCTTCTTCTCAGCGGCATCAGACTTCTTGCTGTCCTCCGCCTTCTTCCCTTCTGCTTCTTTCTCTTTCTTTTCTGCGGCAGTGGGTTTCTTGTTGGCGGCAGCGGGAGCTGAGTCGTCTTTCTTCTGTTTCTTGTTGTTTGTTTTGCCGCCTGGTCTTACTTCTTTACCATCTTTGTTTTCGACGGTTGGTTCGTCGGTCTTCTTGCTGTCGTCTGCTTCGTCGTCCTTGTCGTCGTGTTTGCGCTTCTCGGTCTTGGACTCGGAGGACTCTTCTTCTTTCTTGTCTTCTTTCTTCTCGTCCTTTTTGGCGTCATCTTTTTTGCCCTTAGCACCACCGCCGGAGCCCTTCTTCTCTATGTTTAGCTCTGAGGCTTTCTTGACGACATCGTTGCCGGATCTTTCGATGTGGACGGCTGGATTGTCTGGTTCGGCGTTCTTCTTGATCTTGTTGCCTCGCTTGGAGGTTATGGACACTTCGCCTTCAGTCTTCTTTTCGGCTACTGTGCCGCCTGGAGCGCCGCCTCCATAGTTCCAGCTCACTGGGTTGAGAAGAGTGGTCAGTTATTGCGCGTGTAGATCGAGTGGTCTTGGGTTTGTTTTGGTGGAAGTCATGATTCTCGGGTCTTGAAGCTTGTGACAGCTCCAGGACCTCAGAAGCGATTTGAGGGATGTAGACGCGATCTTGAGCTTACCTTTGTCGCCGACCTCAGGTGATCCAGGCATGTTGATAGTTGGATGTGGTGACGTCAGTGTTCAAAGACGCGTGTAAATTCAAGGGAGAGTCGAATCTATCTCAAACGATCAAGAACGAGTCGCGAGATAAAGGCGATCCAAGAATTAGTAATGCGATTGAGGAGTTAGAAGAAATGGAATTTTGGTGGGAGGTAGAAAAGTCGAGGTGAGCTGGGAGAGGTTGGTGACCAGGTATTAAACGGACGGGTTGTGCCCAGCTAGCAGGTGATCTGGGGTAACCGCTAATCAACACACGTCTACTGTATCGTCATGTCAATGGTTCAAAAGCTCGTCCACTCGATTGGTGCGACTTTTAGCTCCGAAACCACAACATTATCAACATAACTTGGGAAGCTAAAGTCCATGGAATGGGGGCCGGTCATGCGTTTCCGGGATTGAAGTTTAATGCTTACTCAGGGGTAAAGTTGCAAAAGACAGTGCTAAAGAAACCTTTCATCTCTGTTGTCATGACGATGGATGTCGTCGTTGTATACTCTTGCTGGACAGCGAATACGTCAGTGTATCTGGCTGACACTACAAGCGAGAATATAATATCGTTCACGACCACTTGATTCGAGAGACATGAGCTGGGGTGATTGTTGGTCAACCTAATCCGAGCAAGCCACCATCCACCGCGATTCCCGCGATCATCAGATCGTGATGACATTTCCTCGGTGTCACAGTCAATACCGCGACTCTTCTTGCCAACTGGAATTAGCACCCGAAATGAGTTTTGCATTACTCAAACCATCTGACAAACGATGGAGTTACTGTAGTGCCATGTGTACCACATATTGCTGTACAACGTGTTTGATTGCACGGTATTCTCTCGATGGAATTGCATCAGACAGACTGCATCGATATGGAAGTATTTGTGAGATGATGAAACAGTTTGGGTTCTTGTGAAGCGTGAAGATGCAGACGGCCGTGCACAATGTTTGCTTCGAACTCCTGAAAGACCCTCTAGGATACATTGAACACCTCACTTCACTTTCTGGGTTGTATCAAGGGATCAAAATGCTAGTAGAAGTTTGGTATGTTGCTAGAAGAATCGTACTTTTTGTATCAACTTGAGAACTAATCCCATACTTCACTGCTTTCACAAGCATGATTCTCATCATTTTCCTCCCTCTATTGGCAGCCATAGCGTCTACAAGTGCAGAGTCTTGCTACTTTGCAGATGGCAGTCCTGCTGGTGATAGCTATACACGTTGCTGGGTTTTTGACGGCGACGACAGTTGGTGCTGCGAGATCGATTCGTGGTGTTATACAGCAGGACTATGCATGAGGAGCGAATCTGGCAGTCATTCAACAATCGAACAATTCTACCTGGGTGCATGCTCTGACAGCACATGGGAGAGTAGTCGGTGCCCATCAGGCTGCCTATATGGTCAGTAGGGATTTTTGGAATAGCACTGTTCGTGCTGACATGATGTATAGACCTAGAGGTCTTTCATGATGGACCTAACGATGTACAAAGCTGCGACACTCAGCAGACTAGTTTCTGTTGCGATCGCCCAGGGGCTTCATGCGACTGCAGCGTGAGTACCAGCTACAATTGGACCGCACGACATGCTCCAGTACAATTTGGATTAGTGGAAGCTGTGACAAGCACGATCTCTGGCAAGACAACAACCATTGCAAGCGTCAGCATCATGCCAGCATATACTCACCAGCTGAGCACGTCCACCACATCTTCTACAAGCACGCCGTCACCTACTGTGACCAGCATCACATCTTCTACGAGCACCTCGTTGACTACTTTGTCTGGCACCATGTCACAGTCGACATCATCGAGCGGTACGAAGACAAGTGCGACGGCCACTGCATCACCTTTTCCTCCGAGCTCAAATAATACAGTGACTAGTTCGATGCCAAAGCCAGTATCACCTTCAACCAGTTTGGCAACCTCAACAAGCCTTTTAGTCACGGCAACTCTCACTCCTGATCCCGCTCAAAGTCCATCGTCCTCTGACAATACTGCTCGTCCCGCAGCTATCGGCGGGTCTATCGGTGGCCTAGTGCTTTTGACAGCGTGCGTCGGTTGCGCATGGTATCTCTTTAAAATACTGCGCCGAAAGAAAGCTGCGAGAGTACAGATGCTTCGAGAACAGCTGGAATATCTGGAGAGGGATATGGCAGACAGGGCGGGCACTTTGGAGAAGCCGATAGAAATCTCAAGCGGGGATGATGTTATTGTCAGATATGGGCCTGGTTTGCCTGCCCGAGTTCTACAACCGCAGACGTCAGGCACTACGACGGAAGTCAGTTCGCCAGCAGAGATATTTCATAATCGGTTCTACGGATAACAGTCTGAATGTGGTGATCTGGCCTGCGTTGTAAGCGTTCCATGCTAGGAGAACAATACGAGGAATTGTACAGAGATAGTGGTAGGTGAAGGTGGAACTTGAGAGAACACATCTGCTTCTGCTTCCGCTCACGGAGGATGAGAATGAGCATTTCTACTCAAGCACGAGACACATGCTGTCGTCATTTTTGAGACCACATGCCTTCCTTATTTGTTTCCAAGAGCGTCTCCTTCTTTCCTACTTCAACATGTTGTGCGCTCTCTAAACCCTCCTCATCCCTCCATCATCCATCTCGCGCAGACTATCAACCTGAATCAACTAACAATTACGCTTCTCAGATCTCCTTCCCAAATCATTCTTCATCATTGTACAACATGTCTAGTCTATTCCTCCTCTTCCTCTTTGCTGTGAACGTCACTCTCGGCAAGATGCAACTCCACCATCGACAGGAGTGTAGTGAGATCTGTGACCCTGATGGTGCGACCTCGCAGATATTGCCTGAAGTAGGCCCAGCTTTGACCGGTCTCCTCGACGACCTAGTCGCTACAGTCAATGGAGAGAACACTGGTGTCGAGAACTCGAGTGGCCCTGCCGAAAAGAGACAAGAGTTCAAACTTACCTTCTGTTGTGAGTTTGCAGAACAATCAATGTGACGCACACTGATCAATATAGGTGCTCTCAAGAATGAATGTTATCTTCTGCAGAATTTCAATGTACCTTTCTGCTACGTAAGTAGACTTGAACATTGGCCCAGAAGATTATACTTACTCTGACTAGGACAACTGGACCACCGGTTTCGACTTCGCAGATGGCTCATATGGCTCACTTGTCAGCGGCAATTATAGCTCCTCATCAGGCACAAAGCTGAACCTCATCTACGGAGACTACGATACCCCTGATGGGATGACTGGAAACATCTATTCTGCTGCTTCTACCAGTCCACCAGACACTACAGCTATGCCCATGCCCACCCCTTGGACCAGCAAGGGTGTAGGTACAGCAGTCCCGGCAAGTGAGCTTGGCTCTATGACTCCTGTCATTGTGAGCGATTCTGGTGTCTCAGCCATTACCCTGCTATCATCGACCATAGTATCTGCAGGACCGATTGCGTGTACACTTTGTATTGGCAATCACAGCACGATCTCCGGAGTTACTGGTTTGCCATCGGCCACTACTTCCTTCAACGCGACAGCGACTGCAACTGGCAACAGTAGCACTAGCAATGCTTCAATCATCATACCTCCTATCACCAAGAGTTGGGCACAATCTTGCAGTGTAGCAGTCGGAGCATACATTCTTATTTTCTTCACAGCAATGATCGTACTCACTAGCATCTAAGGACCATCCAACATCTTTCAAGCCCGTCAAATGATGCAAATTACAGAATGAAGGAGATGATCGCGTAAAAAGCGAAGAGACACTTTTTGGAAGCTGACAACAAGCTAAACTTCAGATTAGCATGAGTTGCATCAGTTTGTCAGATGCTTTGTCATACACCCTGTCATGTGTCAATAAACCCATCTATCCCCTCATTGCTGAACCATTCAGAGTGGACAATGAAATATGTATCTTGCCGGATGGCCGAGTCTTCATTACTGTAGCATCTGTACCAATAAAAATATAAGTTTCATGCGCAAGTTGAACGGCGAGAGTTGAGTGGGATTATGATCCCTTTCGGTGCAGATTAGCTTCAATTGCTTACCTGAGCCGCCATGTACATCGTCGATTGAGCCAAAACAGCGTAGATCAGGCATATCCATTGATACATTGCTCCGGCCGTGTAGGTTTGATCACCCAAACGATCTACCACAACAATTGCCATCCGTAACTCATACGAGTGTTTGCTATTGCAATTAACTTCATTACATTCCGACACTACCAGACTTGAGGTTTTTGTACAGTCTGAATTCAGCAATGACATAATCAAACGATACGCAATCTCGCAGACATGGCATTCATGGAGGACGAAATCCTAGGCGAGGATCTGCCTCTGGTCCCAGCAAGACTGTTTGAACGTCTTGCTCAAGTGCCTCATTACACATGGGATCAATCGGTACGGATTACACTACCATTGGACTTGCGGGAGAGGACGTATGCTGACCATCAACCCCAGAATGCGCCATTCCATTCCACATACGATCACTGGTAAGTGACACCGCTACATGCATACACCATCAATACTAATCACCGCAGGCACGTCTTTGGCATATTACACAATGCTGATCGCGAAGCATCGACAAGCACAGTGGGCTCAACGACCTACACGAGTCGATCCTCCGGTTCCGCACGAAGTTCGCCCAAATTGAATGCCCGGCCGGGCATGCGTCAACATTGGAGTAGTATAAGCGGTGCTTCCACTGGCAGTGAGATATCGAGTTCAAGAGCAGATCCAGAACAGTTATGGACACCCGTCACTGCACGGATAAGCACACATACACTTCGACTCGAGCGCGAATTCAATTACTTCAAAACAATCGTTCAGAATTGCGACCCATACCACGAGCACTCTCTCAATCCTATCGAACTATTTCGCCTACCATCGAGTCCAGGAGATTCGAACCCGATAGTCGCATGTATATACGAAGCAGTAGGACCGAACTATTTGACTCAGCTCGTTGATATGGGACCGGCATACTTTAGAGGAAGATCATCGGATTCTGACAATACACCTTCGGAGCAAGTATCGCTACCGGCATTTCTTGACTTTGCCATAGGGGCATGTGAATGCCTCGAACTACTTCACCATGGTGCCAATACCGTTCATGGAGAGATTCGTCAGGATGCGTTCCATTGGAATAGAGATTCGAAGAAAGTCAAGCTTGCGAACCGGGGTAATGGAGGCCATGCTTTCGAAAACCTACTCTCAAGTGAGGGATGGGCGAGTCTGAGTAAAGAGACGGGTGTCAAGATAAAACTCTCGTTCATCGCTCCTGAGCAGACTGGTCGTCTTGCTGTTGATCCAGATACCCGTACCGATATATACAGTTTAGGCATACTATTCTGGACCCTCCTAACTGGACATGCCGCCTTTGACGGTGAAACACCTATTGAAATCATACAAAAGGTTCTGAGTAGCAGATTATCACCATTGAGCGCAAAGCGAATGGATATACCCGATGTTCTTTCGCATGTTGTTGCAAAGATGACACAAAAGCAGATGGCAGAACGCTATCATTCGATAAACGGACTCAAGCATGATCTGATGCAAATACAGAAGCTATTAGGAGAAGGCGACCAGAAAAAGCTACAAGCGTTCACAATTGCACAGAGAGACATCTCTTCCTTCTTTATTTTACCTTCCAAACTCGTTGGACGCGATGAACACTGCGAGAGGATACATAACATAGTCGACAAGATACACAAGCGTACTTCGTCTGGTGCGCGTAGAGCCATACATGCTGCTCACGCTGCAGCATCTAGTCCATCTGTGTCCGAGAGTGGCACGGTTGGACTTGATGTTGGTGAGGGTTCTGACTCTTCAAGCTCCATTGGTATTCGAGACTCAAGAAGTAATTCCACCGCACTGGCACATGAATCAATGATCAAGTCAAATCGTGCAAATTTGGCAAACATTAGTCGTGTGCTCACTGATGCCAGAAGCATGTCCGTTGACACTTCTGACCGAGAGAGCGCTTTGTCAGGAAGTCTCACTATTCCTGCTGGCGATAGTCTTGGCCCAATTGGTCGAAGAAGGAATAGCCATAGATTTAAAAGGGCTGGCAAGACTGAAATTATCATCCTTACTGGTGGTCAAGGTGTAGGTAAGACAGCACTGCTCAAATCTGTACAGCCTCACGTGCGTCGTCATGGTTATCTTGCGTCTACAGTCTTTGATCGGGCAAGACCAAACCCTTACGAACGACTTCTGAAGGTGATGGGTAGTTTGTTCAGGCAAATATTCTCCGAGAAGGATATTAGTACGTCATACCATGAGATGGTACGGGTCCATGTTCGACCTATATGGCACTCGCTGCATCAGGTACTCAATCTTCCGGAAGGTCTTCTGGATTCTCCTACATCAACCAAAAGCGCGGTCGCTGCCCTCAATACCATGGGAAATAGTATTAGGTCTGATCATACGATACACGACTCAAAATCTGCAGGTCCTTCCGTAGACCATCCGACCACTCGAGACGCCAACGATTTTCTCCGTGGGCCTGCAAGCACGAAGACGATCCGACTAATGAACACGTTCATAGACGTGCTGAGGGTTATATGTAGTGGCAAACTCATCTGTATATGTTTGGACGATATGCATGCTGCAGACGATGAGTCCGTGGATCTACTTTTGAGCATTATAAAGGCAAAGATACCAGTACTTGTCTTACTGGCTACTAGACCGCCCGATAGCGAAGATGTGCCCGACAAGCTAAAAGCAGTATTCAAGCACGATGCCATACATGTCGTGGAACTCGACAATCTGCGGGAGAAACATACTTTCGAATATGTGGCTTTGACAATGTCTCAATCGGTCAAGGACGTCCTACCTCTAGCAGCTGTCATCCATGAGAAATCGCGAGGAAATCCTTTCATGATGAGAGAAATCCTGAACAATTGTTATCAGAAAGAATGCTTGTGGTACGATTGGCGAACCTCAGCATGGCTATACGACCTCGATAAAGTATTCGATGAACTTAGCTCGGAGGGCACACTCGACACGTCATACCTGACACGCAGGATTTCTGAACTGCCAGCTGCACCTCGTTCAATATTGGCGTGGGCCTCGTTGATTGGTGAGACTTTTTGTTTCAAACTTATTCAGAGGATATTGGCTGGCGATTTCTTCTATACTAGTCTAGAGTGCGGTTCAGAGGACGTCGCATGTCTGGAGCGGTCCAAGAAATACAACATCTCAGAAAATGATTCTATTGAAGGCTTGCAACAATTACTGTCACTTGGAATCTTGATTGCCAATGAGTCTGACAATGAATTCAGATTCTCTCATACCCGATATCTGCGTGCAGCGAACGAGATGCGCGAATGTCACAATTCGACAAAGATGCATTACGTACTTGCACGAGCGTTATTGAAGGATGTATGTCCAAATCGAGACACACTGTACACTCTTGCTCGACACATTTGCTTGTCTGCAGAGATACTACGAGAGCGAGTCCCATACAGAGCGCGCGAACGAGACATTCTCTGGAAAGGCGCTCAGTCCGCTGTCGAGTCGGGTGCGAATGGCACAGCATTATGGTACTATCAATGTTGTCTCCGCCTGCTACAAGATGAGAAATGGGACGACACACAACCTGACGTCTTCTACGACGAAACACTCCAACTATACGTGAATACTGCTGAGTTGTTAGTCCAGTCAGGCGAACTCGATCAGGCTTTGATTCTGGTCAGTGAAACGTTCGAGCACGCTCGCTGTCCGGCAGATAAAATCCGTTCATACCTGCTAAGTGGCAAGATCTTGACTGAGAAGGGTTGTTTTGTAGAGGCTTATAATACACTGCAGACATGTCTGTCAGAACTTTCTGTACCTCTGCCGAAAACAACTTGGGAGGAGTGCGATATCGATTTCGAGAATCTCGAAAAACGAATCCGCAGCATCGATCGTACAGAGCTCTTCACCACACCTTTGAGTGAGGATCGGGCTGTCATTGCCCTCGGTACAGTTTTTAGTGAAGCTCTGAGTGCAATTTACTGGTCCAACAATCTGCTCTGGTATCAGCTGGTGATAGCATATGTTACTGCAATCCTTGACCGCGGAATGTTCGTGCAAGCAGGTGTTGGTTTCAATATGCTCGGTGTGGCAGCGATTGGACGGCACAAAGACATTGAATTAGGTCTCATGTACGCTGAGATTGCACAGGAATTCTATCAAATTCATGATGACACCTGGACAAGGGGTCGTGGCTGGACTCTATACAGTATCTTCTTGAGTCATCTGCACGTACCTGTTCGTGATGTCTTGGCTATGCTCGACAACGCATTGGAATACTCACTAGCATCTGGTGATGGTGTAGTGAGTGTCCTCAACATGGGAGCAATGGCCGCCTACAGATATTGGGCTGGTCAAGATCTTGCCGAAATTGAATCATTCTGCAACTATGCGCCTGAGGAATTTGAAGGTTGGGAACATGATATGAGAGGTGGAACCTCACTCGTCGCGATCAGACAATTGTCGCGAGCATTGCAAGGCAAGACGAGAATAGGCGACCCTAATACAATACTAGATGACGACCATTTCCAAAGAGAATCATGGCATGCAATGTGTTCGGCGAATCGTTCTAGTGTGACACGATCAGTTGACCTCTACAAAGCTTTGACATTGCCGGTATATTTTGTTTACGGCTACTACGACCAACTTATCGATCTGGGTCGGAAGATGGTTGAGACAACGATCGACCAACTTTGGACGTATCGTCCGGTTGCACAAGCTCGATTCTATCTGGGTCTTTCCCTGCTCCAGCTAGCAAGAAGCAAAACAGGTGCAGAACGCGATGCACTTATTTCAGAAGCAAATGAGATGAAAAAATTCATCGATCATTGGGGAAGTGTAAGTGATGTCAATTATGGGGCCTGGAGTCATATTCTTGCTTCTGAGATTGGTGAAGTGACTGGCGATTTCAGAGCTGCCATTACCCATTCCGAGATGGCAATTGATCATTGTAACATATATGGATTCGCATTCGAAGAAGCCATTGCACTTGAACTACAGGCAGATGCTATTGTCGCTCGCGGCGGCAAGCGTGCTGCAAAATCAATGGTACAAGAGGCAATCGCAGCCTGGAACCGGATCAATGCGATAGGGAAAGCCAAGCAGCTGACAGATAAGCATGAATGGCTTTTAAAGACTGCTGTGACATCCAGAACAACTGATGCCAGTGTGCAGACCAGTGAAATTAGCACTGTCATTAATCGTGACGATCCTGGAATGCATGTGCAGCGAGATTACACCAAATCTTGGATCGATCCAAAACCCAACTCACAAATTTCTCCATCATCCAACGTGCCAGGGCTAGGTCTTGACATACTCGATCTGACTTCGATTCTGGAGTTCTCCAGGTTGATCAGCTCAGAATTGCAAATCAATGCTCTATTGAAGAAGATGACCGGTGTCATTCTCGAGTCTGTTGGTGGCCAAGCAGAATTTTGTGCTGTTGTCATTGATACAGAGGACCAAGGCTGGAGTGTAGCGGCTAGTGGTGATCATGAAAATGGTATCAAGACATATCCAGAGGGTATTCCCTTTGCCGAAGTCGACGATCAAGTGGCACAGCATATCACAAATTACATCATTCGGACAAGGGAAACAATCTTCTTGCCCAACATATTGGAAGATGAACGATTCTCTAACGTGAGCGAATCTTACGTGGAGCGTAATCCAACAGGACGTGCTATCATTTGTATACCTATTTTACAAGCTGACCACCTGATGGGTGTCATTCATATTGAGGGAAGACCAAACGCCTTCACACAACGTAATATGATTGTCCTCAACTTGCTAACGAGTCAAGTCTCTATCTCTCTTGGAAATGCACTGCTTTACAAGAAGGTACGCAAAGTCAGTGCGGCTAATGCTGCTATGGTAGAAGCTCAAAAACGTGCCCTTGCAGCAGCGCGAGAAGCAGAGGCAAAAGCAAAGAAAGCAGAAGCCGAGGCGAAACACAATGTCAAGCTCAAGGAGGAGGCTGCAAAAGCTAAGTCAATCTTCCTTGCCAATGTCAGTCACGAGTTGAGAACACCTCTTAATGGTGTTATTGGCATGTCAGAGCTGCTAAAGGGCACGCCGCTTAGCAAGGACCAAGAGGGCTATGCTGATAGTATTCGAGTATGTGCTGACACATTACTTACTGTCATCAACGATATCCTTGACTTCTCCAAGCTCGAAGCGGGTAAGATGCAGATGTTCACTGTTGCAATCAATTTGAGAGAGACTATCGCGGAAGTTGTACGAGCGCTTGCATATACCAACAGTGAGCACGGCTTGGAAACTATTGAAGAACTTGACTTAGATGATAAACTCGTCATGGGTGATCCTGTTCGACTTCACCAAATTTTCATGAATCTTCTGAGCAATGCATACAAATTCACGCCAAGAGGATCTGTGACAGTCAAAGCTGAAAGACTTGCTGAAACCAATGACAAGATCAAGGTTAGGTGTTCAGTAACTGATACAGGTATTGGTATTACTGAAGAACAGCTCACGAGATTGTTCCAGCCTTTCTCTCAGGCTGATTCGTCCACTGCACGATCATACGGAGGCAGCGGACTTGGTCTTTCTATTTGCAAGGTCATGATTGAGAACGTTCTTGGTGGAAAGATATGGATAGAATCCACGCCGAACGTAGGTACTACAGTGTCATTCATTCTGACCTTCCAGAAAGCACCAGAACATAGCAGTGTACAACACGATATGCAAATATCTGCAAAGGATCCCGATCCAATGTCGACTTGGTCACAAGCGACAGGTGGAGCTAGTGAAGAAGCTAGACTTGATTTGCCAGACCTCAGCAAGATACCACGTGAAGAGATACGCGTCTGCATTGCAGAGGACAATCATATCAATCGAAAAATTGCTATATCGTATGTCAACAAATTAGGTTTCCAGAGTGAGGCATATGAAGATGGCAAGCAAGCTTGGGAAGCATTACAAAAGAGAAGTAAAGAGGGCAAGCCATTCCATATTGTGTTGATGGATGTACAGATGCCTGTTCTGGATGGTTACGAAGCAACAAAGGCAATCAGAGCTGACTCAGATCCTAATGTCAGCAAAGTGTTAGTGATCGCAATGACAGCATCCGCGATAAGAGGTGACAGAGAGAAGTGTCTCGAAGCCGGTATGAATGATTATCTAGCCAAGCCTGTTCGACAAACAGCATTAAGAGCTATGATCAACGAATATCTCGATAACACCAAAGCTGCCCTGAATGCATTGCGAAAGAGTCCTGATCATATACTCACTCCCGGGGACAAAGCAAATGGTGCAATCGAGAAGGCACCAAATAGTAGTCACGTTACCCAAGTCAAAAGGTCACAAAGCAATGGCAATACTGAAGAAGTTCAGTCCACCAAATCAGATTCCTCAAAGAACGAAACTAAAGACAGCAAGAAACAAGACGAAAACCAAAACCCAACTGGAGCAAATGATGTACTTCCACTGAACAACAAGGAACCAAGTAGTCCCCCAAGCGGAAAGAAAATGACAGACGAAACCGGTCATCTAAGCAGCGACTTACCACCTAAACTGTCTCTACAATCGAGTGCAAGCTTAGATCTTCCACATTCTCCCAGTCCCTCTGCCACAATTGACAACAAGAAGCAATTGAAGAGAATTCCTTCCAATCAAAAAACTAATGGAAAGTAAGAAGGCGGCGCCAGCGACTGGGAGACAAAGACGAAGAACAACGTGGTCTGGTCTGGTTTGTTTTACATATCGGTTGGCTGTACATTCTCCACATCCATATTCCCTTCTTATTTTCTTTCATCCACTGCCTGTCTTTACCGAAGCGTTTATATTGTTTGTCTCTCGCATGGTGTTTATGGTGCGGTCTTTATGGCGTTTGTGGCTACTTTTATTGGAAGGGAATCATCGAAATAATGTATATGGACGCTAAGGGAAGGAAAGAGAAGAGAGGGGAAGGAAAGAGAAGAGAAGAGAGATGGATGTGAGAAGGAACAAATATTATATATCATGAACATGGAATATGGAATATGAGATATGGAATACAGCCAGTATGAATATGGAAACGGGTGGGGATACGTATGAGATAGGATAGGATAGGATAGGGTTAGGGATGAGGTCGGGATGAGATTGAGATTGAGATTAGATCAGGTTTAATTAATGATGAAGAACTTTTATGTAATATGTCTTCTCCTTCTCCTTCTCCTTCTCCTCCTCTTTCTCCTTCTCCTTCTCCTCCTCCTTCTCCTTAAATATACATACATTGAAGAATCAGATACCGAACTGAACTACGTGACGAATACATCATGTATGCACCACCCTGATTGTGATGATGTAGATATATGTCTGATATGTGTATGTGTATAAATATCATGTCAATAATAATACATTCTTCCATAACAAAGTCAGAATAATTGACATATTCCCGAAAAAGATTAACTCCACAATGGACTTATACCGTCCCTCCCTTCGCTATACAAGTCAAATAAATACATGAGATGATGAAAAGTGAAAGTGAATGAATAGATGTGTTCAATGTCCATTTAACATCCTCCACCTCCACCTCCACAGCCACCACCACCTCCGCCGCCGCCGCCGCCGCTGCTACTTCCACAATTTCCGCCCGAGGTAGCACCACCTCCATGACAATGTCCTCCTGATCCGAAATCAGTACCGCCTACATAGGCACCACTGTAGCCGAAGTAGGCGGGATTTGATCCATCATGATGACGACTCTTGCGACCGTGCTTGGTTACTCTTACTCGTACTGGACCTGATCCGTAGGTCTTCTCGTCGAGTTTGTTGGCTCCTTTGGCGCCGAAACACATTTTTGCTGTTGATTTTGTTTGTTTCTGTTAATTAATTGATTGAGAGGATTTTATGTAGAAGGGGTTTGGTGATTTGAGTTGTGTTTGAATGTGAGATGTAGAGTGTAAGATGTACTTTGATGTTATAGATGGAACTCAGATTGATTAATTTGCGTTGTATTGGATTCTTGTGTAATGTAGTGTAGTGATGATGTTGGATGATAGTAGTACTTTTGGGGGAGGATATAGAGCAACATATATACATACCAGACTTCTTGCGGCATGTAAGCTATTCGTAGATATGTGAACAGGTTTAGTTCAATATTGGACCAGTCATAGCCCTCAAGGCAGACTCCGCCTCATCCTGAACAACCTCATCTAGACCACCACTTATCTCGAATAAGCTCTCGAGAAGGATCCGATGTGAGTGACTAGCGAATACCATCATGTGAGTCAGCACAAGCCATGTGATAGCTTAATTTAGAGCCAGCTAAGCAATGTCAGCGGTGTCATTGGCCCCTTGCGTAGTTACATCTGGTTCATAGGATCGATGAGGCATCTTTCCAGAACAGCTCTGGAAGAGCGCTAGAAAAGTAATGGCCCACCTGGATTCTCGTTACGAATGAGGCAGGACAATGATCGCACGAATTGAGAGTTGTTGCTGGCGCTTAGGAACGTCACTGTCGGTGGAGAAATGATGAAGCTGATCACGTGGGGGCTGAGATCTCGCATTCGAAGCCAAGCCACACAACTCAGCCTCGTTGATGTTGCCTCGAGCGCTACTCACATTATTAGCTGGCGATCAGGCTGACTGGCGATATTGAAGTGATGTGATTACATCAAGGTCTGGCAGAAACTAACAGTGCACTGTGGGTGATCATGAGCTGGGTGGTGCGCCAGTCTTTCCTGGCAGACCTTGACAATCTAGCAGCCAGAAGCAAATTCATTAGGCAGACGGATTGTAAGCGATTTTCTCTCCTACACAGGCAAGGCGTAGGCAGCGTCGTTTCCGTTGTCGGCTCGAAACGGCGATGACTTGGGACTATCTTTCGACACTGGTAGATTCACGGCCCAGTCATGGTGTGAGTCAGCCATCCATTTGCTTCTTGACTGGTGCTGGCGAAGGACATCGTTGAATACGTATCGGACAGTAATCTCGTCTTCTGGGTGACGAGACTGTCCTTCGAAGGCTCCCCAAATGCACTGGTTACATGTTGCTAGTCACACGTTCGAGCGGCATGAATTGGTAATCGTCAGTTTGTAAGCCAGACCCTGTAACAAGGACAGATCGTCTAAAGTTTTCACTTGTGATCAATCACAACTCGTTGCTTCGTCGGTGACAACTTCCGCTTCACTTCCGACGGGTCATGGATATGACGTCAGTCCTTCACTGAGACAAGATCAACAGAATCTGTATTTGTGATCAAACACTTCCATCAAGAGATATATCAGCTGCCCTAACTCTGGCTTGCAAGTGTCGAATCAATCACTGTTCTATCAAAAACATCCTTCACAATGTCTTTCAGCAATAATCCAGATCTCGCCGTTCCTGTAGGCTCATTGATCCTGGTTACAGGAGCTACCGGGTACATAGCAGCTAATATCATCAAAGAAGCTCTCGACTTAGGTTATAGGGTCAGAGGAACTGTTCGGTCAGAGGATAAAGGAGAGCAAACGAAGAAAATCCATAACAACGCCCACTACGAATATGCTGTGGTACCAGATATGCAACCGGACGACGCACATGATGAAGCTGTCAAGGGAGTTGATGCCATCATACACGCGGCTAGTGTAGTCACCATGAGCGCAGATCCTCATGAAGTTATTCCACCGACAGTGCAAGGTGCAGTCAGTGTACTCAAGTCTGCCGCAAAGGAACCAAAGATCAAGAGGTTCGTCTTTACAAGTTCCAGTGTCTCTATGACCTTACCAAAGCCTGGCGAGAAGTTCAACATCGACAAAACTATGTGGAATAATGAGGTGGAACATTTCGCCGATTCTAAACCACCATACAAGGAAGAAGATGGTTTCGGAGTCTACTCTGTAAGCAAAGTGAGAGCCGAACGTGAAGTGTGGAAGTTCGTCAAGGAGAATAAACCAAGCTTCGTTGTCAATTGTGTTCTTCCGAATTTCAACATGGGTAGAGTCCTTGGCAGCGCTGGTGTGACTGGAGGTATGATACAAAGCGCTTTCAAAGGAGATGTCAACTGGGACTTTCCTCCACAGTATATGATTAATGTTGTGGATGACGCACGACTACACATCGCTGCTGCGATCGACGGATCTTTGAGCAATGACAGAATCATTGCTTTTGACTCACCATTCAACTGGAATGATGTACTCAAGATTTTCCGCGAGATTGATCCAAACAGAGATTTCCCTGAACCAAGATCCGACCAGCAAAGAGATTTGAGTGTAGTCGAAAATCAACAAGGAGCTGATTTATTGAAGAAGTGGTGGGGACAAGATGGTTACACCGGATTGAAAGAGAGTATCAAGCAAAACGTTAAGGGGTTGTAAAATATCATCAAAAGCTCACATGGGTCAGTCGAGCTGTCTTGCCACCATAGCTCTGTAGATTCAAAGAAATGAATTTTGGGTCTCAACTCCTTGCTTCGGCTCCATCACCTTGTATTAGCTTTTCTTGCAGGTGTATCAAGTACGTATCTTGTGAGTTCTTCCCTGTTCGTTCTTCCGTCCTGCAAGAGTTCGGTACGGGATCGAGGAAATAAAGGTGGCCGGACCAATGACTCCCATTCAGGTCGTAATTTTACGCCTTATTTTGTCTCAGACGATCTCTTACCTTCATCAAAGCCTTGCCTAGTCCATTATTACCCCATTCCGACTCCTTACCTTCGGCATCATCAGAATTGAATCCAATGCCCCAGATCTTGTCATCGGGACTGCCGCGGAATCGAAATTAGCTCCAAAAATATCCAACGATCCACTTGTAGTCTCCATACTCACCTGGCCTCCACAAGCATCCTGTCACCTGTGTCAAGCAACAACTTCTTGAGATCATCGTTTTGGCTGAACTTCAACCAGTTTGCCTCTTCTACAACTCCATCGGCATGTTGCTTCCAGATGTCAACGTCGAAGTTTTTGACTTGACGTCCCAGCCTCTTCGCTGCACTGGGATGAGCGTCCGCCAAGATTTTCTCAGCCACTTCGTCATCTCCCATTAACAGGGCTTTGTGATACATCATGTAATGTTCCGTGGTTGGAAACTGAATCGATGCATTGTCGTGTTTGTACGGGTTTCGAGGCGCGGTGAATGGGCTGGGAAACCACTGTTGAAGTGCGACATGCGGATCAGAACCTTCGTAACCGAAAAAGAAGACATACTGAGATGTCACTTTTGGAGGAAGACGGCCAGCAGCGAGAAGCTGAGGCGTAAAGCCATATGGATTTGATGGATCGATCGAAGGAGGGTATTTGGGATCAGCGGCTGGACCGCGTGGTGTGATTGAGTATGTCATTGGACTGTACCTGAAATGTCAACACAAGGTGTGTTTATTGAGAGACAAAGGAAGATCTTGGTCGCCCTGCTTGCGTCGCCGTCAGCTATCCGTAACACAAGGAGAGGAGCATGGCTTGGTATTCGATGCTGACGACCATGGAAGCAAGGGAGTAAGACGACGATCGATCATCAATAAAGACGACTGTTCTGAGCGTGTGACCGGGTCTTGAAATGAATCCTCTGATCCGACTTTTCGAGACCCGACGAACTTTCCCCGCACAGGATCTTTTTAATTGAGCTCCAGCTCCGAAGTTACTGTACAATACTGCAGCTTGACTTAGCTGACTGTAGTTTAGCTCTACTATGAGCTTGTTCCAGTGGCGTCCGGGGCTAGGTTAGAGCTTGTTCTGAACGCCCCAGAATAGTATAATCTGTTGATGGAATCCGAGTCACTACTGTCAGGGTCTATCTGGCGAACACTTTTCACCAATACCCTCCGATGTAGACCATCCCATTAGGTCAGCAACATGCGCACACTACCGTAGCGTATCGTGTACAGACGGCCATCTGGCCATTCTAGCCTCTAGACCCATACTCAGCATGCCAGGAACTGACTAAGATCTCCGCACATGGTCTATACGATCGGACTCTTGCGCCTATAGAAATCCTCACTAACAAAACACTTCTTCCCGCTTTAGTGACTACCTCCTCTTCATCTGTCCATCATCCCTGCCATCGTGGCCAGAGAGAGGCTTCAAATGACATCAACATCGGCTTAATCAGGTACAGTGTGTAACATGTCTTACAGTCGGCCAAATAGGTCAAATGTTCGGATCGAGACCTGGACCTTCCAGGTACAGAGTATATAAACATGCAGGTCTCACCGAGGAGGAGAAGCTCTTTCCATAGTTCAGCCTGATCACTTGTTCTGACATTGCTTGCTGCTTTCCAAAAGTTTCTTCATTCTTAACATTATCATAACACCAATCGGTCATCTACCATCATGCAATTGGTTACAGTACTATCATCACTCGCCTTCGCGGCATGGGGCGCTCAAGCAGCACCAAACGGATGGGGTGGATGGGGAGGACCATGGGGAGCACAGGGAAACTGTCTGAGTGATGCCGAAGCAGCGAAATATGCTTCAGACTCTGCAATCTTCCTATCACACACCAACATCGCTCTCGCCAACGCAACCGCTCAAGCACTTTTCGCCGATAACATTCAAGAGTATGGTGACTCAATTAACTCTCTTCTCAGTGAACCAGTAAGTTAAGCCTAGCATTCACTGCATTCACTCACTTTAATGACCATCATACTGACTCATTCACAGATCGGTCAACGAGTAGAGAATGGAAAGGCTACATACATCATGGACACACTCTCCACTCCACCGATCCCAACCATCAACACCATCGCTGTTGTCCACGACTGCAAACACGTAGTATGGCAATGGGAGTTCCTCGGTATCGGCTCCGGTCAGTACCGCGTACGAGGCTTTACACTCGCTACCTTCAACGATGCCAAACAAGTTGCAGAACAATACGTCGAGTTCAATGGTCTAGCATGGGCTGCTGATATCGGTTTCACTATCACACCACCACCATGTGGTGTCCGTGGATGCGGAAATTAAGTTAATTGTTTCTTGTTGTTAACGATGCGGATGAGAAGGACATCTTGGTTAAAGGAAATGGTGTTTTAATCCTGGCGTATATACCCACCCATTATTATCGCTATCGCTCACCATCACTATCCTTAATGATCATCATGACTACAATTGAGGATGTTTGAGATGCCTTGACTCGCGAGCGCAGTTCTTTCTTCCTCCCATAATCCGTTGCTTCCAAATCCTAAATATTATCACGTCGTCATCATGTTGGAGTTTTGATACCTTAGACCAAAACTTAGAGAATCGCGTCGCCACCTGCCATGCTAATACTTAGTCGAAGCCAAACAAATAAGCGAACACCAAGCATTACTGGAGCAAGTTCTTACGTTTGAAAGAGCCCAGAAAAGCTCTGTTCAGATCGAATTGTCTCTTCTCTACTCAGCTCAGCGCGTCTCATTCTGAACCTTCAAGTCATAAGATAAACCTCTCCCCTCCTTCTTCTCATTCACTCCCTCCATCTACACAAACCACAAGCACCCAACATTCCTCCTCGCGTCCTCTGTCTTGCCTCTTGCTTTCCCCGCACACGCGAAGAGTGGCGCAGCGCATCATACACCGCATTGGCACTTGCATTTGCATTTGCATTACGGTGCGGCGCAAAATAGTCCACGCCTCCCACACCTGAACTAAACTGACTCCGACTCCATACCAAAGACAGTCTAGCCCATAGGTAAAGAACTTGCTTTTAGCTCCAAAAGGTCCAACGATCTGAAAGTCTCGCCCTAAATCCCACATGGGCTCACCAATGAGAAAGCTAGTTGCTTACAAGGTGTAGAACTAGTACAGCAAACCGTGTGAAAAAGAGAGAAGATCCGCTCCAATTGTTTTGAGGGATTTTCTTCGTTTGTCGCTTGCTCTCTTTCTCTTTTCTCTACGCCCTTGTCTTTTGTACTTGTACCGTACAAGTTGCATTTTGACTCCGCAGTAGCGTCGGAAAAGAGTATTGCGGTAGACTCGATGTGGAATACTAAGAGGTTGAACCTTGTTTTCTCTAGGATTTATTTGGATTTGACTTGGAGCACCACACAAGCAGGTACTGCAATGTACGTTGTACTAGTAGTAGATTGGTAACGTGAGAAATGGGTTCTCTTTGGTATTGGTTTGATACATTGCAACTATAGTACTGGCAGGACGGAAGACTTCGTACTTTCGCTGATAGTACTATGTCGATTGCAACGTGTGGTCTATCATCGCAAGTAACAGTCGAGCTTGGAGTTGTAAGAACAGGCCTGAATCAACTCATGGATGTGACTAGGTATGTCTACATACAACAAGTAAGAGTGAAGATGCAAGTAAGCACTATAATCGTACCATGAAATTCTGACCATCGGAACGAAATCCTACTTCTGTTCCCTCAACTACTAGTATCTACATCCTGTATTGTATTGTATTTCACCGTATAAAATACGAACCTAACGTCGCCGCCGCCGTAGTGTCAATCGTGATGCCCTGTCATTCGGTTCTCCGGGTTTCAAACTAGTACGCCAGACTATATCAGGTTAGAGCATTTCAGGTCTGCGGCCTTCCAACACGAGGGCCAGAGCAAGAATAGAAAGAAGTCAAGGCTTAAATACGAGGATGATCTGGTTGGTTGTACAGTAGTACAGTAGTATTTTGCTCGTGTCGTCGTCGCGGTACTTTGGAATTCTACTATGAGGACTTAGAGTAAGGATACAATCCCTTTGTGTAATCGACAGATTCAAATAGGTGAAGGCCAATAAATATGTTGTAAGTGGGCAGAGCTAATTGGCGCCTACTTTGCTCCGTGTTCATGCAAAAACATGAAGAGAATAGTGTACAGAGGATGTGATGTTTTGTTTCGGTCTACATCGTCATATACATCATATCACATCACGCGAATACAAACACAAGTACGATCTATCACATTCAGCCGCATAACAAAAGTGGCTGGACCAACAATGACAAGAGCTTGAGCTATTCGCGATCTGTGTTACTCCGTGCTCCAGCTCTGTTCTCTCAATTCATACAGGGGCCTACATGTTCTGTAATCTGTACTACATGAGACAACAGACGACGTTCTTATAACATAGCAACAAAAGACCACCTCTGTACGTTTCTACTGTTGTAAATTCCATCTTTCTTCTTGTTCTCTCTGTGTCTTTCTCTCATCTCTGTCCTTATCTTTATTACTACCATGACTATTACTAACATTGCTACTACTATTACCACCACTCACAGCTAATAGAACACAGGAGCCATTGCAATGCCGGAGAGAAATCTTATGGGTGTTCTATCTCCAGATAGGAAAGAGTCGAAATGTCGAATGGACTAAGTCGAACCGAACTAAACTGGATCCATGCATCGGCCTGACGACTTACAGATGTATGCATGCATGCATGATACCATAATCCAACCCAACACAAGTCAAATTAAAGTAAATAAGCCACATAAACCTAATCCAACATAAAGAGAAATAAGCAAGTAAGCAAGTAAGCACTTACATACTTACCTACCGAGTACATCGAACCAACGAATGAAAATCACCGGACACAAATACAGTATAGTATAGTACAGTGTGACTGCGGTCATGATTACGTATAACATACTGTTGTAATAATGTACTGCACTATACTGTATCGTACTAGGAAAGTGTGAATGGGAATGTGAGTGGGAATGAAATCGGGATTGGGATTGAAGTAAGCACTAGTCCTACATTGGAATTATGGGTTGAATTGTTGGAAATGTGAATATGATTAAATGAATGTATGTTGGACGTGCTGGGTTTTTGACTTGGTGTATAGTGTGAGGTGAGATGGCGTCGTCGTGGATGTGGATATGGATATGAATATGAATGGTATGAGACGCGAGAAGATAGATTGTGCTTGATACGATGACATGGTGTGCAGAATAGATTAGTTCAAAACACAGAGATTGGAGGAGAGACATGTCATGAAGAGTGAGTCTATCGAAGAGGTGATGCTCATATTCATTTCCATTCGATTGAGATCTAGTATGTATGTGTTTCTTAATACTGTAAGTTCTAATTCTAGTATTCCGATGTTTGGAGATACCGTACATTTGACGTCTATTATATGCTTTTTCAGATCATATAAGTCGTCGTGATGATGTAATCATTCCTCATCAAAAGTCACACTGCTTTTACAGGTGCAGGACTCGAGTCGTAAGAAGTGTAGTAGTTAAATTCAACCCTCCAATAAATCGACGTATCCGTATAGATCTGTCACAGAATATTAGTACGAGCATTAACAACGAGAAGTAAAAAACTCACTCATATCCCCGGCATCCTTCTGCATCTTCTCCCCCCAAGCACCCATACTCTTCTGGAAAAGCTCCACATTCTTCTCATCACTAAGATCAATAGGTTCCTGACCCTTTCCAACCTGTCGAATCTGCGTACCGGCCGCAACATTCGTGAGTCCGAAATTGTTGTCGTCCAATTGCATCTTAATGGCGCCGTCGACCTTACCGTCAAGCATGAGTTGAGGAAGATCGAATTCCTGACATGTAGGTCGTGCCAGACCTACCCCGTCGACGGTCTCGAGGGCTTTGACCATACCGGACGCTGTCTTGAAACCTCCTGTGACGAATGTCTTTGTCTTGGTGAGACTGGGGACGATTTGTTCTGCGAATTCGATGAAGAAGGATTCTCGCTTCTTGGTTGATTCGCGTTTGTGGGCGAAGGCTAGGGATTCGTATGTGCCGCCTGACAACTCTACGAAGTCGAATTCGTTTTGTTCGAGGATGTTACATAGTTCTTTGGCTTCGTCGGTTGTGAAGCCTCCAGTTTGGAATTCAACGCTGTTGATTTTCATTCCGAGGATGAATCCTGACGATGATGGGAGTTCTTTGCGGATACTTTGGGCTATTTCGACAATGATCCTCGCTCGATTTTCGATGCTACCTCCATACTTGTCGGTTCTCTTGTTGGTTGTGTTTGACAAAAATTGTGCAAGAAGGTATCCGTGAGCACCGTGAAGTTCTACACCGTCATAGCCGGCTTTGGACAGATATACCGCTGTGTCTGTGAATCTCTTCACGAGACCTTTAATCTCGTCTTCTGTGGCGGCGTGGGGTTTGGCGAATTTCATGCCCATAACTTCGCCTTCCAATTGAATATCACTGGCAGAGACAGGATCTGGTTGCAATCGATTTTCTGTCTGACGACCTGGATGACTAACTTGTCCAACGATCAAACTTCCATGTTGTTTAGATACAGTAGCCATCTTCTTGAATGCTTCGAATCTCTCGCCACTGAATTCAGCACCAGGAGGAATGATGGGATTGCCTGCTGCTTCCAACTGATCATACTCGACCATTAGATTGCCGGTCAAGATCACGCCATATCCACCTTCACCCCAGCGTCTGTACACGTTAATTAGCTGTTCAGATGGGATTCCTCTGGCTTTGAAATCTTGAGGTGACCATGATGAAAGTCTCTCCGTCATGGCCGCTTTCATGAATCGATTCTTGGCCTCTCTCTTGCTGAATGCGAACGGAAGAGGCTTGCCCAGAGGGGCGATATCGACCTTTTCGGATTCATAACGTTGAACCATTTTTGCGTTGATTTAGGTGTTCTGGACAACGATGAATCAGGTAGTGAGATAGTTGTATGAGTTGATAGACGAGAGTGAAGGAGAGAGAACGTCTACATCATAAGTACTTCATACCTTGCTTTGGCCTCTCACACATCAGAGATAGACTCGAAGGGAATCGGCCCCACATATTGACGTTTACACGTTTACACGCAGTTTACAATCCATCTTCGTCATAAACTGATTTCAAAGCTGAAAAATCAATCTTGTCGATCGTTGACGACAGTTTGTATGATGACCAATAAGTGCATAGATGGCTCATGTAATCAATGGAGAAATATCGGCGTTTTGATGTCTTCTATGTAACGTACGATTTCATGAACAAAGATAGCAGACATCAACTGAATTTCTGCAACGTGGTAGTCATTGCTCTATCCTATTTTTTTATCGTCTGCTTCTTACACGATGCTTGTTCTTCCTAGGTATGACATAAAGAAAACACCGATACTGGCTGTCAACCTCAGGTGCGGTTGATGATACAACCTGAATCTTCATATCATACACATCATACCAATATCGATAGTATGGGCAGTGAACCAATACAATCTTGAGCTCATATGGACCTGACGACCTTCTGGATCTCTTGCACATCACCTGGGGCCCGCTGTCTGTCTCTCGTTTGTGATATTATCCTGTATAGTATGGAGCAAATATCATCTTGAAAGTAGTATTGAACACCACAAATCCTAGGATACAGAGGAGACTCGTCACAGTCTGAATGAAGAATATCTGCCATCTGTCCCAGCCTTCATTTTCGAGAACAGCCACATAACGACCCATATGGAATACTGAACTATGGATTGCGGTAAGAAGGAGGCTAGTGAGGAATAGTTTGAACCAAAAAGACAATTCGACGAGGGTTCCATCCCAAGCGAATTTGATGGCGAGAGCGAATGCGTTGTGGTACGGGATCATAGAACAAACTGCCATGATAACACTGATCGGCATTGTACTAACTGTGCTATCGTCCTGGATCTATCGTTAGTACGTGTGTGTACACCTCGCATGCAGCCTAGACTAACCTTCAGGTTCGAGGCTGGGCTCTTTGGAGAATTGATACTCGCTTCAGATTGTGCTTCCTTTGATCCAGGTTTGCGATTGGTGAGGTTGGCAGCCATGTGTGATGCTGATGACGATGTAGATATGATCGATTCGTTGATTCGGATTGCTGCAGTGGCAGTAATGTCAAAGGTTTGTTGAGTGACGAACAGTTGCAAAAGGTGAAAGAGAGGTGAGAAAATGAGGAACGAAGCAAGCAAGGAATGATTGAGAAGGTCTCGAAACGAGATTGTTTCGATGGGAAGGAGTATCGGCGAACGGGGCATCAGATACGGCAACTTCGAGTACTCTCGCGACTTCCTCTCTATGTTGGGAGTCCACATACACCGACTCGGATCCTTCTCAAGTATGTTGTTCTATGATGATGTTTGGGTAGCATGGTGCGTCAGCAGCTTTTCGATTCTCGCATGTGTAGCCGGGATACAACGAGTGATCAAGATGCTGAGTAGTACCGGGGCAGAGAAGACAGCGATGAGGGAAAGGATCGGAGTGTAGCTCCAGTGAATGACAACGCACAAGAATATTGAATATTGATTGCCAAACAAGTTTACGATGACTTTATTTCAGGGTCAATTGTTATTTCTGTAGGATCAATCTTTAGGACTTATCGACGAGATACTCCAAATGGCCATGTGTGGTTGAAGTCAGTACTACTTACTGATGTCCAACAACTGAGCTTGGGTGAGTGAAAGCATCCGACCGGTTTCTATAGTAGTGAGCTTTGCCACCAATGCCTCACCACCGTCGGCTCTTTTGCTGCACATGTAGCATCATGCTCTATAGAATAACATCAGCTGCCGTCAACCATTTCAAGGATCCATCGCGTTATGTCGAAGATGGGGTGAATTATCTTCACAGCTGAAGGGCTTCGTCATAGTACTGTTCTCCGAGATGCTCTTCCCGCTCGCATACAGTCCAATCACACACTACAAATTCAATTAGTATAAATAACATGTCGATTGTGTACTGAGACTCACAAGTGCTAAACCGACAATAACGTTGAGGACGTTCACTGCAAAGGCGATTGATCTCTTCCAGTTCCAGGAGCCTACAGGTTCGACCATCCATGTCTTTACGGCCGTATCAGCGTTCTCGTCAGAACCATCATCTGCAACAAGACCGGATCGTTTCCTTACGAACTGAAAGTTCATATGGAACCAGAACACTGTAGGAACAATTAGTACAAGCAGAACAGGTACGTTCTTGACACTTACTTCCGTTCAAGCCGAATGTGAACCAACTACCAAACAGCGCACTGGTGATACCGACCAAGTCATTGAAGACTGGAATACCCTCGGCGATCACCCATGCAATGACCCACAAACCTACACAGAGAGCTACCCACAGACCAATGGATTTGAAGTTTCTCTTGTGCATCAGATCGTTCTTGTCATTGCGTAGAAGTCTGACATAGATGTATTTGACGGCGACATGACCATTGACAACACCAGCGATGATAATTGTAGGCATAGCGACACCGTATGCTATCTTTCGAACCAGTGGACTTGCACTGTTTATGGTGGGAGACATGACACCATTACCGGCATAGTAATATACCACCACAGCAGTGACAATGTACATGGAGATGTCGCTGATCTGAAGGAAAGCCAGTGCCTTAGGAAAATCGGCTGGATCCTTGAGCTCTGAGATGAAGGTGAAGAACGCTACGTGACCAGCGTATGCGAACACCATATTCGCAACGGCCAAAAACGCTTCATAGAATTGAAGACCTTCCCTTGGCCATGCTCGGATGTCCGGTATCGACTTTGGTATGCCACTGAAGATGTCATCCTTGAAGCCGGGATGTGAAATGCCAACGCTGATCATGGTAATCATGACAGCGCTGATGATGCTGACAAAACTAGCAATTGAATAATAAGACAGATTTGAACATGTTCTTGGTAGGGTGAAGATGATACTCAAGACTAGACCAACAACCATGAAGGTGATGGTACAAGTTGCGTGTCCAGTGATGACATTCATCATGATGGCAAAAGTGAGGATATGACTTCCCATGATGAAAATATAGAACGAAAGTTGTCCAGCACCAAGTATTTCTCGACCGACGCGTCCAAACAAGACCTCACCAGCATCAGCGTACGAATGAATGTGAGGATACATGATCCTTAGTTGACCGATTATGTAGCCACAGTAAGTAGCCATGATACCCATCACGACAAGTAGGATAAGACCAGGGACGTAACCAAGGTCAGAGAGGGATTTTGGTAGTGCGAGGATACCCAATGAGATGGTCTCAGCGACCATGACCATCCCGGCTTGCCTGAACATTGTCAGCTATACTCGATGGATTGAGGAGTGGCTACATACCACCACTTCATGGACTTGTAGTTGACGTCTCCCTCACTTCCTCCAGCAAACGGATCTATCTTGCCATTATATGATGTAAACTCTCCCTCCTTACGAGATAAGAGTGTATCATGTGTCATTGCTGGACCGATTCCACAATCTTCTTCTCGCGTAGTCGGACCTTTAGTTTCGTTGAGAATATGTTCCGTCTCCGTTGTCGAGGTCAGACGAGATTCTGGTGGTGTATTGGTACTTTGGTTGTCTTTTTTAAAGACTGACATGATAGATTGTGTCAGCACCATCTCGCGGAATGAACGGCTACTTATGCTGCCAAAGAGCATCTGATGGTATGAGGCGTCGATTTGAGATAAGTGCTTACTAGTGCAGCGTGAGTTGTACAGAAGCTCTTCGTAAAAGCTCCAGATCGAGTGCAGGAAGAGATACTTATACGTAGTATAAGGCAAGGATGCAGGATTGTGGAGAAGTTGATATCGTGATACTTGAGGGATGTAATTGTGCGTTGTTGTAAGTCATGCGTATGTCTTCTATAAGCGTTCCGTTGTATTGGGTCGCAACTCACCTTTTGGTTGGCTGTACCATAAGTTGAGAAGGCACGGTCGAAAATTTCAGGCTGGCTCTCCCCACTGTTGTTCGAAAGAGTACATAGCAGGATCACTGAGGGTCTGTGACTTTGCTGAGCAGTTCTCGTACTATACTTGAGACCTTCGACATACTACAGAGCTTTGACGAAATATGTAAGGTAGTCGAGGGGTGGGTCATGGCTCGGGCATAACCCAACACATCCGGTCTGACTACCCGTAGGGTTGTAATATTGTCCAGATTGGGATAGTCGAAATGTATCTGACCAGATATTTGAAGGACTGATAGTACCGAAGTAGAAGGCAGGCAGAGCATTGCTGGGTACTTTGAAAGGATTAGCATCAGACGCTGTTGGGTGGCTCTGAGACCAGCTAAGACACCATATTCCACGGAAACGATCGCCTCAGATTGACCTTCTGATCCCGTAGATTGTATGCTTGAATCAGCTCTAACGATACCAGCGCACGATATTGCAGGAGAGGGATGTGCCTCAACAAGCTTGCGGTCGTTGATGAAAGTAGATCCACCTGGCCTGATGCAATAGTAGCAGACCGTGTAACATGATATCTCTTGCTGGATCACGTATCTGGCTTATTCCTGGCCTGGAGAACAAAAGTAAGAACGTTGCATACACCAAATCAAGCATGTTGTATCGAGGGTGCGGATTTTATCTTGATCGTAATATCACTGTATGCTATGATTTTCAGGAGTGTAGGTCGAGAACGCCTACTGAGTTTCTTTAAGTCGGAGGGTTGCACCGAATAGTAGACAAAATGGTTCGGATCTGCTTCTTGAGCTGTGGAATTCGTGGTATCAATCGTCTTAAGGAATAATGAGCATCACACTCTAGCAGCACAACCAAAATTTCGATTGGAAGGGAGAGCAAAGTATGCTCATAAATAATAATAGGTCATGCCTTATCGTGGCTATCTGAACCCTTGACCTTGGCAATAGCATGAGCAGCTTTATCCATGCCAGCCTCATATCCACGGCCGACAGCGGTGTCCGCCTTTGCACCAATGCCGTCTTTATGAATGGCTTCAGTCTCAACATCAGCATCATGATCCGGATCATACGTTCGGACACCATCGTCTTCGTTCTCAGCATTGGTGATATCAGTAGATTTTTGTGGTGTCAGCTCCGTCTTAGATTCTCGTTCACTGTTAGCGCGACTGATGTTGGTGCTCTCCGGATCGGACTTCCTGAGACCGAGCTCCTTGCCTAGCGACGATGCACCTGCATTAATCATGGCACCCATTGTGAGAAGTGATGCACCACGACCACTGTCAACACCATCAGAATGTTTAGCTTGTGCTTCTTCGTCTGAATCACCAGCTGACCAATCTGCTGGTTGTCCTTCCCTGACACGTTCGCCCTTCTGTGGTTCTCGAATAGTTACCGGATCTACCCCCTCAATGTACCTCCATACCACTTTCAAATGATCGAAAGCCTGTGTACCTTTGCGAATGCTGCCTTTGATACCATCCATGGCTGCCCAATCAATTTCAAACACCCCTGAATCTGCACCTTCATATCCTCCTTCAAACCAGGCATTGATCCATACATGAGCAATCGACGTGACCATAGTATATCCAGTATATTTGACTTTATTGCGGCGTTCGAAATCGATATTCATGTCGCTCGTAGCCAATTGTATTGGCTTCTTAGGCCTCAGGATGATATCTTGCGACTTACTGCTGGCGGCCTCGTTAATTTCAGAGTTTGAAGAGAGAGGACTCGTTTCGATCGGACTTGTAAGCATTTCTTCGTGGTTTTGACTGTATTTTGTCGATGGCTTTTCGGAATCCTTGACGCCATCCACGAATATTTTCTCATCGCGTGTAAAGGTGTGAAATGATTTGATTTGTCTTCCTTCATCCACGAATCCTTCTATACAAACTTTGACACCGTCTCTGAGACCCATGACCTGAAGCTCAAGTATTTCTACCGGACGTTCGACGTACTGTTTATTCATGTGGTTCGTCCAGCGATCGACATATCCAACCCAACGCAGTTGACTGGGTATACTGACACCATTACCGAAGCCGGAACGCATGCGTCTTGATGTGAATCGTTTCAGGGCGTCGTCTCGCTTCCAACCCTCTTCACTGATCAAATAAGAGCACGCTGACGTGCCACTTCTGCCTTTTCCGGCTTTGCAATGTACAACAGCAACTCGATGTTTGCCCTTCTCCTCACCAGACTCGACTTCGACCTGCAGCCAATTTCTCATTGATGCCATCAGATTGGGTATAATTGCGAACGGCGGAGGATGGTGATCTGGCCAGGGAAAATGGTGTATCCTGTTGTAGACTTCCGAATCTGGATAACCGGTACCTTCGGCTCTGAATTCGAATATAGCCCAATGCTCGCCATGTTTCTTGTCTAGGAAGGCAACCAGTTGATCGGTGGGATTTCGATAAGCTTTCTTCGGCCATACCGAACTCGGACCTGAAGTGACAATGACTGTTCGATCTCAAATCAGCTATAGTAAAGATGAGTTGTCCGGATACACCTACTGTTGTCGGTTACATAACACAGATCGAGATGTGCCTCAGGGTGTCGTGCTCGGGGACTGGCAACGAGCTGACGGAGAATGGAGGCCTATGTAGTCAGCGTGAAAGAAGGGTCAGTTGACGGAGGAGAGTATACCATCTCTTAGCTGCAGACTTGATTGTTGTGGATGAATATTATTGCAACATAATGGAGAATGAATAACGGTGTTGGTCGAGCGTGAACGAACATGAGCACGAGCATCAGCCACGAGATCAAGGAATTCGAACTCTCATCTGCGACTGCATGAATTCCCAGATTGGAAACATGACGTCAAAGAAAAAGAATCTCAGCCTCGTCTCGTGATGCATGCACGCACTGCAGCCTTGTGGCCACCCAGCAGAAGAGAGTGAAGGCACACGAGCCGGGCACACGAGTCGGATAGTATGGAGAAACAAGGTGTCTATCTACGTGGACTCGTAACACCGGATCTCACTTGTTTCGAGAGGTTCCATACGGTGATGGATCTTGGAATTTGCCATGGTCGATCAGTGCTGGCTGCATGCATGACACAATGTCGACCTAAATTGGTTCGTGCAACGGCAATAGAACATCACCCAAGTTACTCGTAATCAGCTCGTCTGTGCCAGAGTGCCGTATGAGGTTGATCAGATTGCTAATGGCTTGTCTTCCGCACGGGTCGACATGGCTGCGATGACAGCTCCTGGACATCGGCAACGACACATCCACGGCTGGAACGCCAACGCTCGAGGCTAATTGGACCCATCGCCTCTGCTTATCGTGGCTTGACACACATGTATTGAACGACACTTAGGTAACACATTGCCAATTGATTCGATGAACTGACCAACCACTACGCAAACAATTGTCGCTGCTCAATATCACAACCCCCAACCCAAATCTGGTGCTATCAACTGTCCCAAGGTATAAACCCATATCATCGTCCCCAGATATGTCGCCGTGGAGGTTCGTCAACGACAAAACATCACCATCACCAACGCCCGCACCCAACTCCCACCCGCTAGCGTTATGACGTTTCAGGAACCGATCAGTACCTAACAGATCCGACCTTACGAATGCCACACGGGACCGGCTCCATCCATTGCCACTAACGTTATCAATCACCCAAGAGTCTGGACGCAACCGTCCGTGTGTGTGTAATCTTCACAAACGTGAATGCCACTTATCTTTCCTGTCCGAGTCAGATACGCTGTCTTTCGTCAGGCCCTGGGCCAATGATGCGCAACATGCAGAGACCCCTGCAGCCTATTAACGTCAAGGCCACTACCAAAGAAGACTCGCTATCAACCCTCTATGTCTCCCCCACAGTCACCAAGCCGAATCGGCCCTGTGATGCTTGCCGACGCCGTAAATCTCGCTGTGTTATCGATATCAATCAAGCTGCTCCCAACTCTCTTTGTTGCACCATGTGTGCTTATCAAAAACAACCCTGTACCTTCAACGAGGGTACTACACCGAGGAAGAGGAAGACTGCCCCAACCACTGCGGATCAAGGTCTAGATCGTGCAAAGAGACAGTAAGTTGCGTTCTCTTTACCAATCCTCTCTTGTCGTGGAATCCATCTCTAATCAAGTCACAGTTCTCCAGAAGGTAATGCTGGTAAGCCACTAGCCAAACAATCAGCCGCTCCCCAGCCTGATTTACGGAATGATCACCAAGAAGAATCAATGAAAATCACACTAGGGTGAGGCTTTCTATTGCCCTTTCTTTTGCTGCTTTCTGACAATGCACTTTAGCTTTCAGAATCACCGTTACTCTAAATATATAGGTGCAACGGATGAACATGATATAGCATTGCTTGATCTCCGACTTTACGACGACATTGTTGGAGAGTCGACAGCTGATCGAGGATCGTTCCGCAAAGTTGCACCATTCGAGTTCTTTCATCAGTACGAGGACACTGAAACCCCGAATCACGCACAGTCTATCGAAGATCTTGACACTATCGAAAGGCTTGTAGCGCCCCACGGAGAAGCACTCGTCAAACTTTACTTCCAAACTGTACATCCGTCCTTTCCCATCATACACAAAAGAGTCTTCTGCGAGAAATATGCACGCAACTACCGCGAATTCAGTCCTGCCATTCTTGCGGCGGTTTATGTGCTTGCGTTGAACTGGTGGTCGTACTCACCGACCTTATCGAAATTGCCTAAACCTGATCTGTCGGAACTCGAAACTATTGCTTTTCGGGTCTATCGGGATGCATGCAGTCGCGCAAAGCTATCAACAGTGCAGGCGGGACTGCTTTTGCTTCAACGTTCCACTCCTGCCTCGACATGGCAAATGACCTCGCAATTAGTTGCTATCGGTCAAGACCTCGGACTACACCTCGATTGCTCACAATGGCGGATTCCAGAATGGGAGCGAACTATTAGGAGACGTCTAGCATGGGCTTTGTATATGCAGGACACTTGGTCTGCACTTATATACGGTCGACCACCACACATTAACAGCAAGGACTGGGCGCCCCAACCAGTGAGCGATGCCGATTTTCTCGAAGACCCCACTGAAGAAGCAGAGGAGGATGATGGTACAGAGATAACAAGAGGCCGAGTACTTTTCACATCCATGATCACGTTGACCAAGATTATGACCGAAGTTCTTGATGCGTTATACAGTCAAAGATCAGAAGCAGAGATTCGACATGCATTTGACAGTACCAAGGCGGTCCTCGAGCGTGCCAAACCAATACAACTCAAGCTTCGCGCCTTCTTCGCTGACATGCCGGAATGCTTACGACTAGATTCAACAAGAAGCGGCAAGCTATGTTCCATAGGCTATCTGCACCTAGCGTATTTTGCAACCGAAATTACATTGCACCGACGAGTGATACGATCTTTGTCTTCTCAAACAGATCCATACATGGTGCAAATCTGTCGCTCAGCTGCTAAAGCTCGTCTGATATCGGCCATGGACTTCTTCAATCGCCTCAAACCAGAACATCTACAGTCTTTCTGGTATTTTGCATCGAAATTCAATTTTGCTCTCATTGGAACCTTTGCAGGACTATGTTTTGTGACAAGCATTAGCACAGAGGAAGCAGAGTTTTATCAGAGGCGACTGCAGGAGTACAGATGGACACTCAAAGTCAGCAACAAGTCATCTGAATTTCTCGAGATTGCAAGTGGTATTCTTGAAAGCGCTGTTGGAGTTTTACTTCGGGTGGCAGATGGAATCGATTCCAAACGGTTGGAATTTCCAATGTTTCAATATGGTGTTGATGATGTTCAGAATGAAAATTCATATGATGAGGGTCCTGATCAATATCCTTCAGGAACTGGTACGGATGATGGCGATTATGATGATGTCTCAATGGGTTCAGGAGGAGCATGAGTTACATTTCAGAGATACCCAAGAGCGTGAGTTTAGAGATTGGCAAGCTTGTTCATCCTGCTTGTACGATATGGGAGTTTGCAGTCATACGATATAGATACGAAAGGAATGATTGATTACATTTAGACTATAATCATACCTGACCTCGTCCTTTTCATACTTTCATACGGAAGTGTTTTGGTGCTTGACTACAAGAACAGTTCTTTTTCCAACTTACAGAAACACACAGGCCAGTAATGTTGAGATTTGACTCCTGTCAGATTCAGTTTCACGATCGGTAATTCACCCCCTAGCAGAGCGTTCATTCACATGACATCACACCGCATTGCCAACGTTCTACCAAGAATCATGTTGTGTGTGATGGCACCCGTAGAGATGTCTCTACTTTGTATGGATATCGAGAATGTCGTGAAACTTATCGCGCACTGACATACATTTACGTTATCGGTACACAAGCGACTCTGCTTACATTTGGTCGTTTTCGGAGGCGAGCGAGCAGTCCCGAGAAACAGACAAAATCACCCCGCCAGCTCAGCGGTCGAAGGATTCGACTTTGTCAGTACAAGCACCTCAGATCATGGCAGAGACCGACTACAGAGTCACCTACAAATCCCGTGGTGGCCCAAGGGACTCTGATCGTTCTGAGCGAGACTACAGACCTCGCGGGTACGATCCATACAATAATCCTTATACTGGAAGATCTGTTTCTCGACCAAGGCCAGGACGTCATGTTGATGACAGTTCCACAATCGATACAGAGAGTACTTCGACTGCCACAAGAACAGTAAAGACAACTCGTTCGGTCAAAGACCGATCGAGGAATGTGGATATTGACGTAGAAGAGTCGAAGAGGGACCGAGGTCTACGCTCCTCACGAAGCATTGTGGACTCTCGCGATCAATCCTCACGCAGGACTATCGTAGTTGACCAGAGTTCACCAACAATACGTTCACCTAGAAGTCCTGGCACCTTTCCGACTGAACGACAACGCCGTAATCAGGATGTAATCGACATAGACGTAGATCGACCGCGAGCTCGTCGTAGCGATTTTGTGGTCGACGACACTATCCGCAGAGATGATGGCGCATACGTTATGGATACTCGAGGAGAACTCGATATCATTATGCCTGGTAGGGACAGACCACAAGATACCGGCCGACGTGGTCCTAAATATATCTACAAGAACGCATCCCCACCACGAAGGAGACAGTTCTGTGACGACTATCAAACACGGGAGGGTGAGTCTTACTCAGGTGGTGTTGTAATTCTTCGCCAGGATCAGAGGTCTCCTCCTAGGTCTCGTTCTCGACATCGACCCGAGACAGTTCGTGTGGTTCGAAAATCTGAGGAAGAGGAGGATGACGAATGGCGTCTCGTTGAGTCAATGCGAGACACCCGTGTGAGCTCTACCCCTCGCGAGTCTCGCGCTCGATCAAGAGCGCGATCAAGAGCGCCCACACAGTCGTCAGAAGATTCTTTTGTGATAGTTTCTCCCAAAGAAACATCACCTCAACCAGTACTCCGCTCAGCATTACGACGTGATGATTACGAGCCTCGTGAGCTCCATCGTCGACGATCACGAAGTATATCATTCCGAGAGAAGCAAGTTGCCAACCACGATGCCAGTGAGTGCAGACATGAGAGACCTGGTGCCGAAGCCGTTATCTGTGGTCAGCATTTGAAGAAAAGGCGATCAGAGACTGAACTTGATGTCTACGATAGACGTCGAGCCAGCGAGGTCGAGTCGAGAGATGGCAGAAGGAAGAAGCATTCTGATGCTGTCGTGAATTATACGTATGAAGATCGTGTTTGGGCGCCCTACGCTCCTCAGCAAGACCGATCTTCTCGAAGACGGAGCCGATCGAGACGGCGTAGGAAGGAGGAAGATGATAATGAAAGCTACTACTCGGAGCATAAATTCTACAAAAAGGAGACGAGATATATATAACGATTTACGAGTTACATGTTATACGACATTAACGAGATGGCACACCGCAGTATTCCAATACCGATCTACGACACCAGTTCTGACATGAAAGGGATCCGAAAATTCGATGTATCTGAACGGAGTTTGTTTTGAGTAGAGTGTCAATCGTTATACATTCATATTGAGTAAGTTGAGTAGGGTATCGTTCAAAATCAGTAACCATATAAAACCCAAAAGTACGCCCCTAAGCGCCGAACCACCAAATTCCACTCATGTTGTACATTCATCTCGATCAGTGAGCCCGTTGTTTCTTGCTCTGCTGTGTCCCCATAACAGATGCAACATGTAGCATCCCAGACTTTGTTGCACAATCACAGAAACAGAGGCCACAAACATACACGGTCCTAGACTCGCATAACCGGCGCTTTCCAGGCTCTTGGTCGTCCCCTCATATTCACAATTAACGCTCTCGATAAATCAGGCTGTCTAGGCTGATTCCGTAGGAATAGATGGTAGTTTGCCCTCAATTTGCTCAGGGCTCGTCGCGTTTGAGCCGCGCGATAGTCTAGTGGAATGCCAGTGTAGATAAAATTGATGGACTTCATGCTTATTCAGCAGGGTTGCTCAGTGCAAGACTATAGGATTTCGTCTTCTCGCGTGGTATGTCGTAGGGTATCACAAAGATGGTTCTGGGTGTGTGTAGTTGTTGTGATGGATCATGCTGTGTTGTACTGTGCTACTGTAGTAGTGAGATCTCGCCGCACTTTCCACTCTTGCTTTCCCTCCACGTTTCACGTCCCACATGTCCTCCCTGGTCAGTATTGCATAATCAGTAAGAAAGCCACAGTATCTTAAGAGAGTCATTCGGTAATCTGCGACCAAGGATCAAGGACTCTACCAGATCTGAGTTGACCAGAGAACTGCGTCAAGAAAACACCATAACATGGATCCATTCTCTGGAGAAAATGGTACACAACGATCTATTCCATAAATCAGCATGACCGCTAACACTGTGAATAGAACTCCTCAACATCACCACTGCGTTCTACACACATGCATACAACGCAGTATTAGAATCTAATGTCTCCTCACTATCACCTCAAAACCGTCCGATCGCTCAAACACTTAAGTACCGAGCCCAGATAGCCCTTGGACAGTCAAGACAAGTATTGTCCGCCCTCTCGAAATCCAAAGACCCAGTGTCACAGTCCCTGGTCGCCCTTGCACAGCACTCAGCAGGAAACTCGTCAGGTCTCCAACTCGCAACACAACTCGCCGACTCAGAACCCGAAGATGCAACGGTACAGATATGCGCGGGCACAGTTCTAGCATCAGCAGGCGAACACGCCAAAGCAATCGAACTCCTCTCAAAGCACCAAGGAAACCTCGAAGCAGTAGCCCTGATCACGCAGATCCATCTATCTCAAAATCGAACAGATCTAGCGCTCAAAGAAGTACAAGCGGCAAAGAGGTGGGCACAGGATTCCCTCCTGATCAATCTGGCTGAAGCATGGACGAATCTGCGAGTCGGAGGAAGCGAGAACTACCAATCTGCTTTTTACGTTTACGAGGAGTTGGCATCGACGCCCGGAACAACGAGTCCAACGGCCTTGATCGGTCAGGCTATAGCGGAGATTCACTTGGGTCGAGTAGAAGAGGCGGAATTGGCATTACAGCAAGCTATGGAACAGGAGAATGCTGATGTGGAGGCTATTGCCAATTCAATCGTGTTGACGAGTGTACTAGGCAAGAAGAGCGATGTCGTGAGGGACTTGGTTGAGAAGTTGCAAGCCAGAGACCAGGAACATGCTTTGCTGAAAGATTTGGAGGAGAAGGATCAATTATTTGATGCGGCTGCTAGCAAGTATGCTGCAAAGGTGGCTTCATGATGGCTCATGACAGGTTCATGTAGAGAAACTTGATAGACGTACGCAATGCAAGCATGCAACAGTTTCACATCACTAGAGATTCATGTGATCCATTTCTGGTTCTAACGTGTCTGATACCTGATGCTGATGTATTCAAGGGACTTACCCAGACATGACACAAACAGCAAAAGCATGACGTTTCTGCAATGCTCAACTCGCGAATAATTGTACGCAATGCCAGCCGGGATACGCTCACACGATATCTGAATGAATTTCAATTTGGTTGGATGAAATGTCATTGAAGTTTGATAGAGGGGTTTTCATTTTATGACATAGCATAGCATAGCATGGCATGGCATAGCATATATCATAACCATTTTTATCATCAAGATCGCTCACTCTCCGCCGCGAGAAGTGTCCTTCTAGTTCAGCTCAAGTTCAAGTGAAGTCAAGAAATGCCGTTCAAGGATATCTTCTGTCTTCCTTGAATTTCTGCTCTTTCCCATCACTGTTGGCATGCTCGACTCTATCTCCGTATGTCCTTCATACACAAACCCAACCACAACCACAACGAAGACGACAGAAAAACAAGTTTACATTTCTCCCCTTCCTTTCCATTGTCGCGTTTAAATGTGTGTGTCGTATGGTACGGCGGTCACGGTCTCAATTGGGTCGGTGACCTCGATCGTCCTGGCTTCTCGGGGCATCAAGGGCTGTCTCTTAAGATGTACGTGCTTGCCGGTCTCCTTGGCCTCTCTCTTCTTTGCGGCATTGGTCTTGACTCGGGTGAGGAACTCGTCTCTTGATCGGGACTTGTTGATGTGCTCGACACGGACGTTGACTCTCTTCTCGATGTATCGGTTGCCGACCTTCTTGTTGATGATGACTCCGACGGCTGACTTGGTTACGTTGTAGATGACACCGGTCTTGCCGTGGTAGACCTTGTAGGGCATACCCTTCTGGACTGCACCGTTGGCTTTGATGTCTACGATATCTCCGACCCTGTGGTTGTTTTCGTTAGAATTTCTCTTCCCTGATCATTTCGAATTCGCGCTGATGGTGTTCGCTCACTTGTAGGTCTTGAGGTATGTTGATAGATTGATCGCACCCTTCTTGCGAAAGTCACGGGAGAAGGCATACTGTCGCAATAATGTCAGCTACGTTTCGTAGATCGTTCGTCGTTTTCACATACACGAGTACCGGCGCGGAGACCTGCAGAGTGACCCATCTTGACTGTCTCTGTAGGTTTGTTGTTGAGAGTATGATTTAGTCGTTGATTATCTGTGCTATAGTTCCAAAAGAATGACTTGCCCACGAATCCTGCGATGAACGCCAAGCAGTGATTTTTCGATATCCCACAAATCTCTTGGCGGTCGAAATTCGCTCCTCCAAGGCTGCGGAACCACACCCTACCACATCAAACTTCTTTTGTATCGACAACTCATCTATTCTCTTCGCGACAAACAGATTGCGCAGGTAAAATCGCAATCATGGCGCCACGATCATACTCCAAGACCTACAAGGTCCCTCGAAGACGTGAGTTTATCATTTATCCCAAAGTGCATGCGACAGGATATACTGACTTATGATTAGCCTTCGAGTCCGCTCGTCTGTATGTTTGTCCCGGCCACTGAGCACGAGCTTGTCTCTGCTTATGTCTACGATATCAATCTAACCTATATCACAGCGACTCTGAATTGAAGATTGTCGGCGAATATGGTCTACGCAACAAGCGTGAGGTCTGGCGTGTCATGTTGACTTTGTCCAAGATTCGACGTGCTGCTCGGTATGGATGAACAAACTACGATTGCAACTACAACAGACTAACAAGATATACAGTCAGCTTCTTACTCTTGACGAGAAGGACCCAAAGCGTCTTTTCGAAGGAAACGCCCTTATTCGACGTCTCGTCCGTGTCGGTGTGCTCGACGAATCCCGTATGAGACTCGATTACGTGTTGGCCCTCCGTGTCGAAGATTTCTTGGAGCGTCGTCTCCAAACCTGTGTCTACAAGCTCGGTCTCGCCAAGTCCATCCACCACGCCCGTGTCTTGATCAAGCAGCGCCACATCCGTGTTGGCAAGCAGATTGTCAACGTTCCATCTTTCATCGTTCGATTGGACTCCCAGAAGCACATCGACTTCGCTCTTACCTCACCATTCGGTGGTGGCCGACCAGGTCGTGTCAGGAGAAAGAAGGCCAAGGCTGCTGAGAAGAAGGATGACGAGGGTGGTGATGAGGAGGAAGAGGAGTAAATTTGTGCGCAAAGCATGGAATACTAAATTCATCAATGATACCACCAAAGGATAGTGCACGATGATGTACCATCGAGGTCTACCAGTACGGAGATTCACAAAGGATATCAGAAACGAAAAGAAATGATTGAGCTCATATCGAGTCTCAGAAAATCAAAACAACCTTATTTCAAGCGAAAGAATTCATTGCATTGCCATCTCAGTATGTTCAAATACGGCAATCATCCTGATGTCTCATAAATCATGACATTATTCCCTATCCGTGCGACATGCCCCTAGACACCTTGCTATAGCGTAACCAACATTCCACTCCTCAAGCCTCTATACCTAATAATCCCCTCATTACAGTGTCTGAACTTCTGTACCACCGCCCCTGTTCCTCCAGCAAATCTCTTCCACCTTCCTCTTTAATCCTCCTCACCTCTCTTGCAACTCTCGTAGCTTCATTCCTCCTACTTTCTAACTCCTCCAATTCTCGTTCCGTTCTCTCACACTCTCTCGTTTTTCCGGGCATGTCTCTTTGCAATGCCTCTATCTGTGCCTCTACTTCCTTCGTCTTCCTCCTCTGCTCAGCGATCAGATCTTGAGTCTCATTCAAATTCATGTTCATCCTTGGATCATCACTGACGTCGACATTCATCTCATCTTCTTTACGGCGTAGTTCTTTCTTCAAGTTCGCAACTTCAACTTCAAGATCTTCGACCTCTCTTGGTAATGTCACGAGCTGTGAGTGTCCGATATTGACGCTTTCGTATCTTTCCGCGACTTGTCTGGCCAATTCCTGCATCTCCTGTACTAGCTGATCGACTTCTTCTTTCTTAGCCTTTAGGTCGCTTTTCATACCTGCCAACTTCTCCTCTAGAAGTGCATTTTCTTCATGGCTTACGAGAACGGGAGGGTCGCCTACTATACTTCGTAGATACTTCTCCTTTGTTACTTGTTCAAGATAGCTGAATCGCAATTTCGAGAAGAGTGATTGGTAATGGGCCAAATCAGCCGCGAGAGCAGTGGGAGTAATATGTGCTTCACTGTTGTGTGATGAATCGTTATTTGAAGAATCATTGTCGTTGTGGTGTAGTGGGATGTCATTCTGCAATATTGGCTCTGCAAGAGTGAGGATTGAGAGCGGGTTCTGCTTGCGCTGGGTGTGAATGGATTCCAGAACTGCGGCATGATCGGATCGCGCCATTTTGAAAGATAAAGCAATGTCTGCCCGCTAGATTGCTTGCGAGTCGTTCTTCAAATTACGAGTAGTGATTTAGAGAATGCGTGCAAGAACAATTACTCATTGCGGAAATGTCAACAGACCTTATGTCAGCCGAGGCTGTATTGGACTGAGAAGGCTACGCTAAGTGTGTCCAGGAATGCGAATCATTGACTTCGCTCCCTTCATCTTACCATGCTCTATTACACCCCATCGATATCAGCGTCAACAGATTTTGCACAATTTGGTATGTGATCTATCAGGAAATCATGAGAAATCTATTCAATCACAGAGGAGTACTCTATCAATCCGGTGTTTGTTCATCTCGAAGATCGCCATCCAGTTTATGACAGCGGTTGACGATTCTCGATCGCTCAAAGCTGCTTTTAGGGAACACTGTACTAATGATGTTCTATTACTGTTTGATTCCAGTTCGAAACATCAGCTGTGAATCTCAAGAATGTTGTTTGTTTCAGTGTCAGGGTATGGGAACAATATAAGCCTCAGCATCGTTTCATGTTTCAACAACACGTCACCCATTGTGTACCTCACACAAAGATGTAACCAGTCTCGTCGCCTGAGAACGTCCAAACCATCTGACTGAATACTTCAGCCTAGCACTACTCAGGGCATGAATTTGTTCATACCTTGTAGTTTCAACAATGTGCCGAAGTTTCGAACGAAATTGTTCCAAACAAGCCCTCTAAGTAAGAACGTTTCATGACCCAATCGATGAGTTGATATATGGTCTCTGCTATGTCCAGCCTGTCCTCGTGTCCTACCATCTGTCTGTCTCCGTACCAATCCTCATTGTGAAGAGCATTTCGAAAGTAATAGCTCGATCTTGTCTCCGTCTCCGCCAGATAATCAGCATCGAAAGCCAATCACCATGCATCCTTCCAGTATCATAACCACCCTCGTGGTTGTTTTTGTCTCCTTAACAGCTGCTCTCCCGGCAACATATTCATCAGACCAAGGGGCCAGGGCCGCAGCAGAGATAGAAAGAAGATCGATACTCGTGCGTCAGGCGCAGAGTAGTTCTGAGGGTTCAGCACAGACTGATACGAATGGAATGGTGAAACCTGTTTGTGTAAGTTCTTCCTCCAGGCGGAGTTTTGTTGGATGAAAGGACGGATGTAAGCTGACGAGTTCTTTAGTGGTGGAAGACATGTGCTGGTGAAGCATAATTCCTACATTCATGCTATGTAGCAATAGGGTTCATGGACACCTGGATGGCTTTCTTTCGTTATTCATTGACTAAGGCGTATTAAGGAGGAAAGGGCAATTTCTCCTGAATGAAGAACATCTCCAACTGGGTGGGCTGGATCCATCTCAGGGCGAGCTGAGGCAGGGTATCTGATCACTGCTTGGGATTTAAATATGATCTTTTGATGTCTGTCCGTCCAACTCGTTACACTATTACAATAAAATTCATTGGACAGTCGCGTTCCTGGTTCGACTTAATTTAGGCTGTTAGATCCCAGTGAGTGCCAGCCGTATCACCTTTCCTTTTTCATTTTTGGAATGAGTGTTGTTCAAATATCATTAATTTTAGTACATTGAAGTGAGTAGGGTATCTTCCAGCTATCCTGCATGTCTCGACCGCACCAGCAGTCACAATTTGCTTTACCTTGCTAGAATCAAACCTTCTATTATTCGATATTGTACAACAAGTTCTTACATCTCGGCAACATCTTGACCTAAGCGGTCGCTCCGAGTAAACGTAATACAACTTCGTACCTGTTTGTATTGTCAGCACAAAGTCAAGACAAGTAAAGGAATACTTACATTCCAAACATTATGGCGGCACTAGGCACTGCTCGCAACAGATGCGGTGTCATGCCACCATACAGACCCCTCATACCTTCTTCCTTTGCGACGAGCTTGAAGCATTGTACTAAACCGGTATATTTGATTGTCACCAGTCCAGCCTCACTGATCGTAGTTGGTGCTTGTCGTAATCTGGTTCGAACAACTTCGTGAGGATATGTTATTGCTGCTGCGAATCCTTTTGCCGCGGCAGCAGCGGTAAACTTTCCAGCCCATTCCTCTGTATCGTCCACCCACGTTTGTTTGTAACCTGGCGTTGCAAGTCTTCTGGCCTCCCTTCTTGCTAATGACAACTTCATGCGTTCATATAGAACCCATTGTAACGTCGATTCTGTCACACCAAGATACGAAGCTGATAGCCCTCGGTAAAGTCCCTTGATACCTTCATGTCTTACAGTTTGCTTAACACAGTCCCAACTGTTTTTGTATTGCCTGCCCCTATTTGGATCACCACTGGCTTTGTTCTTGTCCAATTGCAGCCGAGTCTTGACTAGCCAGATTGGATTTGTTGCGGTTCCCGTAGCTATACCAGCGATTGCAGCTGCCACGAGATGTATACTCCAAACATTTTCTTTTCCTTCAGGATTGAATTTCTCGTTCAATATCCTCTTTCCATTTCCATAAACGTAGAAATTGATACTTCGAGCCGGAACCACTCCAATCAAGTTTGCGCTGAGACCTCGAAACAGTGCGCGGAATCCTTCATGTTGGTAAATCGATCCTAGAATTTGAAATGTTTCTTTGAGATGGAAATAGGCAGCTCGTGGAATTCGCGTAACTGTATGCTTTCGACCAATTGGATGTTGCTCTTGCAGCGATCGCAGCTGAGTTTGATAGAAGTCTGATTGCAGTCGCGTTTTGAGAACGTCAAGCGGTGATGTAAGAGTGGCAGCAGTCATTCCACCAACACTAGGGTTTGTCAGTCAGGCCAGTATATCTTCAATGATTCCCTCACCCTCCCGCGACGAAATGCGCCCATGATTTCGAAGTAGTCTGGCCTTTCGAGAGTGTTCCTGTGTCTTTTCCGTTTGAATTTGGAACCATCAATCCAGTCTCACGAGATTGTGCTCCTAGAGTGTCTTCGGGCCATGATCTTGAACCTGCAAGAGGCTTTTGCGCCGGAGGAAGAGAATATGTCATGAACGAAGACAAAAGTGAAACGAATTTGTAAGATTAAAAGAATGTGTTTGGTTCAGACTTTCATACTAAATAATGTACATATAGAAAGGGAAACAGTGACGAATGTAACAAGATGCGTGTAGGTATGAGATTCAGGAAAATCTAAGGGATCCGGGGCAAAAACCCGCACGAGTCATGCATTTTTGAGTTGAGGAAGGTATGCCGCCCGCAAGTCATCATTGTTGATGCTTCTCACTCTGATACTCGCTTCTCCAAGGTAAGTTAATTTCCAGGACAAGGATCACGATTACGCTGACACGGTGAAAGACCTCACAAACACGATGTCAAAAGATGAAGATCGTGTGGACGATGACTATGTCGCAAGATTGTTAGCCGAAGATGCTAAGAAGAGTTCGATAAAGTATGCGACCGCTGGTCCGTCAGCATTACTTCCAGTAAAGTCAACCCGACCAGGACCTAAACCAAACACGCGGTTTTTGAGTCATCTTGTGCGAGATGTTGATAGTCACAATGCGGCTCTAAGGAGGAAAGAACAACTTGAAAGTCAGACACGAATTGAAGGATTTCGAAAGTCTGAGCGAGAGGACGAGCGAAGGAGGGCCCTCGATCTAGCAGGTGGCATACGAGATCGTGATAAGGGTGAATACAATCGAGATTCTCGACATCATCACAACAAACGCGACCGCGAACAAGAACGACCTCGAAACAGTGAACGCAGGAATGAGAGGGCAAGAAGCCATAAGCATGCGGATGATGATACGGAGCATAGACACAAGAGAAGAAGACACGACAGCGACAGTGACGCTGAGAGGAGCTACGAGAGAAACGAGCGTGATCGCAAGAGAGTTCAGGACAGCAGAAAGAGTGATCGTGATACAGAACGTGACAGCAGGCGCTCTCGTCGCGACATGTCATCTATAAACGACTCAAAATCATCAAGCGAACCCAAAAACAGTCTGCGGAACCGAGATCATCATCGAAGTCATCATTCACGAAGACGTGATTCGCCATCCTCACTACCCACCTCTGACTCCGACCCTCTCGAGGACATAGTAGCCTCACTCCATCCTCAACCCGCGTCCACAGAAAAAGAACCAATCCGCATCCGAGGCCGAGGCGCACTCAACGCCAGCACCTCCAAATCAAAATCCAACATCGACATCCATTTCTCCTCCACATACAATCCCTCTCTCGACACCCAACCAGATCACGATCAAGATCTAGACCCTAATACCGACCGCTCGGGTTGGGACATGGCACTCGAAGCCCTACGCGACCGCGAATCATACAAGAAGAAACAATCGGATCGAATGCGAGAAGCAGGCTTCACATCGGAAGAAATCGTAAAATGGGAAAGAGGCGCTCTCAACACTTCGACTTCTGGTCTTGATGTAGATAGAGATATAAAGGAAGTGACATGGAAGAAAAGAGGAGAAGGAAGGGAATGGGATTTAGGTAAGAAGGGTTTCAGTGACGATGATGAGAAGGAGAAGGAGAAGGAGAAGGAGTGGAAAGAGGATGATGATACTGGCGACGATACCAGAAAAAGACATAAGAAGGATCATGATAGGAAACGATGTAATGAGAAATTAGACGGAGATGAAGGTAAAGATACGGATAGAAGAAAACGGTCCACGAACCAGCAAGAGGGCTGGAAGGGTAAGAACAGCGGATTCATGAGGAGTTTTAGAAGTGCTCTAGGATCCTGATAATCCTGATGATCACGGTGGTAGTGACGATAGCATTGTGGTATCATATGACATCCTAGTAGTAAGCACTGTAGCATATCATCACAAAAAGTTGTTAAATTGCACACAATTGTCATGATATGCATTTCTTTTTCCGTTCTATTGATATTGACACGTTTATGTTTGAGTCTTGGGATCTGAGCTCTAGTCTCCGAACTCTAATGTCTGATATCTGATATCTAAGAATTGAGACGTGTCTATATTCCATGGAATGGCATCGAAAACGACGAGATGATGAGATAATGAGATGATCAGCCAATCAGCTGAGCTGAGCTGAGATATTTCGAGCTGAGAAACTGTCCCATCTGCAAGCGTCGTTTTCATTAGTAGTTGGAACCAATATCCCAGTAACCGGAGAGGAAGGAAAACAGATACAATGATCTTGAGGCAAGTGTCGATCTAGTTCAAGTCTGAAAATGCATGCTCACTAGTTCGAGGTAAATCGATATGTACTCTGAAGAAGAGGTCGAGGAGCCTTGTGATCGATGTGAAGCTGTACTTTTAGTATGCTATCCAATATTCTGCCATACCAAGCAGTGCCGTGATAGTCCGTGTTATACTGTAGTATAATATTACAATTCCTTCTGCTTGAGGAAATGCAGTCTGGTGAGCAGAGATATCGTAGACGTCAATGAAACATGTGATACTGATGAGATCTGGTGTTGCAATGCTCTTGTGTCGGACCAGAAGGCTTTGGAACTGATCTGAGCGAATCGATCCATGTGATTGTTCTGCTGGAGGTTGAATTGAGATGACAGACTTGCCTCTATAGTTCTGAGATCGCTCGCTGTTGAATGGTAATGGACGAGGCGAGTGATGAGCCACATGATGGTGATGGTAGTTGTGGACGTGACTGATACTTGAGACCGAGTCGTACTTCACACCGTATATCGACCGTCCTCGCCAGGAGTATTAACGTCATGCGTCTAGCGTCCACATCAACACTGCCGTCCATCATGAACTCGACAAATCATGATATCGTCAGAAATCGACAGATCCTCCTTAAAATGAAGCTACGAATTGAAGCATAAACCCTGAACCTCAACTCTCAACTCTCAGCTCTACCTCCACCATTTCTCCCTCTCTCCCTCCTATTCCCCTCCCTTTCGCCTTCATTTCCATTTCCATTTCCATTTCCATTTCCATTTCCATTTCCATTTCCATTTCCATTTCCATTTCCATTTCCATTTCCATTTCCATTTCCATTTCCATTTCCATTTCCATTTCCATTTCCATTTCCATTCCCACCCCTCCGTCCAAACAACCAACTCAAACTCAACAAAGTAAGAACATGCCTGCTATAAAAACTCAAATAAGCCAAATACCAGACAAAGACCCTTTGTCGCAATGGACGTCTCAATGGATTGAGATTTACGGCTACGGAGAGCAGGAGTAGTGGTTGTGTTAGGCGCGCGTAGGTTATCAGGAAAGTTGTGATCCAGGGGTGGGATTTTCGGAAGAGAAAGACTTCTGTTGCTGGAGTGGCTGTTGCAGAGGAGGAGGGTGGCATTATCGTTGTTGTTTGGAGTGTTCGGTCTGAATGAGTAGATGTATGTGTGGAATCGTGATTTCTCGTGTGGTGCGAGTACTGGATGGGGATGGTGGATTCTTGTTTAGAATTAGGTTGTTGGAATTGATGGTGATGATCTATACAATAGAGCGGACGATGACGGAAGGCTGGAATGAGAGGATTCGATGATATTATAGTACTGCTCCCACGGGAACTTTCGAAGTTTTGAATTTCCTTCTTGAGAGCTGACTGTAACTAGGAGAGAATATTCAAGCTTGAGTCTTGAAGGTCCGACTGGTGTGTCTGATGTAAAGAATGAAGTACGTGATTGATCAAACGATGTGGATGAGGCGGACGAGCTGAAAAGCAATATCTGCCAAGCCGAGATGACTATCTGATGGTTCGCCTCATCAGTAGCGTTTATGCATCACTTTACATTGGTCACGACAAGTATAGTGAAGATGATTGCTTTACATTGCGTCGCAGGTCGAGATAATCTATCACGCATTGAATCGAACTTAATCTGAGAATGATAAATTGTTATTTCATTCACGGAGGTAGGTCATGGTATCATAACACTCTAAAATCAGCCTTTGTGTTCGTCTGCACTGCAGATGGAACGAAAAAATTGCCTTCTTTCTTTTATTCTATTCTATCTGTGGTTGTTTGAGAAGTGGTTGAGAAATACCATCATCTCTACCATCCGAAAAATTCTTCGATAAGGTCAGCATTGTAGCCTTGTCCTATCATGAATCGAGTAGCTCTCCTGACTTCATCTCCAAGTCCACCTCCGGCACATACGCTGACTCCAACGCACCCAACACCTTCTTGACATTCTCTTCTCAAGATACTCATAACATCAGGTCGGCCACGAGACATTCTGACCGTCTCGCTTGGACTTCTAATTTCAGCACTCAACGTTGCCTTGGAAATGTATAGGAAGACTTTGAGGACTTCTCTTCGCTTGTCCATATTCAAGATTTCATGCATCCAGGGTCGAACCCATTCTAGACATTGAGTATCTGGAACGACCCAGATGAGAGTAACCTTACGAGTTGCGATTGTACCCTCTGCATAACCATCAACAATGTCTCTCACGTAAGGCATCTGATGAGTAATGCCAACTCCGGATGCAAAAAGTACAGCGGTGCCGTAGCTTGCCATACTTTTAGCATGACCATAAGGTCCTTCGATCAAGGCATTCTTGATGAGTAATTTCCCATTCATTTTCAATGCTTCGTTGTAAAGTTTTGATGTGAAGCCCTCTTTCTTCTTGACAATGAGACTGAAAGTTTGTCTACCTTTGAGTTCGACAGCAATTTCTTTTGGATTGGTTGCGTTGGGTGACCTCTTCTCATCAAATTGTGTTCGTGTACTTGCTGACCGATGTAGCCCATTCATCTCCATTTTCTTTCCATCTTCTTCAACAAAATCACTCCAGGCCACAGAGAACGGATGTGACGACCAGAAACCGACTGAAGGAATACACAAGTATAAAGTTTGACCTGATTTAAAGTTCCATGGGCGAGGAGTACGAAACTCAATCCTCATGGCATCCCCAGGTAAGGTTTCAATCACAGCCTTGCATCCACCTCTACCACAACTGCGGTAGATCATTGTCCCGAATCTCCATGCTCGACTACCACCCCACAAAATGATTGCTGCAAGTAGCATAGCCTTTTGAGGTAGTTCCTCAAGATGATGCCATAGTCCCCCGAAAGAGAGCGCTACCAAGATAATGTGAGTGTGTAAGAAGAATTCATAGGCAAGACTCCTGAACAGCTTTGGAGATTGAACCAGAAGTGCAGCGAAGGCTACGACTGCGATCAAACCAGTCCACAAGAAAGGGGATTCCTCGATTGAAGCGCCCAATGCTTTCCATCCTCCTTTTGGTAATTTTGCAATACAGTGTGCAAGTGTATGGGCAATTGCTTGGATGATACACATCCTACCGAGCCAGCGATGCATAAGGTTGAAAGAGTCGTAGGACACATCCAGCATGTTGATCAGTGGATTCTTGATGGTTGACATGATAACAATAGGAATAAGATTGACGACAGATAGTGTACCGGTTCTGGCTCGTAGGACTGGCAACACTTGTAATTCTGGACTGTTCCATGGTAGATGATATACACATGCAAAGACATTGTATAGGATGATAAATCCTATGAAGATAGATTGAGCTCTTGTAGGTACAGTTCCGAGGTTGAAATGTTTGCTGAACTTGATTTCTGAGGCACGGCGGTGGTGCAGGAGGGGTGCAAGGAGTATGTGATCTTTTAGCCAACGGGTCCATGGTGAGGCTGAGGCAAAATATCTGTGAGCTCCGAGATTGTCGGAAAGCGATGTCAAGTGTCGGACATGATTGTTTAGTCGTATGAGACTACGATAAATGAACGCAGCGACGGTGAACGCAACCAGTGCGTAGAGATAATTGTGACTGAGAGAATGATTGAGGTGCTCTAGAAAGATTTCTGTTGCTTGATTTTGATTGCCTGTAGTTGGAGCAGCAGCTTGTGCAAGGGCAATGAAGATGACAAAGATAGCTGCTACGGTGAATTTTGCCATGTTGATGTGTTTTGGTTCGTGATTTCGTATGGATTTAAGCTCCTTTCCGTCTAATGAGTGTTGTCAAATGAATGAATTGTAGGAGCCTGCCTGTTTGACCGGAATGTAGCTAGAATAGAGAATGACAAGCCGTAGTATAGGATTGAATACTGGACTGGAAGCTAGCGGAAACAGTGGCAGCAAATCCTACAGACTCTGTACCTGCAGATATGTGTGTCGATAGAGGTTACGTAGCCACGTCAGGATGTCTTGTATTTATCAAGACCAAGGAGATGGTGGAGACGTTGATAGATTTGAAACGTAGATCCTGTTGTGTGATTATGTCCACTATGTGATGCTCCGATCAAGGATCAACCGTCGGGAAATGAAGATGGCAGAAAGAAGAATGAGAGGTAAAGATTGTTGTTTGGTGTCGAACGACGAGACCAGCTTGTTTGAAAAGAAAGGAAAACAGATACGACAACCACTATCAAAGAGGTGTCTCCTGCATCGATGAAGGGGTAGTTGAAGGACAGGAGTGAAGTGAGATAGATGTTGGAGGAAAAGGGTGACAGGATAGGCTAAGTCAAGCCAAGCCTTGTGGTAGTCGGCAGGCTAAGACCGCCTAGACCGACGACGCGAGTCATCCAGCGTCGGCGACAGGTACCCAAGCTCCCTGGTTGGTCACTGCCTAAACCTACATTCCCCGGCGTCTCGGACATTGGCTCTTCAATTGGCAGCTATGATTCAGTGGCGTCTTTCGAAACAAACTAGAGATCTGCAATGGCCGAAGAATGTGCATGACAGGCAATCGCTCCTTTTCTGCAACGTACCTATTGACCAACCAAATTCGGCTTGACTGCTTTGGCGTCCAGCTGGTCTTGCAACTGGCCAAAACTCTCCTCAGAAATCCCTTACTCATCACCAATCAATCTTTTGCGGCTGATGTTTCAAGTTGTAAATCCGCCGCCTGGCAGCTAGCATTCTGCGGTTAATATCCTCGTCGATTGGCGTTATAAACAAGGTATTCCCCTCGCTGAAACATGACCATGTTATAACATCAAGCATTCTGTTGTGAGTCCACGCAATGATACCAAGGCTCGCACCAGAATGTGGTCACGGATCAATTTGTCCGACTAGCCGCAATTCAACGATGATCCTTGTATCGCGCGTACAGTGCAAGCTCGTTTTATTCCAGTCCGGAATCGAATGTTGTTGCATCGCCCGCATATCTGCATTTGGCGTTGATGAGATGGCTTCTGTCTAGATGCCTCGCTGTTGCCGCTTGATGATTGCGGCAACTTGAAAACGTGAACCATCTTACTTCGACGGTCAAGCAACAGTCCAGCATCGTGATTGTGTAGATTCGGATCTGTTCGTCTGTGGGAACCGCCAGCTTGTTTGTGTTTCAGATGAAGTCAAAATGGCCAGAGGTTCCGGTCATGTAGTGAGGTGCCACGAATGCAAGCCATTCCACATCAGCATCTTCTATCTCGAAGATTCATGGCCAGTAGTAGACGCTCTCTTCAGTTTCGTTGTGAGTACGATCGTCGTCTGGGTCGTAAGACATGTTGATGCTCTGGTCGTAGAGGCATTTACTTCCTGGCCTCTACAGATGTCCCATCCAGAAAGACACGACGAATTGTCAGCGTGCCACTGTGCTAAACCTATTTGACAGTCCCACCATGCGCAGGATCAGGAGGACATCTCCTGGCTCGATCAGTAATCAGCTATGTTATCATTGGTCCTGATCTCTCGACAGAGTTGTCCTAACCGCATGGAGAATGTTTGTTGGACAGCTGTAGATTAAAACCAGTTACGAAGTGACTGACTGTTGTGACGAAGTCTGTGGATTCGATAAAGGCCTGATACAGTATGACATTGAGGATGTGATTAAATGATCTGGGACTGCATACATTTCTGAAGATAGACGATTTTCATGCTGCAGAAGAAGTGGCGTGCCAACTTATGCCTCTCAAGCGTTGTCGAAACCCTTCAAGCTGGTGCGGCAAAGAAAGTTATATCAAAATTGCTATCAGATTCTCACCTTGATATCGAGCAGATGTCATCTCAGTTCGTGAAGATACATTTCCAATGGATCAAGCTGATTCGGACGCCCTTCTAAGACATAGTCTCATGAAGAGACAAGTAAGTTTGGTCTCCGATTGCGATAGAACCTCTGTCGTCGCCAAATGCCATGCATCTCGATATGTGAGTCGCAAACCAAGACATCTCCAGCATCGCATCTGTAGCTACTCACAAGATTCAGTTTGTCGTTTCTCAGTTTAGTCGTGAATCGATAATCTGAAACCGAGAACATTCACTGTATGCTGTTTGAATACTAGCAATTTATTGTCGCCGTAGCGCTTCATCGTTCATGCCTGATTCTATGGAGCTAGAAAGTCGCGCTTCGCAGGTGGGTTTCATCGCTCTGATGATACTGTTTTCCATCTTTTAGATTGTAAGTAACAAAGCCGTGAGCTCCAAATCTCCCTGATCACATCAATTTTTGACTTTGCTTATGGTGCTCAAGGTCAGCTGAGCAGACTGGTTTCCAGATCTACTCGTTCGGAGTTGAAAGCTATTAGATGTATGTGACAAGCATTCATGCTGTATACTGTCTCTCAAACCTGCTGCAAAACGTCCTTCGACCTGTGAAGCTCCAAGCCAGTCGGTACGAGGCAGCCATTGAAGGTCAGAGAGTATGTCGCTGCAAGATACCAGACGGGTATCGATGTGACACACTTTGAGATGGCTGTCAGTGACTCAGCAGGCATTCTGCTCCATCCGAGCCCATTCTCAAAAAGACCGATGACGAATGCGAATAGTTGAGATTCTAAGAAGGATCAGTAGCATGTAAACGATACAGCAAGCCAAACTTCAGTTCGTCATTACTCATGTGCTGACATAAAACCCAGACATGATGCACGATGCTGCCATTCCGTCCCGAAATACGGAGCAGTATGCCTGGATCCGACAAGCAACATGCCATGCAGCCACATCCCGCATGTTCGGCAAAGATCTCATATCTGCATTGCATACGATATGGGGATCAGCAGATCATGCCTATCACAGAAGACAACCCAGACGTGAAGCTATGTGTCCGAGTTCCTGGTAAAGAGTGCCTGCTTATCTCCCACTAGTGGTGGCTAAGCAGTCAGACTAACGAATCAAAAAGCCAAACTATCGTGCTCAGATTGCAGAAATGAGGAAATGTCATGAGTCAGCGTGTTTTGGATAAGTGATAGTTGCCAGTTCAAGGAATTCTATTTATGTTGGGTTGTGTAACCTATCATCTCGTATCTGTCTGATGGGAGAATGAAGCGACAGGGCGAGAGACATGTTCTGAGTTGAAGAGAAGCGAAAAGACCTGAGCCGATGGTGGCCTGGCCTCTGCTCATCACTGTAATGGTTGCCTCTACCCGTATATCTGGTACGTCTCTCTCCGAGGCAGAAGGAATGTGGTCATGAGTCAGGGACCTACAGTAAGAGTGCGGGAATCTGGCATCGGGAGCGCATGGCTGCAGGGCAAGGTTTACTTGGAAGGATTGAGGGTGACATCTCTGTTCGCGTATTTCCATGGCATTGGAGTTGAGACAAGCAACAGAGATAAGAAGTTGAGGTGGAATTATCAAATCTCTAAACTTCTGCCAAGACCCAAATCCGCCCCGCCCAGACCTCAGAAACCAATGATTGCCGGTTGACTTATCTGCGGCACAAAAAACCCATGCGTTAGGTTACTTCCACAGCACGTTCCTCGCGTGGTTAGACGATCCCCCCCAACTCTATTTCGTGTCCACTTCCCAACTGATAAGCATCTCCCCAAACAAAGTATCTCGTTGCGCGGCACCAGTCTGGATGTACCTCAGACCACACGGCGGGACTCATGGCGACCTTCATTTCCCGCTGTGCTGCCCTATACCTCTCACAGGAAATTAGATCCTCGCTCGGAATGGGTAAAGTGCTGGAATGGAACATCAAATGGCCCCAGTTGTGCCTATGTGCCATCTCGCCGGAAATCGGATACATGTCCACTTGCGAGAGTATGAATATAGGTAGGTCCTGGTCCGTGAAGTGAAGCCCCTTCGTCTCCTTCAGTGATCCTTTTCCCTGCTCAGTAAACAGTCGCGGTTGCTTGTAGTACTCGCAAACATGTCGGTGGTACGTATGAAGAATCATCTGTGTCGAGATCTTACTGACAACATACCCAGGCACCAGACCAGGTTCTCCCCTCGTTCAACGAGTCCATTCCCAATGGCGGAAATCCATTGTACACCAATGTCAACCTTCCATATACCGGGCTTGAGTTTCATTATGTATACCAAGTCATCATGGGTGCCTTGGTCTTCCTCATCGTTCCTGGTATTGGCCTTTTGTACGGTGGCATGTGCCATAGAAAGTCTGCTCTGGCCATGCTCTTCCAATCACTGAGTGTTATGGCTGTCGTCACCTTCCAATGGATCTTCTGGGGTTACACACTCACCTTTTCACGAACTGGTTCGGCTTTTATTGGTGATTTCTCTGAGTTTGCTATGAAGAACGTGAGTCTCCACAACCAGCTTTCAGCATAAGCTGGCTTGCTAACATATATCAGGTCCTAGCTGCTCCTTCATGGGGTTCCGTCCTCCTTCCCGAGATTGTGTTCTGCTTTTACGAACTGATGTTCGCCGCCTGTGCCACTATGATTGTTGTTGGAGGTGCTTTCGAGCGTGGTCGTATTCTTCCCAGCATCCTATTCGGATTCTGCTGGTGCACTGTATGCTACTGTCCAATCTCCTACTGGACCTGGAACGCAAACGGATGGCTATACAAGTTTGGTGCCCTCGACTTTGCTGGTGGTGGCCCTGTTCACATGAGCTCCGGTGCCGCTGGTCTCGCATATGCTTTGGTCCTAGGAAAGCGTACCAAGGCTGGTGAGAAGGCCATCTCCAAGCCACACAACGTCACCATTGTCTTCCTCGGAACCGTCTTGATCTGGTTTGGTTGGTTTGGATTCAATGGTGGATCTGCTTTGAACGCCTCCGTTCGCGCCATGGTAGCTCTCTTCAACACCAACACTGCAGCATCCACTGGTGCTATCGGATACAGTTTGGTCTCATACTTCCGACATGGTCGCAAGTTCTCCGTCATTGCTGCTTGTGAGGGTGTCATTGCTGGTCTTGTTGGAATCACTCCTGCTGCTGGTTACGTATCAATCTGGGCCGCTGCAGCTATCGGATTCATCACCGGTATTGTCTGCAGTGGTCTGGATGGTATGCACAACTGGCTCCGTATCGACGACGGTCTCGAAGTCTTCAAGCTTCACGGTATCGGAGGTGCTTGTGGAGCCTTTTTGACTGGTTGCTTCGCTTCCGCCTCCGTCTCAGCTCTTGATGGTATTCCAACTATCGCCTCAGGAGCCATCGATGGTAACGGTGTTCAAATCGGCAGACAACTTGCAGAGATCTGTTCAATCTTTGCCTACTCATTCACTTGCTCCGTTATCATGCTCATGGTTCTCAAATACATTCCTGGTCTTCACCTTCGTGTGACCGAGGAGGCTGAAATGATCGGCTTGGATTACGATCAATTCTGTGATGAGACTATTGGTGAATGGTCTGGTTTCGAGCATGAGACTAACAGTCTCACCGAGAGATTGATGGCCGGTCGTGTTCTTGAGGGAACCTCAACTTCTGGTGCAGCGACTCCAACAAAGCATGTGTCCCCAAAGTCTGACGCTTAATCGAAACGTCCCACATAGCTGAACAATTCCGACGCTTCATAGTAGAATATTTCAGAAAGATAGAATTGAAGATTAATTAAATTTTAGTTCGAAACCATAGACTGTTTTCTTCGTGGGTCCTGTCTTCGATCAAGTGGTTAACTCATGACGCTGGCATACTTGAGTTGACTTCTAGCTGCTGCTGTCCTTGACCGAACCAATCCGTCCTGTCAGAGGTAGACTGACATCACCTGTCCTTATGGCGGTTTCAATTCATTGAACTCTATCATCCATTCCCTCTTATTCTGCAGCTTGCCCGAGGGAGCTGTCTCGCGGCAGTTTCTGTCCTCGAAATTCCCTTTACTTTGAATCAACCGAAGCGGTGTATGACTCGGTGACTAGCTGCGTCTGCTGGAGCTGTGACAAGGACTTATTGCAAGAACTAGTCATGAATCTGAATAAGTATTCTGAGCGGTAATCTAATATCCAATAACGTGTCTCTTGACTACGCATTCGTGGCTCTCTTCCTATAAGCCGATTCTAATCTCGAGCATCTAGTCTGGCGTTTCGAGCGGCAAGGTGTTGTATCATGATCAAGTCTGAACCCAGAGACATGTTAAATCTCGAAGCAGGTGTCGGAAAAGAAGTAACATCTGACTATCAGCTCAATTTTCTCTCCATTGTTGTTTACACTTGACGCATGTGAAGAAGGATGTAGGAGGTTCGTCGGCACTTCGAGTCTGCATCTGACTGAAATTCGCGCGTTTGGAATCACATTTCTCGTTTCGACAACCGCCGTCAACTACACGATATGTTAGACTCGAGTCTCGCTCAAAACTACTGTGTCACTACTTACCGTCTATCTCTGGTAGATCAGATGAGTCTTCGCCGAGAATGTCATCTTTTGCTTTTTGCTTCATGTAAGTCCGCTCGTAGTAAGCTTTGTCAAGAACGAATTGATAGGGACATGTCCGGCAAGTGAAAGCATTCAAGCCACCAGGTGTCGCTGGCGTTCCTGCTGACCGCGCTATGGTCAGACAGTTACAGCAGTATGGACAAAATGTTGGTGGCATAGTGGTAGGTAGATATATTCGAGAGGTCTGATCGTCAATTTGTCACTCTTTCATTGACAAAAGAATTAGGTGATGCTGTCCTCTTACTCTCGCAATATGGCGCGCCAGAAAATTGTAGGTACAGGTTTGTCTCTCGATAAATTTTGTTTGGAGATTGCGGGGAGTGATTTCGGCGATTCAGGCAAAATGACGCATGTGTGGTCGTGAGTAGGACATAAATTTCGAGAGTGTCTGAGCCTCATTTACACGCCAACTACCTTTCAGCATCTAGTCACCTGAGAGACGCTAAGTCCGCGAGATCCAACCACTGTCGAATCACTACATCAGGTACCGATCTGCTTGAAGATCTCTGTGAATAAGTCAATCTCCCTACGAGACGGCACACCAGGCACTGTACGAGACCAACTGTAGAGCACTGGACTTACAAAATGGGGGACGTAGACGTATGCGCAGCCTGTCTGTGTCGAGATATAAGTTGACACATGAGCAGGGAGCCTCGCCAAAAGAACAAATCCTCGAAGCCTGTCGCAGAGATAATGTCGAGCTATTCCAGGAGGTTATTGCTACCATGAAAGGACAGAAAAAGCAGGAGATAGCAGACTTCTTCAACAGCGCAACAGATACCATGGGAAACCATCTTCTGCATGTATGTGCAAGTTACGGCTCTTGTACGTCTCCTCAGTCACAATTCAACAAGACAGAACACTAACGAGCGCAGACGATGTTATGGACGAACTTCTCAATATTGAGTTCCTGGAGTGCGATCCTTTAACTAGAAGAGATGGTGAAACGCCGATACACTGTGCTGTCAAATATGCCAATGAGAGGGAGGTGGAACTTGGACAGGCTATGGCGCAGATGCTCGTTGACGCCGGCGGGGATCCTCGAGTAAAAGACAAACATGGAAGAAAGCCTGCAGATATGTGTACACCTCGGACGGAAGAACTGAGAAGCATATTGAGAAAGGAAGAATACGTGGCCAACGAAGGACTCAAACAGGCTGCGTTACAAGACGATGATGAAGGACCAACTGGATCAGCATCTGATTCAGAATGAATTTACGAAGCAAGACATTATGATATAGAACATGCATTCTGGGAGTATGATGAGCGATATGCAATCATTGTCTCCAGCGATTACAACTTTACTGCTTTCACCCTACGCCTTTTCCGATTTTTCGTCTCTATCGGCACGAGTTCGCGCTTGCTGGTGCCTCCTCCAAGACAAGACCAGCCATGTTGCTAATGCAATACCTAGCCCATCCAACCCAACTGCAAGGTACCACGCACCTCGATATCCCTTCAGTAAGTTCCCTCCACTTACGTGTGCTTCCACGGTCCCTCCCATACCCAAGCCGATTGATATCGAATAGTTCTGGATTACACAGAGGATTGATGCGGCCATGCCTTGATGCTCAGGTCTCATCTCGTTCGATAGGACTATTGATCCTGCTGGAAATGACATATCCATACCTGGGGAATGTTAGTAAAGCCCGAATCCACATTAACATACGTACCGAACGGTGTAATAAGTGTGGACACAAAGACCTGTCCCCAGTACGTTTGGTCAGCTGGCACAGTGGCCAGTAGAATGTTGCCAATACAGAAAGCAAACATAGCGATCAGCATTACCCAACCAGGACCTGCCGTACCAAGAAGTCGACCTGTGATTACAGCTGCCATAGCTCCAGTGATTGCCGTTGGAGTAGCATGAGCAGTTGCAAGAAGAAGGCTGTCTCCTCTGATAACTTCAAGATACTGCCACAGGTAATACACCCACAAACCGAATGAGCCCCATCCTGCACTTATACAACCTAACACGAGACTGTTATCTCTGGTGAAAACATCTTTCGGTAGTAAAGGGTATTTGGCAACCTTAAACTCGACCCAAAAGAAACCGGCAAGGACAATTGCACCAACGATGAGTAAAACGTAGACGTACACTTGGTCCCAACCAGCGGCAGGACCTTCATTCCATGCAAAATTCACCAAGATCAATCCAATCACGCCTAGTACCGTACCTGGTATGTCCAGTTCAATCATCTTCGGCTTTTCTCCAAGTGCAGGCATATTAGGAATTATCGCCACTACCAAACCGGCACAAGCGAACAGTACGATTCCTGAAACCCAATAGCCCCATGGCCACCAGACCAGTTGTGCGAACAGACCCGAGAATGCCGCGCCCAGCATGTAACCACCAGGAGCAGTCGCTCCAAAAAGTGAAAATACCATGTTCTTACTCTTTCCTGGAGGATAAGTCCGTCCAAGTATTGCCAGAGCATTCGGTATCAACATCGCCGGTCCGATACCCTGCATGGCGCGACAAAAAGCGAAGAAAATCAGACTATGGCTCCATACAGCAAAACCAGCAACTAAACTCCATACCGCAAACCACAAATATCCTATCATGAACAGATGTCGATGGCCGTACAGATCACCCCATCTGCCAGCAGGCAAAATGAATGTACCGACGGTCAGGGAGTAACCTGCTGGTAGCCACGATAACTGTCCTGCATTGGTTGTATTGAATGAGTTTCCGATCACGTGTAGAGGAACAATCGATTGTGCGAGTCCGGCTTGTGTTAGTAATTGAGCCATACAAATTATTGTTATGAATGCGATCTCACGTCCGAGGGAGAAGTCTGGAGGCTTGGTTGCTGTTTGTACGCGGGAAATGGTACGTTGTGCTTTGAGATTTTTGTCTGAATCTAGTGTTGATCTCGAGCCGTTCGGTTCAACTTGTGGCTCTGTAGGTGAAAGCTCCAGGGGATGTGAATAGGTTGAGTTGTTCATTGTGTGTTGTTCCGTATTCGAGTATTGAGATTTGTGAGTCTGAGTTTCTTGCTGTAGTGGCATATCCCCTGATGTCCTCGTCTCAGACCCCATGATGAAAAGATCTTGTTTCTTGACACACGCAGCGCGCCGCCTTCAAGATCCGCTGCCTCGCGTTGAGATTCAACAGCTTCGTGGATTAAATGAAAAAACAACAGCACTGATTCAGATGGTGTACACAGAAGTTTGTATGATATGATAGCAATGACGTACTACTCAACTGCAAATAGAATGGAAAGTTCAATACTGTGCCTTATTTACTTACATGTATTGTTTCACATCATTCGTTATCAATATTGACGGACAGAAAATTCTCTATTCGGCATCATGTATCGGGACGATATTAATCAGCTTGACAGGGTGTTGGACGTCCCCACAGAGATATATGTACCATTGCCCATGATGTCTGATTGAATTATTCCGCACTTGTGGTGGCGCCGCAGAAATTGAAGTTCGATTCCGCGTTTCTCGGCGTGCTTTGAAATGACCTCCACTATTAGCAATACTAGCACTTGTTCATGCACTAGCTTGATATAATCGATAGCAGAGGTAAGGATGTCGATAGTCATTATTCGAGGTTATAAATGGTATATGGAGGGAAACATACTGGATCTTGTAGTACGATCGGTTCTGAACCTGATGCAATGTTGCTCAATGGTTACTATTAATTTCTATTGGGCGTGCCCAGCCCCCAAACAATCTCTTTGCGCACAGAAATCTGCTTTTCTTTCGCTTGCAGAGATCAAAGCCGGTTCTATATTATATTTCTTACCATCAATTGACCATGAGTCGCAAGACACCATAAGTACTGTGCACTGCTATCAACAAGAAGTCAATATAGCAAAGCCTCTGACCATATATCTATTGACCAAGACGGATGATCACCTTCACAATTAGTACTTGATAGTAGTGTCATGGATTGCGATGAGTCCTGAGTGGTGAGAACGATTATTGACTCAGCTGTAGTGAACCCATACGACATATTCAGCTTTTTGAGGGTTGGCTGATGCATGACTGAGTCATCAAACGAACCATGCTGTATGTACGGATTGAACAGGCTCCCAGAACCATCGAACACGGATAATCAACCAGCATATTCGAGGCAAACCAGAGTCGTTACAGAATGAAAGTTGAGCTTAGATAGAACCGGTGTAGAGGGTGAGGTTCGCCATGTAACGATAGCAATAGATCATGCACCCGAAACTCTGCTCGGAGAAGCATGATCAGATTCTCATCGACAGATTCACCGCAGGAGTATCCACAAATAAAGATCTGTGGCGAGAGCTCTATCGAAGTATGACCCAGAATGCAAGTAATCCCAGTCACCTCCGGAATAGTATTGACTGAATTCGAATGATACTATTGAAATGATCCAGCTCAAATGGAAATCAACCACGTTCAAGTCATCTTCAAGTTCAGCTCCCCTTGCGTGAGAAAACATAGTACTCATACCTTGTACATGTTTTGCTCGTTACCCCACCATGAGGTATTGATGCCCAGCAACATGAATTTTTCGCATGATATGTTGTTTATTTTGCCGCCACAGTTCATGACTAGAGTGAGGCTAAAGCAGTATAGGTACTGGCTAGACATGTAGAACCGCCGTGGAGTGAGGTTAAAGTGAAATGGTGACCAGTCATCGCAGTGAGCTCGCCCGAACCCTGTGAGTCAATAGTGGGGCACATGAGAATTCTTTCACTCCCAAGGCAACTGCGGCAAAACGGTCAATCAGTGAAGTGAATTCGATGCAATGCCCGCGCCAAGGCTGCGCAGTTTCCTCTGATATTAAAACCTGGCCGCACCTTCAATTTCTTACCTCTCCCTTTGTCGCTCAGTACGTTCTCCCATCCCTACCTCACATTTCATCCCTTCTAACCATCAAACAGTACCTCTACGCAAATAGCCGTGGTTTCTGAGTATTCATCTGAGAACCCCTAGAATCGTCCAACGAACTACAAGTTTTCAAACAAAAATCAAACAACCGTCAACATGGGGTGAGTCAATTCTCTTGAGGCAGTCGCTGGTCTTCAAACAGGCCTCGACAGCCATAATCATACCTTCATGACCATCGCTGACATCTATTCCCCATCATAGTAAGGAGAAGGCTCATATCAACGTCGTCGTCATCGGACACGTCGACTCCGGAAAGTCCACCACTACCGGTAAGATTTTGCCACATGCACAATCAATGAAAAAACACATGCTCATACATTCACAGGTCACTTGATCTACAAGTGCGGTGGTATCGACAAGAGAACCATTGAGAAGTTCGAGAAGGTATGTCATACTCGTCCGCAATTCTATCTTCACTTTTTTTCCACCATCAATTCGCCGCAGCCCCTCCAGATTTTTTGGTGGGGGAGAGGGGTACCCACAATCGCTTTACAAAAAACCATGCCAAGTGTTGCAACATTTACTGACGTAGCCATCAACAGGAAGCCGCTGAACTCGGAAAGGGTTCCTTCAAGTACGCATGGGTTTTGGACAAGCTCAAGGCCGAGCGTGAGCGTGGTATCACCATCGATATCGCTCTATGGAAGTTCGAGACCCAGAAGTACATGGTCACCGTCATCGACGCCCCAGGTCACCGTGATTTCATCAAGAACATGATCACTGGTACCTCCCAGGCTGACTGCGCCATTCTCATCATTGCCGCCGGTACTGGTGAGTTCGAGGCTGGTATCTCCAAGGATGGCCAGACTCGTGAGCACGCTCTTCTTGCCTACACTCTCGGTGTCAAGCAGCTCATCGTTGCCATCAACAAGATGGACACCACCAAGTGGTCTGAGGCTCGTTTCAACGAAATCATCAAGGAGACCTCTTCCTTCATCAAGAAGGTCGGTTACAACCCCAAGGAAGTCGCTTTCGTCCCCATCTCCGGTTTCAACGGTGACAACATGATTGACGCTTCATCCAACTGCCCATGGTACAAGGGATGGTCCAAGACCACCAAGCAGGGAGGTGATGCCTCTGGCAAGACCCTTCTTGAGGCCATTGACTCCATCAACCAGCCAACACGCCCAACCGACAAGCCACTCCGTCTTCCTCTTCAGGATGTCTACAAGATTGGTGGTATTGGAACGGTGCCAGTCGGTCGTGTTGAGACCGGTACCATCAAGGCCGGTATGGTCGTCACCTTCGCCCCAGCTGGTGTCACCACTGAAGTCAAGTCCGTTGAGATGCACCACGAACAGCTCGTCGAGGGTGTTCCAGGTGACAACGTTGGATTCAACGTCAAGAACGTCTCCGTCAAGGAAATTCGCCGTGGTAACGTCTGCTCCGACTCCAAGAACGACCCAGCTAAGGCTGCTGAGTCTTTCAACGCTCAGGTCATCGTTCTTAACCACCCAGGTCAAGTCGGTGCCGGTTACGCTCCAGTCTTGGATTGCCACACTGCCCACATTGCTTGCAAGTTCGGTGAGCTTCTTGAGAAGATTGACAGACGTACCGGAAAGTCTGTTGAAGCTTCACCAAAGTTCATCAAGTCTGGTGATGCTGCCATCGTTAAGATGATTCCATCTAAGCCAATGTGTGTTGAGGCTTTCACTGACTACCCACCTCTTGGTCGTTTCGCCGTCCGTGACATGAGACAAACCGTCGCTGTCGGTGTCATCAAGTCCGTCGTCAAGCAGGACAAGGCCGGTAAGGTCACCAAGGCCGCCGTCAAGGCCACTGGCAAGAAATAGATGGTTTCACATTGAGTTGAGTGACTTGTGAGGAGATCATACTGGGTGGATAACGGATGGTGAATTGTCAATCGCGAATTAATCATTGCGATAATGGTTTATCAACCTTTCATGCTGACGTCTTCTTGCTACCATTCTATCAAGCGGTTCTAATCTTACGACAAAACGAAAAGTGCTTGCGGCGTATCTTGATGAAATAGATAGATACGACCACACAAGCTATGATTCTAACGATCAAAAGACGAGAAGCAATGTCTCATAGCTCGTAGCTAGAAATGACAATCATTGAGACATGAAAATTTTTTTATTCTTCCTAGCCTTTTTGTATTGAATCAAGTGAAACTGCATTTATCAAGGATATTTGGTGTTGTAAAATTTCGAATCTCCCACCCTATAATCCCACTTTCGTCGTGGCACTTTAACCGTCTCTAATATTCTTTCCCATTCGGTTGCGAACGATTCTGTTGTCCCCACGGTGCTCTCTTCAGCACCGATCACCCACATGCTCTTTGTTAGCTAGACTCCAAGTTGCTCAGACGTGCTCCATAGATACCATGGCATCTCCATATAGTACAAATACTTTCTCCCCGCGTTGGAGAAGCGAGGCAAATCCATAACCAGGAAAGCAAAGCCTGGACCGAAGCTTCCAAATTACAATCGGAGTAATGGACGCTGTTCCGTTGCAGCTCTATGACAGATCTCGTCATACTGATCTGTGAGTGGTCTTCTCGCCCATCCACCTACAAAGGTTGACGTCTATGGAAGGTCTAAAACGGTAAAACGGTAGGTAAAGAAAAATCGAAATGATCCGCATGGTCGGTGTACTGATATATGTCTGTTCCCATGTTGCTTGAGATTTCATCTTCATATTTGCAACTTTCAAAACAAACACTCCCCCTTTCGAGATCTCTCCCATACTCTAATTGCAATTAGTCACTGTACCACAATGCCTACTCAACATATGATCGGGTAAGTTAAATCAGTTCATGGTGTAGCCTGCTTGTCCTGCTCTGCAGATCTGCCAACGCTCTCTACTGGTATCATCAACATCACTATCAAGATCAGAGACTGACTGTATGATATCAGCCAACCTGGCTCGGCCAATGAAAAGATTGGTGGTGTCCCTACAATTCACTACTTCGACTTCTACAGCAAAGGTCGTGGCCAGGTCATCCGTCTGCTATTCATCGATGCAGGAATTGCCTTCAATGATATTCGTTATACTTTCGAAGAATTCCCTAAAGACATCAGACCCACATTCACCAAACAGGGAGGCATGAATCCCACTGGTTCCGTCCCCGTCCTCGATCTCAACGGCAAAATCCTAACACAATCATATGCCATTATTCGTCATTTCAGCCGTGTTCTGGGTAACGCCTATGATGGTGACTCGGAAGACCAGATGTATCAGGTCGATCGACTTTGTGATATTGCTATTGACTGGAGAACGGGCTTCGTCAATGCCTTCCTCAGCCCCAACAAGGATGAGGAGTACCCTAAGTTCTGCAAGGGACCCAGGGTGAACTACTTGAACGCCTTGGAGAGACATCTGGAAGAAGGAGAATTCAGTCAACCCGCTATGGGACCTTTTGTCATCGGAAAGAAGTTTACTTACGCTGACATGGTTATGTACGTCATTTTCTCCTCTGTTTTGTCAAGAAGACGACGAGCGCTAACTACGGACAGATTCCAAGTTTTGCATGACGAAGAGCTAGGTAAGGGAGATCAGTCTGAATTGAAAGACTATCCTCGTCTTAAGGCTTTGTATAATGGAGTACTGGCACGACCGAACGTCAAGGCATTCTTTAACAGTCCCGAATACAAGGGCTAGATATAGCGGTGAATAGCAAATTTCGAATACCAAGAATCACCAAAATCCCATGAATCATTCGTTACTTACACAGAACGCTTACAATATGACAGCTTACCAGTCGATGTCTGGCAGAAGGTACCGACTTATGTTGGGTGATCATATCGTCGGTGGTGCGCCAATTCTCCAGCCGGACTTTGTCAGCCTGTGATGGAGCTCCCCCTGATCATAACGAGTCACCTCATCCAAATGCTAACTGCATCTACCCCGTAACAAATGTGGGAGCTTACACAGAGTCTTTATGCAGAGAAGATCCTATTCACAGCGTGACCAGAGCGCCAAAGAAAATGATCTTGGCACTTTTTCACAACCATGATTCAGGTAGCTTTCCAGGCGCCGGCTAGACTCCATTTAGGATGTCTTCTCATTCATTGTACAACAACATCTCAAATCAGCAGGTGAAGGCAAGAGCACAGACCAAGCATGTAACGAAGGTTCACTGCCTGATAATTCTGCAGAGATGACTCACACTTGCAAAGACTGTGTGACCGAATATGTTTTCCTGCTCCTTGACCATTACCTCGCCTTGAAACTACTCACTCGGTCCCCAACCAGATAACTCACTTCTCTGTCTGTTTTTCCCTTCACTGACAGTGATTGCCTCTCTTTCTTCACGATGGCATCAAAGATTCGAACCCGAATACTCATACTCATACTCATACTCTCCGACACTCACGGCGAAGATTTCAGCAATGAGACCAGACCTGAACAGCACATCGATGTCGCTCTTCACTGCGGCGACCTCACTGACGGATCACTACTGGAAGAGTTTCGTACGACAATAGAGATGCTCAAGCTTATCAACGCACCACGCAAGCTAATCGTTGCAGGCAACCACGACTTCTCTTTAGATTCTGGTGCATTCAACGCTATCGTCAACGATTCTGGGTCTCTGGATCGAGACGATTTCGATCGATATTATGGACCAAGACATGTAAGGCAGCTTCTTGACGACGCAAAAGAAGCTGGGGTGGAGTTGTTGGACGAAGGTACTTACGCTATCGACCTTGAAAATGGAGCGAGGCTGACAATCTATGCAAGTCCATACACACCATCTCTGGGAGGATGCGGCTTCCAATACGACCGAGGGAGCTTTCACAAATTCGACATAAAAGATGGAACTGATATTGTCATGACACATGGACCTCCAGAGGGAATTCTTGATCGCACTCACAACGGTGAAAGAGCTGGCTGCCCTCATCTCTTCGAAGCAATAGATCGCGCACGGCCTCTTGTTCACTGCTTTGGTCACATTCATGAGGGTTGGGGCGCAAGGGTAGTAACATGGAAAAGTAGTGGATCCCACAAACGTTTTCATTTCACCGCCATCAACAACGGAAACTCATTCGTCATAGAGAATTTGGGAGGACTCAGAAAAAGAGCACTGGATTCGGAGGCGGAAGCACAGGAAAAGCGAGAGAAGTTGGAGATACTCAGAAGGGACAGATGCGCAACGACAAGTCATTGCGCTTCAGACGAACGTACACTGTACCAGGGGAGAGAAACACTATTTGTCAACGCAGCAATACGAGGAACTGAGGAGTTTGTACAAAGACCGTGGATCATCGACATCGACCTTCCTTCAAAATTCGACACATAGAAACTCACTGCCAGGAAAAGGATTTCGACAACTTAAAAACGACTGTCTAATTGTAAGGAGTGAATGGAGCTTGTATGGTTGAAACTGGAGCGGAGAAGGAATGGCTGAGAGATCTTGAAGGACAATACCAACAACATGGAAGGTCAGTTTTGGTAGGACACTCCAAAGGACGACAAACACTGGATGGCTGGTTTTGGTAGGAAACTTCAACGGACGACAAACATCACTTTTAGGTCAGCTATGGTAGGGAACTCCAAAGGACGACAACAATACTAGAAACAAATCGGTAGAGGGAGAGTGGTGGATAGTGGAAGGACTAGGACATGAGGACATGAGGACATCAGCAGGACATCAGCAGGACATCAGCAGGACATCAGCAGGACATCAGCAGGACATCAGCAGGACATCAGCAGGACATCAGCAGAGGTCTTGGAGGAGTAGTCATTCAACACCAGATGCAGTGAAGGGATGATTACGATTAAGGTTGAGATTTGAAGGACAACAACTGGAGGACAACAACTGGAGGACAACAACTGGAGGACAACAACTGGAGGACAACAACTGGAGGACAACAACTGGAGGAGGACAACACTGAAGGATGATCGTGGAAGATCTGGTTTTGGCAGGACATTTGAAGGACGACAAAACTACTGGAAGGACATCAACACGACAGCTGTGGTGGATGACGAAAGGTGGAAGGACTGGGCCTGGAGACTACAACGAAACAACTTTGGAGGAATGAAATGATCTTATAGAAGCAAATGATGGTATCATGGAGCAAGAGGAGGAAGCCCATCGCAGGTAATCACCTTCACGTGGTGATGGGCGTCAGTACCTAAGGTCCGTTGTCATCTTATACTGTACGACCTTTCGGAAGCTAAGAGTTACCTACATATGTCATGCATGTAGATTCATCAAGATAACATGTAGATACTGTAGCAATGTTCCACATAGGGGCTCCCCAAATTCTCATCTTCTGCAACGCAGCATGCAACAGACGTGTCTTATTTACCGTTCTCTCCTTGAGTCCCAAAGAACATCTTCCTCTCCGTAGATATGCACAATAGAACAATATCTCGTGCAGTGTTCTTTCGCAGATCAAATTACCTACCATGATGTAGGAGAAGCTGATCACGTGACTAGCTCCAGTGGTCTCCAATTCTCTGTGTCGACTGAACTTGTCACGTCAGTACTTCTAGCTCCTCGAATATGGCAGGATATGGAGGTTGTTTATACGTATGAACCAAAGCGTGTACCTACCAACATCCCGCTGGGGAGTGGCCATACACGCTACACGATACCTTCAACGTCCGGTCTTCTTCGCTGAACGACGGAGCCTTCATCACAACCGAGTCGTATCATCTCCGCATTCAAAGTCAAGCAGACTTTCGTCTCCGAACCCCTCCCAATGTATAAAATGGCAGTCTATTACGCACAGTCGAGCCGTCTACAACGGTCGCAGATCTTTCGGTACGAAATTGAGAGTACAATCGTGGTGGAGAGGTTCCGGAATGTCTTCTTCGATCAACGATGATGGCGTGCCATCTTTCAAGACAGAACCAATGGAGATACCAGAAGAGGAACCAGGCGAGATCGAACAACTGCCAACAAGAAGAGTACATATTCTGGGTTTGGGTAGTATTGGAACCCTTGTTGCGCATTCATTAAGATGCATGCCCAACCCTCCACCAATTACACTGCTCATGCACAGAATGGACATGTATGGCAAATTCAGAAGAGGACACAAAACCATCAAATTGACGAACAACAAGACAGATATTGATGACGAGCAAACTGGATATGGTATCGATCTTTTGAGAGTCGACGGAGAGACGGAATTGCCATATTGGCGTCACGTCGATATTGATTATCAGGATAACCTTCAGCCTGGTGAACAAATGGAATCGGGAGAAGTTTATATCTATACCTTAATCGTAACGGTAAAGGGTCCTGCTACTATTGCTGCACTCTCATCAATCAAGCATAGAGTCAATCAACACACGACTATCTGTTTGATGCAGAACGGTATGGGTCAAGTTGAAGAGCTCAACCGCTCTGTATTCACCGATCCTGCCACTCGACCCACCTACATGCTTGGAATCATCTCTCATGGCGCGTACATGCTGCAGGATTTCCATGTTGTGCATGCTGGGTTTGGTACTACAGCGTTGGGCATCTATCGTGATCCCGACAAATATCCTCTACCACCTAAGTCATCGGCTTTAAGTTTACAGGATCTCTCGGAAGAAGATCGCGCTAGAATGTATCCGAGTGACAAAGATTTATACTCGAATCTTTCGTCTCGATATCTTTTACGAACACTAACGAGATCACCGGTCCTTGCCTGTGCCCCTTTTCCATACTTGGACCTCTTTCAGCTTCAACTAGAAAAATTGGCCATGAATGCAGTCTTGAATCCTTTGACAGCTTTGCTCAATGTACCGAATGGATCTATGCTCGAGTGTGAGCAGTTGACTCGTGTTCAAAGACTTCTTCTCGCTGAAATTTCAATCGTCCTCCGTGGTCTTCCAGAACTAGAAGGTATGCCTGGCGTTAATCTCCGATTTTCTGCAGGTCGACTTGAAGCACTTCTCGTCAGTATAGCCAATACAACTGCCAAGAATTCAAGCAGTATGCGTGAGGATGTGAGGCGTTTGAGACGATCTGAAATAGAATACATCAACGGATATATCGTTCGTCGAGGCGAAGAGCAAGGCATCAAATGTGTTCTTAATTATTTGATCACGCAACTGATCGAGGCAAAAACATTCTTGTCTGGAGCGGGCACTATTGAGCCATACGGTAAGAGTTTGGTTGAAGGAGAAGTAACGGACTCATCTCCCACGGTGACCTTGCAAGATAGAGGTACACAAAATCACGGACGACCGTTTTGAATATCGCAGACAGGTGTGCGCGCGGAACGTAGCTCAGATCACCTGCATTATTCAAATATTGGTTACACAGTATCTGATAATGTCTTAAATTCTGAGATAGGTTGTCTAGATTCTGATCATACTAAGTATGCCAAATGAAAAAGAGCATCTGATCATCCATTTACAATTCGTGTAGAGGTTGGACGTACATGGCCATCTTGAAACCCTCTTGTTTCGAAGGATGAATCATAATCAATCCGATATCTTGTATCCATGCTAGTAGGTCGGATACCCATTACAGTTGTACGTATGAGCATACTATACGGAAGCGGTATAATCGGAACTCTGTCCTTCACCGGTAACCATACGTACCAATCAACAAAATGCAAGACTCAAAGTTTCTACAAACCTCAAAGTGACTTTCAACTACATCGCACCGCTCAAACATTCTCGTTTTACACTTTGACCATGCACGATCATACACGGCAACATTTCGTCTTTCTCAATTCGTTGATACACCGCCGGGGTGTTCTTGATGGGTAATATTCGTGCAGAATCATACATAATCATGCCTTCGGACTTCGTGTTCGTTATCATTCAGCCTGACTGAGCCGCTGGCTGCATGTAATACGAGCCACCTGCAGTATGGTAAAGACATCTCTTGGGCGTGAAACTCGCCAGGGTACTGTGCTCCATCCGTCAATCTGCCAACCAATCAATCATCCATTGTTCTCGTTCTATTGTTTAACAGCATCGCGCCGCATGGTAGAGCAGCGCATTACGGACTTTTCAACATCGTCTGATAATACATGCTTGAAGGCGGAGTTCGAGCGTACAGTACAGCTGGACCCCGCAGTGCTGTATCGCTTGTTCCCTGCATGTATGTCTCGAACGGTAAGCTGTGAATATGTTGACGAACCCCAGGATACGTGCTCGTTCACATGCATACAGTACATACATGTGTTCCCCAGCCTTCGAATCGGACTTCAAGTGCAGCAACGTACTGTCAATCGCTGAGTCAAACGAGTACATCTTGTTGCCATATGAAGTGATATGCCATCTACGTCTCCCTCTCTAATATCTAATACTGGGACAGTCGGAACTATTCTAACAGCAACAACATAAGCAACAACATAAGCAACGCCGACTACCGTCCCAGCTATCCGCGAATATACGTCCGCTCATACACCAAAACATCATTCCATATCGATCACAGTTACTAAATGTGTTCTCTCAACGAGTTGCTCCGCGTCCTCACTTCCACCACTCTTCTCATCCTCTTCTCAACTACAGTTCTAGCAATTCCAATACCAGGGCCCTACTCAGGTCCCTTCTCCCCTAACTTGACTCCGATCTCAGACCTCCTCATCTCAGAGGGTGCATCTACACAATCACAGCCACAACTGTAGCCACAACAGCAGCGACCATCAACCTACTAGATTGAATACATACTTCATTCCCCTCTCCGGAATCCTATCACTAAAATACAGCTGAAACTCTCATCTCGTCAGATCTGATATATATCCGCATCTGTATCACGGCCAATAAATAAATCAACTTACGGACTCAAGTTTGGGCTCGATTCCTCTTCTTGTTGATCTCGTCAAGTTCGCTCCTGAGCGATTTTCGGATCAAGTCTAGCATCTCCAATACATGTGGAAATCACTGTTCTCAAGCAGATTTTCATGTAATAATTTACTTCCGAACGGAAAGGCTGCTTTCATCCGAGGAGGAGGAGGAATCAAAGAGTGGTGGTGTTGATATTGCTAGCTGTAGCAGTAGTAAATAGGGTTGAGAGTATCTATTTAATGGCTTGAAGACATTTAGAACAAGGATCTATTCGGACTTTAATGGTATCAACTAATTTGTCAGATGAAGGGGTTTAAGACGTATTCATTCTCTTTCATGCTCGAATTCAAGTTCCGCAATGTGAGTAATGTCAAGAAAGATGAGAATCGAGGAGCGACTTACTTATAATGAATGAGCTGTGGCATGTTCTGTCTGTGTCGGTATCATTTCGAACGGGTTCTGTAGATGGCACAGCTACTGTGGATAGCATAGTCGGACAATCATTTGTTTGAGATGAGATGAGATGAGATGAGATGAGATGAGATGAGGGGTTGAATAGAATCGATTGGACTATAATACAATATCGCGAATATATATCGCAGTTTGATTGCTTGCAGTACTTACTCATGTCCAGATTTATCTGACGAATACATACATGAATAATGATACCCTTTAATGAAGCGATATATTGACTTTGACTCGACATTCGTATCGTTCTTGGTTATCCATCGTATTATCATCTGACCTGTCTTGTTCCGAATTCACTTCTTCATCAATAGCATGTTTCCTCTTGCTCATAATGCCATTCTGATGAAGCTCGTCATCAGTGATGCGGAGTTTTCCAATGGTTCGAGCTTTGTTCGGCTTATAGCAGGTACAGAACTATGTAAGGGTAGTGTGTACTTCACAATTGATGGCCGTGACGTGATGGTATATTTGGGAAGCTGAATCGAAGTTGAAGTGTGATTGGAGCTACGAGCTTATTCATCTACAGTAGAGACTTGATACTCTGAACAAGATGGTTGTGAGTAGGAGGAAGTTTGGTTCGCTTTGTTGCTCACCATTTCGCAAATGAACATGCTAGGAGATCGGAGCTCTCCTTGATCCGTTCCAGGCAGTGCACCCAAAGACCGCGAGTTGAACGAGACATTTTCAAACTTCGAGGCCAAGAATTCAACTTTGAGAATTCAGATGTTGATACATGTTGAGATCTAAGACTGGTCTCGTCCCATAACCTGTCATGTAGACAGGACCTGATTTGCTAATTGGTTTGTGCTTCTGAATGACTGCTGGATTCGGCCGAAAGCTCACAGATCTGTAGAATCGGACCTTTGTTTCACTATGTACATCAAATCTGGCATAAGCACATAATTTTGCTGTTGTATGTTTCGTAACGATCCCCGCCGAACCTTAGGACTAGATCAGTGCACGGAGCACATGTTGCCATATTCTTCATGGAGAATTTATAGATTTGTGCGTGTATCTGTGAGCATGTGTAAGGCAGTAAAAGTCCGCTGTCTGCCTGGTCAGTCATGGCCTATGCTTCAGGTATCCGCTACATGACATCTCCGGAGCATTAAGCGTTTCTTGACTTGTGGGTATCGAAAAGGCCAATCAAAATTAGTTCCTTGAGCAAGACGAACCTCATTGAGTAATCGATTCGGATTTTGGACACCTGCTCAACAAATGTCTTCCAGAACTTTATATGAAATACCATGATGGAATCTGGGGTACCGCAATCAGATCTCCACGGTAACAACTTTTCAGAATGGGATGGCAATTCCCACGTCATTAGTGTCCGTTCCGAACCACTCGCCATACAATGTAGGAGAAATTTTCGTACGCATGTCCCACATGGATGTGCCATGAAGGTGCGAGACGTGATGAAGTTCAGTCTCGCGACCAAAAAAGTTGAGGTGGTTGGCCAAAAATGTTGTGTGCTGTAAACTTCAGGTCCAGTATTGTGCACTGGCAAAAGTTGTGATATAAAATGTAGTCGTTTCCTGCGCCACTGTGTAGTAGTATCCCATTGCTCTCAGATCTTGTTGAAACACTACTACTCTGACTCAAACTTCCAACAGCTATATCCAACCCCAAGAATACAGGTGAGGCTGACCGTCGTCAACAAAACTCGCACCCCGAGGCTAGTAATATAGTCTTCAGATCGCTGTACAACGCCAACATGCGTGTTTCGAGTCGAAGCCGTCTTTTGACAATCACAGCTGTGATGGCATTCTTCACCTCGAGAACATTCGGACATCCGGCAGGCGTTACCTCGTCATCACTTGGTTCAGTACAGATCATCAATGCCTGTCCATTCAACGTCAACAGCAACATTGTCCATGCACACCGTCCTGGAGCCGTGGGGGATCCAGAGGAAATCAAAGGCGTCATGCAGCCTAGCCAACAGATCAGCCATCCATTTACACACGACCCAAACATGGGAGTTTCATGGAAGCTGAATCGTGACAATGGTGGTAAGTTGGACGATACCATCATTAGATCATGTTACTGATGATATAACAGCACCGGTACAATTTGAGTGGACGTGGGTGCCAGAGCAACAAAGAACGTACTGGGACCTCAGTATGATCGATGCCAAAACTTCTGATCCAAGCAAACTGGTCCAGAAGCGTTCGGGAAAGGAAGACGCGGTATCCTCAGCGGCCAAACCCGGTGTTGAGCATGACTTCGCTGAATACGGAATATCAGTAGAGATCATGGTCGGAGCCAAAGGTGCAAGCAAGGCTGAGACCGCTGGTACTTGTCGCACGATATCCTGCCCCGATGGCAGCCCTGTATGCGCAACTGCTTACAATATCTGGGATGATTGGGGCCAACAACATGACTGTCCTCAACATGTCACTTTACAATTGACACTATGCAAGTGAAGTTGGAGAAGAAGATATGCCGCTACTAGCCTTTGCTGCTGTCCGAACGCATTGTGCAAAGACAAGACCACCACGATCAGCCTCGAAGCTTGCTGTGACACAAATTGGGGGACTCCTCGATGGTCGTACTGATTCTGGAGCCTTGTGGTGGCACGGCATTGTTGATTTTGCATATGGAGGAATATCTGACGTCCTAAACCTGTCATGCGAACGGCGTATGCGGTTTTAATGCTTTCGTCTCGCTATAGTCGGGCTTGGTGTTCGGTCCTTAGCATTGGCGTTCCTGGCGTCATGAAATGTCATCGTTCAATAGTGAGAGACCAGAATTGTGTTGCTATCAAACTTGAGAGGTTTAGACGTTTCCACCAATCTGTACAAGATCCGTCGGTAGCATTACACCCGACTGTCATTACTATCATTCATGCTCCTCCATCCTTCCCCAACTTCTTCATATAAACCTTCCTCTCGATCTCTCTAGTCTTCTCCTTCTCCTCCATTTCCCTCTCTATCTCCTTCGTCCTCCTTTCGTTCCCTTCCAATCTCTCCTTCAATTCCTTTAATGCCTCTTCCTGCGCCTGTCTTGCTTGCTCAGGTGTCGAGTACTGTTCCTTCAACGTCTTGTAATTATGGGTCTTCAGTTCCTCAGCCGTAAATGGCTTGAGAGTGAGAGGATTCAATGTTGTAGTGGATGTTCCATCCGATGTAGAAGAGAGTTTGATCAAAGGTATCAAGGGGTGAATGGGCTGGGTGCGTTGAGGCGCATCAAGAGGAATTATACTTTCGGGTTGAATTTGGAGGGCAGATTGTTTGTGTTTGGTTGTTGTGGTTGTTGGCGACGCTGGGGTCGAACTTGTTTGTGCCATTCCAGTACAGTAATATAAATGCGAGACGAGTTGTTGCGTAAGAGTGAGATATAATAAGAGGTTATATCGTGCAGGTTGTGTACAATGATTTGGAGATTGAAAATTGGAGAGGGATGGACGGACGATGCAATTTCGAGGTTGCGGGCGGCGCGGGCCATACAGTTCTAGGCACCTCCATACCTATACATTAGGTAGATTGTCCCCAGCAGCACGCTCAAATTATTGACAAAATACTCACTTTTATTCTGTCTAATCTCTACCATCCTACATATCCTATCCTTTGTGCTGCAAGTACATCCTCCTACCGTCGCTTTACTCTTAACACTGATCTGCAGTTTCAGCTGCCTGAACGAACTCTTTAGATCGCTTAGCATCCAGCTTCACACCCGTCATATGAAGTTTGTTAACCCGATCAACTGCCGTGTAACATCGACGCATGTATACATAGGTAGTACAGAGACTTGTTTTCGGCTCTGAGAAATGCAGTGCAATCAATCCATGACTCCGGAGTCAATTTCTCAGATACCGCTGCCTTCATTCGCGCTGCCATTCACTTGAACGGAATTCGTTCTGTCCAGTTTTGACTCCCGTAGAATATCTGTCGAGACTGTCATCCAAGATCTGTGTACATTCTTATCGTTATGATTCGCAAAATCCTGAGCTCGAATGCGTATCGAATCAGCTCGAGATCTCCGAACTTCCCGAGCGTCAAATAACCTCAGGTGCCATCATACAGATAATCATCTGTAATCATTCAAGCAGCTATCATTCCATCTGTCGCCTCCTTGACCGACAGCTCCTGGATCGCAGCTGATTTATCTGTTCCATAGGTATCTGCGTAACGACCGGTCATCCATTCTCCGACAGTGATCGAGGGATATTTAGCACCTAGCTCTGGATCTAGACAACCTGGCAAACACTCTACCTTGAAGTCAGGATTCCCGGAGAAGAAGAACGGAATGCTGTACCGCTCTTTGCCAGACTTATTGATAACACGATGGAGATTCGACAAATATCTGTCATTGGTCCAGCGCATCATCATGTTTCCAAGGTTGACGACATAAGCTCCCTCAACAGGTACAACATCAATCCACTGACTACTCTGTCGGTCCCAGATCTGGAGCCCTCCGACCATATCTTGCAAGAGGATCGTGATAGCACCAAAATCAGTGTGGGCACCGATTCCTACATCAGGGATTTAGTCATGTGCTACTGTCATATGAATATGGATAACTGACCTCTCTCAAGAGCAGAAGCATCGGGCTTCTGTGGTGGATAGTGCAGTAACCTCAGTACAGCAACTGGATCTCTGGCGTAGTCCTGGAACCAATCCTCTGCGATGCCGAGACCTTGGGCGAGAATCCTCAGAATGTCCTCTGCAAGCTTTGTTAGGGCTTCATGGTACGTGTCGATGGTCTTCCTAAAAAGATCTTGATCCGAAACTTCTGTTGGATAGACATTCGGTCCCTGGCCGAACTTCCTCGCGATGACATTGGGATTATCCAAAGGAAGATCACGACCGAAATAGAATCCCTCTTTTAAGTCACCTTGGGTCCTCTTCTCCAAATTCTGGGATCTCAGCTTCTCATAACCTCGATTGAAGCCACCCAGATCTGACTTGTCCGTTAGCTATATGGATCTCGTTCGGTAGCAATGGCACACGTACCCTTATCGTAACTTTCTTTGACCATATTGGGCAGACTGAAGCAATCTTGTGCCTGGGATATTATCTCCTCTTGGAGTTTTCGTGAAACCCCATGATTGATAAGCTGAAAGAAGCCGCAAGTTGAACAGGCGTTGCGTATGTCCTCCACTAAGGCTGCTCTAGCGTCAGAGTCTGTCGAATAAGCCGCTGCTATGTGTTAGCTTGATTGACAGGACTCATTTGTGTGAGGACTGACCTGAGAAATCTATGGTTGGTGGGCTTCTGGTGTCCATTGCGTCTGGTAGTTTTTGATGTAGATGCCTGTTAACAAGATCTGTGAACAACTTGAGCGCGAACCGCCTTTGCGTGATCAACAGATGACTTCTGGTGAGGAAACTTGGATCCGAATATCAATGTCTCAATGAGAATCAAGCTTGAATGCCTCCCGAGGAGAGCTGGTTCTTATATCTGGACCTATGTGAGTGCTTGGATCGTGTCTGTATGGATCCGCGGACCCGCGGGTTTAGCTCTGATAACCATGAGCACAGTCAGATATCAGCAACTTTTCGCCCGCGACCGCGGATTTCGTACGTATCGCGGCCAAATGTGAAAAGACGGCAGCTACCGTTGTGCGATCTCGTGATACTACGAAGGTGCATGTACACTCAACAAGGTAAAGAAGATGGAATGAATGGTCGTACTGTTGGACTCTCAATGGTAATCATTGCTCCTCGCGCCTAAAAATCTGTCATACGAGCGTTCGCTTGAGATGAAGCGTACGACTTGAGGAAACGTTACGTCAGATGTGATTGCTGTAATGCATATACTGCTGTAGAGATACGACTCTTAATGTCCCTGTATCGGAGGTGACTCAAAATCATGGTCGAATATATTTGAAGCATCAAAAAGACCTTGGTAGCCACGAAGGCTGGCGTCACCAAATGGTATCCATTCTTCAAGCCGGCAGGTGTCCCAATCGGCTTGATTCTGAGACTCGGCATCATGTTGTTCTGTCTCACCACTTCTCACATATGCAATAATTTCCTCTATTCCGAAGGCCTTCTTTGTGCCACTAAGTAGGGTGTCATCGATTTCCGATAAGTATCTAATGACTCGGACCCCATTTCGAGCGATGCGACTTCTGCTTTGTCGGCTTTCGAGTGACTCCAGAGCTTGTTGTACAATCCGACGCAGATCAGTCGCAGGTCGCACACGGCCAGCGTCGTTGCTTGTAAAAAGCAACTCGAAGATGATCCAGATTAGTGCTGTGATTGTCTGTGTATTGACCGTCCACAAGTTCATCGCGATGTGCGTGTACTCATCTTGTGGCAGTGAAAGGATAGATGGCAGGCTGTGAAGAGCGATGGAAAGACAGGACATCTTACTGTAGGCGTACCATGGATCCTTGAAGCTGAGAACCTGGAAATGACGATGTATCGAGTAGAACTTGTGCGCAAGAGTAAGCGACATAACTTGCCGCTGATGGGACACGTGCTCCGGCAATTCAGGTGATCCACCGACATTATCGTGATAGAAGTCAGGCATCTCTTGCATTAATTTCTTCAGCTGCGTATCTGCTCGGAGCACTTCCTCGTAGAGCCTGCGAAGACCATCTTTAGACTTGTGAGGATGACCAAGACGGCACATGCGATCTTGCATCTTCCAGATCAGAACAGAGACTATCGAATCAATATCCGCAATTATTTGGGGAGAAGAGATGACTTACCGCTATTTAAGACCGAGGTGAAGCTACCTTGAGTGTATACGTCCTTTTCCATTTCTGTTACACGATTGGTCTCAACCATCAGATCTTGGTCATCACAACAATTCAAAGGCATGGGGGTGTTGAACTGGCTTGGATGCACAGTGTATGTGTTGACATATGGGATCTGTAACCAGTCTTGTCTAATCAGAAACCACCATGTACGCTTCTGCACCTCCCGATCAGTCAAAGCCTGTTGAATTGCCAGAGCATCGAGACCGACTGTATGATGTGGTCCATCCGATCCAAGTCGGTGCATTCCAAGACATTGCGCGATACGAATCGCGCTGGCTAAGAGAACACAATGTTTATCTGATTGACCAAGGTTGTGTCCTACATAAATGAGGAGACATATGGCCTGTATGGAGAAAATATGATGGTTGGCCATAAAGTCAATGTCTTGTAGATGGTCAAGACTCATTTGATATACTGCTTCTGCAAGATCCGTCGGGTCGCAAATACCCATATTTGCAAGAATAGCAGGTTGCATGTGGTAGAGTGACATGCTAAGTACTGAATAGTATAGAGCAGGCCATGCTTTGTCAACAATTTTTCTCGAGTTCAAGAAGTTTTGGCATTGTCCCTGGAAAGTAGGTAGATGAAGGACATTGTGAGTCCATGATAAATTTGCTCTATGGTAGTCGAGCACAAAGACGAGCTGTTCTGGAGACAAAATAGGGTTAAACTTCTCAATATTGGCATCAGTGGTATCTACGCCCTCTTCATGCAGATCTAAGCTCGTTTGCAACATTCGCCGTCTGCTCAGCGCAAGAAATTCTAGAGTTACAGGAACATCAGGCGCCAGATCATTAACGGTTGACGTGTCATTTGTAGAATTTGATGCCTCCGAGGACGTAGAGTCGTTTAGAGGAATTACAGAGGAGCGACTGCTTTGGAGGTGATGTTCTCGTACAACGTCAGACGCCTGTGGAATGATAAGGACTCGGTTTGTTGTACTGGGTGAGTGATGAGAACCATCCTCAATGCGTTGTCGTTTGCTTCGTCTCGTAGCGCTGGACGTCTCTGCAGAGCTATCTTCAAGCGCCTTGTCTCGGCGTTGACAGAGGCTTGCATTCCCACGGTCAATGCAAGCCAGACAAGGAATAGTCTTAGAACATCGTAGCTTCCTTCGAGCACATTGAGTGCAAGAGAGGCTCTTTCTTTGGCTTGGCTTGCGAGTCGTCGAATTGTTCATAGAGCACAGCACTTCACTGGATGATAGAGATACTAGACGCGTAATATCGGGAGAAATAGCGGACAACGAGCACTTGTATCGAAGATTGAGTGTCAGAGCTTACATACAATTGTCTCCAGAATATAGCAGGCATCGTCAAGAAGGTTGATGAAGGGCGTCAAGGTGGGAAGGCCTGGAAGTGCGCCAAGGAAAGATTGTCCTATCCCTATCTTCAAGTTGTGGCTCTCAGCTGATGCTCAACGGCGCGCTCACCGTCTGCGTTGGTACTCAGGTACCCTTGCGTTCTGTATCATCACATCATACGGTAGAGCAGGAGGAGCTTGTGCTGGAAAACTTCAGCTGATTCCTCTTCTGGTTCACATGCTTTTCAACTGATGCAGCACAGGATAATGATTATCAGGTGGTAGTACTTTCATCAGTCGGATCTTTCACTTTGAAAATGGGATATAGGTTGTTGAGGATTGCGAAAAACTTTAGATTTCATGTAGATCACACGAGCCGCGTAACTGACTCAGTCTACCGTGAGGCGCTCAAATACTTTGCTGGATACTCTATGTACTACCTCGGATCGGTACTAACCAGAAAAGATCGAAAGCAGTTCTGCAAGCCTCGATCAAATCGCTTCTGAGGAATGTCAGATGTGGATGCCCTTCTGCGAGATGATATGTTCAGCTCCTGTCTGTGTGATCTCTGCCTCGTACGCAGATCTGCAGTGTCACAAATTGCACTTGTCGATCCGGTGATAGCATGCGATCTTGCATAGTGATGCAGGAGGAATATTGAGATCAAAAATCAGGTCCTTTCAAAGAAACCGCCGTCGCCGTCACTCATGTCTTCGTCCTCGTCCTCGTCGTTTTCATCAACGTTAGCCAGACTTACGCCACCATTCTGATCGTCTTCTTCGCTATCAGTGTCAAGATCCGCCGCATCGATTACTCCTCCATCGTCTAACCAGTCGGCATTTCTCTTTTCCCCAGGTTTTGCGGTCTTGGATCTGAGTCCGAGCACAATGTCTTGTGCCCTCAAACCTTTATCGTTTCTCAAGTCTTTGAGTTTGGAACCTCCTTGCTTCATAGCTGCTTCGACATCATACCATCTGGGAGGCTTCAATGGAGTTCCGTCCGCTGCCTTGTTTCCGCTGGTTCGAATGATACCTCCTGAAGATTTCGTGTCTATTGCCTGTAGTTCCTCCCACTGCTTGGCATCAAGATATGCTAGACGCTCTTTGGAGGTGCCTGGTTTAGCTTTATGTGATTCTTTTGTAGCGTACAGAGAGATGTACTTCTCTCCTAATGGAGCGTACTGGGTATACGTAAGATCGACTTCAGCTTCGTGTAATTTCCGATCAAGATCAGGGTCTGGTTCCTTCTTACCCGGGTTGCGCTTGAGCTGAGTTAATTTCTTGAGTTCACGGGTTGCCTTCTGCCGTTCTATGAAACGAACAAAGTGATATCGCTCCAAGTTCTTCTTTCGCTCTTCTAATAGCCTGTTCTTTTCTTGCTCGAATACCAAGGATGCAAGTTCGCGCTCTCTTTCTCTCTGAATAGTAGGCGGCAGTTTTCCTCGTTTCAGTTGTTTACGCAGGCTGTGGATGCGAGTTGAGGGATTCTCCTTTCTTGCCTTTTTCGATTTCTGATTCTTTGGTTGTGTTGTATTCTGATTGGCTGAGTCAGATCCTTGTTCGATGGGCTCTATCGACGTGGAATCCGTTTGCCGGCTGTCATATGCTGCACTTGACTCGAGACTCTTGAGGGAGGAGTCTCGTGCGCTATTCGCATGACCTCCTCCCGGTGAAACCATGTTGTTTCCGACGGGTTGGCCTGCAGAGTTCTTCTGGTATTTTGGTCGGTATGAATCTGGCCCTCTGCCTGGTCGATACGATTGGTACAATCGGTCTGAGCCTGTCGCGCGAGTCGATCGAGACGAATCATTTGAATCTTCGACCCTGCGGCGCTTGCGAGGGAGTTCTGCATCCGGTGGAGTGGGTCCGTAATGAGCTCCACGAGACATGCTGGCGATTTCCTGTATTTGTAGTGAGTGTGAGGTCTCGTACTAAGAATGACAAAAGATATGCAATATCTCGCAGATTTGGAGTGTAACGAGCGTAGGTATTAATTTGTCGCACGCGGGCTCCAAAAAATAATTCTGCCGGTGGAGCTTCTGCCCGGGTCGTTCAGCCTTACGAGACCTCAGCCTTGCCGCATCGTTCCTGTATGTACGGATACAAACGAGCATATCAAAGTGGTGATGATCGAAAGACCAGGTTCGTGATCCGAACATTCGTCTTGATTTCCGGAATACTACGACAGCCTATCGTCTGTCATTGCCCTACCATGTTGAAATGTTCGATAGACTATAAGCTCAAACGAACCAGCACGTGAGGACAGCTTGAACAGCTTCGTGAACATCTGACGCGTTGAGCGCGCGACCGTATAAAAGCAGAGGCTTGAATACTCATAATTCAAAAGGACTGAGTTATCAAGACCAGTGGCTCACTCAATACTACCAAGATGAGCCATGGAAGCCGCAATTCGATTTTCACAAAACGCTCCACCGGACAGCAATGATCAAAAGTTCTTACGTGTCGACGTGATAAGAAGGTCCTTCCAACTATGCAAGATAACCAAAGCAAGCAGAACTAAAGTAAAGTATGAGACCATACATTCTTCCACTAAGGTATCTCATTTCCGAGCGTTCGATTGGCACCCAGTCAGTGAATGCTTGATAGCAGTTGGTCAGACTGGAGGTGAGGCTACCTTACTCAATATCGAAGAAGGCAAACAAGATTCTATTTCATTCGCTGTTCGAAGTCAGCGTTCCTGTAATGCAGTAGCGTTGAGTTCACAAAACTTAATAGCTGTCGGACTTGACAAAGTAAGGACAGACTTCTGTCTGAACGTCTGGGATTTCAATCAAAGACTGCCAACCGCGTCTTCAAGAGGCTTTTCCAAGAACAGCTCAGAGCCCATCCACAAGCTGGCTGGAGGCGAAAACATTTCGAGTTTGAAATTCTATAATGGTGCACCATATCAACTCCTGGCAGGAGTCAAGGGACAATTTGTCAGACTCTATGATCTGCGGGAATCACCCTCAGTCAACGGATTGCAATTTGCTACGAGATGTGTTCATAACCTAGCAATCGATCCTCAAGATGACAACTATTTTGCTTCTTGCTATCAATCCAATGACCCACTTGTATGTGTATGGGATAGGCGAATGTTGGGAAGATCCACTGCTGGAAACAATGCGTTTGCAGGTCCCTTGCATACAGATCGACCGCCTGAGGTGTCTATGGAACTCAAAGATATGGCCGAAATTCCACAGACGATATGGAGCTTACGTTATTCAAAGTCACGGCGTGGATGCCTTGGTGTTCTTTCCAACTTTGGTCATTTGAGAGTCTACAACATCGGAAAAGAGTTTGAGGGTGAGGATTACAGAACGCAGTCTCACTCCCCTCGGAACTCAGTACTTGACCGTCCTCAGGACGTCTATCTCGCTGATGCACAGGATGTCGAGCGTGCCCGATACGACCCATCTAATGCGAGTGATGAGAAGCAGAGGGTCGTTTCATTCGATTTCATGACTAGTAATACAAAATATCTGCAGCCAAAGCTGCTTCTACTTGATGGAGACGGAGACCTGCGAATAACCTCGCTCATGACGACTCCTGAACCTTCAGCTATATCATCTACTGGCTTTCTTTACAAGGGCTCGAGCTTCTGCGCCGTACCCTCTATTGACAATGCTTCTACAGATGTTGGTAGAAATGTTGACAAGGTCCGGCGATCCGCACAACCGCGTAACTCACTGAGGAGTGCATTCAAACAATCTAAGCAGAACAAGACTGGTCAGAAAGGACAGAGTCTTGAGCGTCGACGTATGTCTAGCTTTGCAAATAACAGTTGGAACTCAGATCTAGGATTCTACGAGAAAGATGTCACAGTCAACGAGCTTCTATTCTTGCTATCTGTTCCCCGTTTGAGATGTGAGGAAGGCTATCTCTTGAACCCAACAAAGAATAAAAGTATCGCAAACGACTCACAATGGACTGAATCATTCTGGTCTTGGGTTGAGCGAGCAGAACGTGTTAGTCGTAACGATAATATGATTCAAGACCATTTGGACCTTTCGTATGTTGGAGTGTTCAGTGTTTGGATGGAGGAAATTACTATGAGTCCACGGTTGACCGGAACCAGACCGCCAACATTGTCGTCTGTGGTCAGAAATATAGTGAATCGGCTGAATCTGCCACCAAGAAAAGGCTGCGCTACCGACTGGCCATGGCATCGGAAGCTTTGTCTACATATCTCAGGTCTAGGTTGGACTCGGGAGGAACTCGAAAATTCGGTTCAAAGCTTGGTGGCGAAAAATCAACATACTAAGGCTGCTGCGTTAGCAATTTTTGCCGATGAAGAAAGACTTGCTTACACAGCACTACGTGCTAAAAGTGCTACGCAGAGTCACAAAATGCTCGCGATGGCCATTGCAGGAGCGAAAACCCGTCATAAGGAGCAGTCAAGAGATCCGATGAACTCGAAAGCCAATTCTGAGGATGAGGCTGACGATGAATGGATAGAGTCCATTGCAAGCTTAGCTCAAGATTTAGTCGATCCATATGCACGAGCTATTCTGGCATATGTTAGAACAGGAAACTGGGAGGATGTTGTCAATGTTGATGTGCTGCCTCTAAAGGATCGAGTGGGAGTCGCTCTACGGCATCTTTCAGATGCGGACCTTACGGAATTCATTGGTCGAACAACAAGAGAAGTTATTGCCAATGGAGATATCGAAGGTATCATCTTCACAGGCACAGGAACCCGGGAAGGTCTGGAGTTGCTGCAAAGCTTCGCAAGAGTCTTCGGCGATCTACAGACAGCCATTCTTGGACTTACCGTTGGAGGAGCGGCAGGTCGCTTCATTCCTTCCGACAGCATCAGTTCTGAGAATCGTGATTCTGCCAGGAAACTAGAAGCATTTCAAGAGGCATACAGATCTTCCATGATGACCTGGGGATTAAAGTTTGACCGTGTGAGATTTGATGTGGCTTCCTCTCGAGCTTTACGATCCAGTAATCCGTCTCAAGTCAGTATCCTACCTAAGAAAAGGGAACAGATCCGCCTAGTGTGCAGTCATTGTTCGCAAAGCCTAGCACAATTCAATGATGGAGATACTACTAGCAACAATCGCAAGACGATAGAACCCAAGGGCCCCATCACATCAGAAAAAGCAGCCGTTGTCGGAACAGTATGTCCCAAATGCGGCCGTCATCTTCCTCGTTGTGGAGTTTGCGACCTATGGCTCGGAATGCCAGATGAATCCTTCGCAAAATGGTACAACAGTCAAAAAAGCGCAGATATGGACAACACCACAACATCGAGTTCAAATGGGAAATCCACCACCTCCAACACCAGCAACAACACAGCACATCCACCCGAAAACATGACCGCCAGCACCGCAACAATAATCGGACCAACCCACACCTCTTCAAATTCCAACCCCCCATCCCAACCTCAATCCCAATCTCAAAGTCGTCACCCCTCACTAACCCGCTCCTCAAACTCCAAACCAGACGTCGAACCTACAACAACAATCACCGCTACAGACAGAGAAAAAGAAATCCAAAACCAACAACAAAAAGAAACAAAGTGGCATGAAGTAATGCATAAATTTACCGTATTCTGCGTGAATTGCTCGCATGGTTTCCACGCCTCTCATGCTAGGATGTGGTTTGATGGAGGGGGTGGTACAGCGGGACAAGGCACGGGACATAGAGTTTGTCCTGTGCCGGGGTGTGGATGTCGATGTAATGGATAAGTAAATGGATCGAAGGTTGTGCATTGTGGACGGTCTATGAAGGCGGGAAGATGGAATATGAGAGATGAAAAGAGGAGGAGATTGGAGATAGAGAACGAGAGAGAACGGGAGGAGTGAATATTGGGTATCATTTAATAAGTGAACATGCTTCGCTTTAGATATTTGTATCTGTTGGACTGTGTCAGTACGAATCAAGATTGGAAAGGATCAAGATTGAAGTAAGTAATACTGATAGGCATTGTAACAGAAAATATTTATACAATAACGCTAATAGCCTTCAAATGGCATAATAGTGATCAAAAACACCTCCCGAGAAATTGCCTCAACGCCGTAAACTGGTCGCCATTCGTCCCAAATAAATTCCAAGTGCATATCAAGTAACTCCGTGTTTCCAATTGAAGAACTCCAAATCCAAAAATATTCGCCGTTCCTCTATCCTTTTCCTTTCTCTAACCTATGCCATGCTATAGACAGGTTGGTATACTCAGAACACCACCCTAAACTTCCTATCATATCAAATGGCTTCCTGTAAGCCTTTGTGTGTCGTTACATCGTAAGTTGTTCATCAGTTCGGCCCTGTGACGCTAAATGTCGGGACCGGTTGCACTTGAGGAGAAGCTGAAGTCTTCTCATGTTCGAGCTCAGATGTTCTGATCTCGGGAATGACTCCTGCAACGGGAGCCTTCTCTGAAGTGACTGTACTGTCTGAAGTCTGGCTAGAGGACATCTTTGCTGTTTCCTCATCATTCATTGGGGTCTCCTCATCGACTGTCTTCTTTCCGGTAACTTTGCGAATGGTTCGCTTGGAGAAACGAGACATAGCGCGGAAACCTTGAGCGATAGGATGAAGAACGATTCGAGTGACCTTGATGATTGGTCGGAGAACAAACATAAGACCTGCTAGTGCACCGTTGAAAACGACTGCAAACCATGCATCTGGGAAGAGACGAATGAGTATCGCCCATAACATGCATGGTAGTGCGCAGAGAATTGAGATAGCCCACTGAGGACCATCGAGGGCAGTAATGGAGAATGCTCGACCACCAACGAAGATGATCATAATCTGACCTCCAACCATAATCAAGTTGATACCTTGGAACCAAAAGTTGCGGTGAATACCTTCAAAGACATTGAACTTGTTGTCCAAACGTCGGTTGTTGAATTCGTTGAAAATCTGCATCCATACGAAAGTGTTGAAGACGATCGTGTTCAACTCAATGCGTCGGTCCTCAGTATAGCCAAGAATACTCATGCCAGCAAAATAGAGGACAAATGTGACAAGGAGTTGATAAACAGCCTGGCCGAAAATCATCTTCCACATGTTGATGGTGATCAAAGCCTCAGATTTCTTTTGAGGTGGACGTTGAAGAATCTTGTGCGTGGGTGGATCGGTAGCAAGAGCAAGTGCTGCAAGAGTGTCCATGATGAGATTGACCCAAAGAAGTTGGACAGCAGTCAAAACAGAGGAGTTAGAAGAGGATGAAACTGCAGATACAAACGTCAGAATCACAGCTGTGATATTGACAGTAATCTGGAATTGCAAGAACTTCTTGACGGCATCGTTGACAGCACGGCCCCACATAAGCGCAGTAATTGTGCTGCTGAAGTTGTCGTCAAGTAGGATAATTGATGAAGCTTCTTTGGCAACCTCAGTACCGGCGATACCCATGGAGAATCCAACATCAGCGGCTTTAAGTGCGGGACCATCGTTAGTACCGTCTCCAGTAACAGCGACAGTCTCGCCAAGCTTCTTGAGACGAGTAACAAGAATTCGCTTATCCTCTGGTGAGGATCGAGCTAATACACGAAGCTTTGGTAGTACAGCATCCATTTCTGCATCAGAGAGTTGACGGAATTTTGGACCTTCCATGACGATGCTATCCTCCTCAGGTTTGAGGATACCACATTCGGTGGCGATAGCACGGGCGGTAGTGATGTTGTCACCTGTAACCATTCGAACAGCTACTCCGGACATTGCACATTGTGCGACAGCTTCGATAACACCCTCTCTGAGGGGATCGTGAATGCCAACGATACCGATCCAGGTCATCTCATGGAAGATCGAATCGAAATCAGCCATCTTTGAATCCTCCTCGAGGCGCTTACCTTCAGCTGGTGGCCAGGAGGGGAAGTCTTTGTAGAGCATGCCAATGGTTCGAAGAGAGTGGCTGGCGTATTCGTCAATGGTAGCTGAGAGCTCTTCCATTTGTGTACCGGTCAAAGGCTTCACTTGCAGATTATCCGCATAGACGTCAGCAATAGTGTTTGTAGCCTTGGTTAGCATGATTTCTGCTGCACCTTTGACAAGAAGACGATATGAACCATCGATTTGAATGACAGCGCCCATGCACTTTCGCCCTGAGTCGAATGGAATGAGTTGTACAGTCTTAGCGTTATCGCGTTCAGCTGCAAGGCTGTCAAGACCAAGGTGTTCTTTAGCAAGGGTCAACAATGCCGTCTCGGTTTTTGAACCAATGAATGTCGGTACACCTTTTTCCTCACCCTCAAAAGCAGTGCTGTTGAGCGTGATCGAAGTCTTCAGTAAAGAACGAGCTTGGCGAGATAGTTGGGTGAACACGTTCGCGAAGGTGGCGGTTGGCTTTTCCTCGTGAGCTTTGGCACTTGCAAATTTTTGATCAGCACCAAGGGTACCGGCGACGACAGTCATCTTGTTCTGTGTGAGTGTACCAGTCTTGTCGGAGCAAATAGTTGTAGCATTTCCCATGGTTTCGCAAGCTCTCAAGACTCGGACAAGGTTGTTCTCCTTCAACATACGTGTGGTAGCGAATGCGAGTGCAAGAGTGACAGCCAAAGGCAAACCCTCAGGTACCGCCACGACAATAACTGTAATTGCAACAATGAGAATATCCAAGAATTCCTGACCTTTAACCGCTGGTGATGCTGGATTATCGCCAAGGGCTGCAAGGAATTTGAAGAGCAAGACGAAGAAGAGGAGAATAGCTGCACCGGATCCAAGACCGCCAATCCAATTGGCAAGACCAGCAAGTTTGACTTGAAGTGGCGTATCTTCGTTCTCTGTTTGAAGACTCATCATGATCTTGCCGAAAGAGCTATTGACACCAACACTGGTAACAAGGTAAGTACCGACACCTTCTAGAACTTTACTTCCAGAAATGATGAAGGGGTCGAGTTTCTTGGTAGCGGTGCCATCTTGGATACGTTGCCAGACCTCCTCTCCGGGTGTCTTTTTCATCTGATCTGATTCACCTGTAGCTGAGGATTCGTCACATTTGACTCCGTGGCCAGTGATGAAGATACCATCTGCGGGAACTGCATCGCCGGGTTCTAGATGTAGGACATCGCCTACTGTGACGTCGTGAACGCTGATTTGTAGGGACTTGCCAGATCGAATGACCTTGACTTCGCGGTCGTCCTTACGTTTGTTGAGCTTGACGAATTGTCGTTCTTTCTGCCAGTCATTCGCTGCACCAACTGTAACAACAATGATAATTGCAACACATATTGCCACACCCTCGACCCATTCAACGCCATGTCCAGCAGAGAAGGTCTCGTAGAGACCTAGAGCGAGAGAGATGACAGCCGCGACTGTTAATAATATCAGAATTCGGTCGTTGTAGGTATTCCAGATCAACCTCCAGATGCTTGCTGCCTTCTTCTCCGGTAATCTGTTGTCTTTGTAGACTCGCAGTCTGTCGCTAAATTGTGCTTTTGAATCATGCGAGGCATTTGTTGATGAAATAGGTATCTCAGAATAATTCGATTTTTGACTCGACGATGTTGCGTCTTCAAAGGTAACCTTACCTTGTAGATTTGACTCATCTGCTGACAAACCCGCAGTAATACTTGTCCTTAGACCTCTCTCAAGGCCTCTGATTCCACCAAGAGCTCTGTATGCTGATAATGATTTGGGATTCAACATTTTGTTAAGTTGGCCCGGAGAGAAAGCAAAAACATTGTCTGAAACATTGAAGTCATCCTCGTTTCCCTTGTCAGGCGTCAGAGCCTTCTCCGTCGACTCCAACTCTAGATCGGATTTTTCCACGTATGTGTTCGTAGAATTTGAACGTAGTCTGTTTGACTCGGCGGTCGACAATATCGAGCCTGAGCGTGAATGTAGTGTGGCGCCATCGAAACCTCCATTTGATGATGTTGGGGTCAGAAATGGATTACCTTCTGATGTTGTCCCTATGGGTGTCAACATCGTAGAACCTTGAGGTTGTTGAGGTAATGAAGACGGTTGAAGATTCTGTGACGCGTTAGTTTTGACATATCCAACAAGGAAGTACTTACAGATGTATCCAAAGATATCTCGGGAGTAGGTCGTGTCCCTGCCATTATGCCTGATCCAAATGCTTTAGATAACAGAGTGGCTTATGTTGCGGGCGCGTTTGAGTAGAGCGTCCAGTGAGCAGGTGTTTCCCATTATGGAATGCGAGGCAGACGGGAGGTGTTATACCAACGCCTTTCTCAACCCTGCTTAGGCAGTGGTGAGGTAGAACCGTGGTGGCAGTGCAATGCCAAGTGCACCCACCACGATATGGAGGCCGTGAGTTGATGAACATTGCTGCATCGGATGATAGATCGCAACGAATCATAACATGAGGGAGGCGCTTTGTGCTGTGGAGTAGTTTGAAGGTAGAGAAGGGCTATGAACAGGGAAGGCGTCCCACCAGTCACACCGTCCAGAAACTGCCAAGAATTGACGCCAAGACTATCCCAACGTTGATGAAGAAACTTCAGCCTCAATCATAAATGCCTTGCGAGAGCATAAGCCATCTTCGCCATCTAGTCCGATAACGAGACTGTCACCGACACAATCTAGCATATAATCGGCAATGCCCACAACTCGTCATCTTCGTCGCCTCTAGAATTTGTCGAACTTCAAATCTCCTTCGAATGTATGCTGTCAGAGGCTTCACCAAGACCTTGGCAACTTCTTGTATACAGGCCCAGCCTAACTACTGTCTCGTCTCCACGAAAACCCGCCCGGTATATTCGCTTGTGACCCAATTTCCCAGGCACGAGCGTCTGTTTGGACCAGCACCGAACATATTATCTCCTCTTTTGATTACAACATGACAGAACGAAGCAATCGAGCTGCTCTAGAGCCCCTGTCTTGTTGCTGCCAATTGGTCAGTACTGCTTTAGCCACATCCTCAGCCACAGTACCAGCCACAATTGCTGTGGCGGGAAAGGTCGATATCTCCGCCCGACGTTTCAGCCAACATGTCATTCATCAGCTTCGATGATCAGGTATCCGTCATCACACAATAATCCTCAGCCACCTGAAGAGAATCATGATTGTAGGCCTTCCAAAGCGATGAGGTGTGCGTCTCCGGAGTCATTCGTAAAGCTTCTACAAGGTATGGTTCTGAAGCTAGATCTCGATTCTCAACACAGTGCACTGCCTCAATATCTCGGTTATTATTGCTCTTCGCCCAAACACCCGGGTGAATTTCTGCAAAGCTACAGTACAAATCGTTCCATGATCTTCCTAGATGTCACTGATTTGCCGTCATCACATGTACTCAAAATGCAGACATTGTTGTCACTTGAATACGAGTAGGTCACTGCTCATGGTAGGGTCTTGGTTCACGCTGTATGGCTCTACGAACACAAAGCATTATTCTTCTAGGTCGAGGCTGAGTATGCTTGTCACAGAACGCCTGTCTCATTCCAGAAGGTCATTGTACCGCATAACTGCCTGGCAGGATGCGATTACGACCCAACCTCCGATAACACGGGGCTGTGCAGCCGACTACTTCGTATATACGGTATAGTCATGTTGCGAGGCATTTTGCAGCCAGCGCTTCTCCAAAGGACTACAACTTCCTCTCTGGATGAATGATATGCCAAATTCTCTAATCCAAAGCACTGACCATTTTTGCTGATCTACGAATATGAGGTAGATTGCAGCTAATTACACATAGAATCAGAAACTGCTTCTAGTCAGAAGATTCAGCACTTTGATGTATGCCGGCAGTTATCCCAACGCAATAATCTTCTTGTTTCGCCCGTCATGGCGAACAGCTTACTCATTCCCAAAGGTTTCTACAATGGACGTGGTGCTTTTACAATGTGTGCAAGCACAGTGTTGTCCTAAAGTGCTGATATGTCGTCAATGTTGTAGCAGTGTGTACTCTTTTCGGTGAGTTCAAAGCTGGAACCCTTGATCAGAGTCGATACTCAGATATCTATATTGGCAATTGAATTTGTGTGGGACGCTCAAACTCGGCCGCTGTTCTCCAGATGTGACCAGAAGACAGTTAAACACGCTCGTGTCTCAAAGCGACCTGCTGTTTGAGCATATAAAAGCATGATGAACAGTACCAAGAATGTTGTGGTGCGAGCTGAAGCACCATGACAAAAATTCATGAAACACCGCTCACAGAACGATCATCGCTTGCAACGTTGTACCTGAGCTACATCTGAACAAGGCTCGGCTGTAATTAAAGGCAATGTCAGATAAGTTAGCCAATAGAGCCATCAAGCCACACATTCCTACGTACTAACTTGTCCATGATTGCCATCCTCCGTGCTCCGTCCCCGAGCTCCACCTTAGATAATCGCGCGGGCAGGTACTCATCGGAACGATCTCATTGGCTGTCCATATACACCTTTGTACTACCGAGCGGCGCATATGCATCTTTTCAGGAATAGTCCAAAACGTCACTGCCACCAGATCGCTACACCTGTGAGCAAGAGGCTTTCGAGCTTCATCCCAGCAATGATAGGTATTTGGTAAGATCGAGAGCATATAAACATGCTCGCAACTGCGCTCTCACCGTGCTCGACATTCACTCACTCCAAGCAACACAGATAACAGCACTACTAGTACATTCAACTACAAAAGCCAACATGACAGACATCAAAACTAAGGAGTTCGAATCACAAACATCTTACGAGTCGTCTCGTGATGAGCATACTCCACCACCTCCACCATACTCTAAGCTAGCTGGACACCAAGTCTTCGAAGTACACTATAATGAATGGAAGTCGCATATTCACATCTGTGATGATAGAGGAACTCAACTCTTTACTGCCACGCGTGAACGTGCCAGTCCACGGGTAGAGGTTACCGACGCAAACGGAAACATGGTCGGAAAGTCCAAGGCCAGCTCAATGACCACAAAACTCACTGTTGAATTATTCAATACAACAGGATCGCAGCAGACTTTCGAACTGCACAATCATGCTACTGTTGGCTCTCCCAAATACAACTCGCCAGCATTCGGCGGACAGCAACTTACATGGAAGAACAAGGTGCTATCAAAAAAGATTCTGTATGACTTGATAGACGAGTCAGGAAAGCTGTATGTCAAGTTCGAGAGTGATCCTAAGACGCAAATTGGAAGATTGGACATTTCAGAAGAATGTATGAGTGAAGATCGATTGAATGAGATTACGGTGACATTGTTGTCATTGCTGGTAAGGAAACTGAGGAATGCCAACGATATACCCCAGTACGGGATTGTCGCATAGACTCGATCAAGCGTTAACCAAGGAAGAGCTTTGTCTTTGGACTAAGGCTTCGAGGTCGGTCAATGGTGATCGTGGAGATAGGAGTGGTTAGATTAGCAATGCAATATAGCACAGTCAAGTCACAAGGTTTCAATACCATCAGATTGTCTTACCATCTCCCACGTTCAATACATACGATACAGGCTCATCCCTCTCAGCAGGATATATCATTTTCGAGTGTATAAGCTACAGTAGTGAAATAAAAGCAGTGTCGAAGGTCTGATCAGCTGAGATGGAAAAACATGCCAAGACTTCGACTTAATCAAAGCTGTACCAGGACACCTTTCCATACTCTTCACTACCACCACAATCTATTCGTAGGAGTCATTTTCAAGTCCACAAAACGATCAACCGGCATAATCTCATCCATCACAACCAACAAAGAAACACTGTCCACAATGTCAAAGCGCTACTAGAATAACTCCAAGTGGTCCTGTACTACAATACTGTCACACAAGATCTCGTATTCACGGAACGAACTCATACCGAAGCCGACAATATGAAACGCCAAAGTCTCAATTGAGCAAGTATCACGAACACTTGAATCTTATACAGAGAATCTCTGTCACCCTGTTGCTGACTCATACGCACAAATCAGATCGTATCAGACCCGTGAGAAAAGGGGCTGTGCAAGCAAGTCGAGGTGGGTTGAACGACTTGGCTAATTTGATACCCGAGGAAGAAGCATACATTCCATTTGTATGTGAACACGACATGATGAGAGACGACTCGATGCGAGCGATACAGTTGGCGACCATTCTCTTTGCTTCTCGCTTACTTGATGCGGAAGGTCAAGAATTCCACATTATTGTCTCCTTCTCCCGCTTCTATCGCCTTGATCGTCTACCTGTCTGTCTATCTCGAGACGTAACCAAGAGCTGAGCCACGGACTATACCCTATACAAACAATGTCCAGACCCTGCGTTGAGAGATCGGATTGAAGGAAGCATGTTTTAGCGCATGTGTATACGTTTGTGTCCGGGAGGATGTTCGCGGCATGTATACGTGGTATAGCACGGATCGCAGCTGATCATCCTGGTCCAGTATGAGATTCATCTGATATTCGCCTTATCTCGTGCTCAGCCTGCCTTGGCTTGATTCTACTTGGTCCCCTGTCCGAATTCGAGTATGCATTGCGATTCTGCGATGGATTAGTGATACGTACTTATACATAGGCTGGCGTGCTGACGTTGGAACCGATGGTGACGACGGTGAAGAGGCTGAGACCTGTGACAATGGCGAGATTTCAAAGTTTCCGTAGTCCACTCTGCTTTAGGAGGAGGTCATCGTGGCCAACACATTTTCCAAATACGGGATTAGAAGGAATCAGCCTAAGAGGATCGCTCCCACTTGAGCACAGCTGTCGAGTAGTCTTCACATGATCACGGCGATTCAACCTTCTTCCCTTTACTTCGATTTACTGTGCCTTGTGTATCTGAACGAAGGCGCAAGTTTTTCGGAATACTACTTCTTCCATTTCGATATCCTCACGACATATCGAGACTGAAGCATGTCTTCACGTTCGTTCATACAGAACATGGTAAGAGAATTTGAGAACTTCTAATTCTACTCTGAATAACTATGTGAAGATGATATGTGTCTTTAATCAATTAATGTATGGTAAACTCAAGTTATGTTCTCCGACGTGAGGAGACAAGGAACCATATTCCCAAAAAGACATGGAAGAGTTAAATGCAGCCTCTGGTTTATGTTCATTGAATTGGTCAAGATATACTGAGAAGACGAGATATGTATGTGGAAGTTTTGTCTGAGACTTTTGAATTATCTAGTACATTACGCCCTTCGTCACTATCACTCTAAGACACGATATACGACCTCGTCCAGCTTAGTAGACGTCAAAATCCATTCGTGATGTCACGTCCTCGCTCAATTTCAAGTCGACCCTTCAATCCACACAAATCACTTCAACTCAACCTTCGCCCCATCATTTTCATCCACCGAAATCTTCACCTCTCTCCCTCCATCATCCAAACTCCTCCTTCCAGCCTCCAAGATAGCAGTAGTCAACACCGTATTCCTCAACGTAGGTAATTGCCTCTTATCAACGTGCCCGACCGTCAAACTTCCCTCGTTGACTCTGGTGGCGTAATCGATGAATTTCTCGAAACTTACATACCCATATCCGCCTTGGCCGTTGAAGTCGCCGTTTTCGTCAGGTGCGTAGACCATGTAGAAGGGATTGATCCATTTTACGCCGCCTTTAGAAGCTGGGTCGACTTCTGGGTAGGAATCGTTGACGACTGAGTAGCCTCTTTGGGCTTGATTTGCGGATATTTCGCCCTGTGAGGCTACGTAGTGGAATTGTTGTTGTGAGTGGACGCCGGCGTTTTGAGGAGCGGTCCAGGATGCGGTAAATATTGAGGTTGCGCGTTTGTTTGTGGAGGTGTTGTCCGATGAAGACTTCTTTACCCAGTCTACGAGTAGAGTGATTGTGTCTTCTGTACCGGGTTGACAGCCTAGTGATTCTGCTATGCCTGTACTGCCTGATGCGCGAACCGAGGTAGGGACGAACCCTTGCTCGGATACAATCCATTCGCATATATCGATGTGGTGGCTGTTGAGATAGTAGCTTATATCTGATTCCTTGCCAGCCCATGCAGCAAAAGTGGCTAGCTGAGACTTTGGTTGTGACATGTAGCTGTAGAAATAGTTGAAGTCACCCATAGAGCGAGAACGAAATTTAGCGTCTGAATACGCTGGGTCGAAACGTTTGTGGTGCTCAATATAGACCAACACACCATACTTCTCGGATTCAGAAAGGAGATGAAGATGTTCTGAAAGAAGTTTTGTGGCGGGCTTGGTGATTAGGACATGATGGGAGCGTCGAATCGCATACAATGCTATCGGATAATGAGTTGTGTCTGGAGTGAAGATTGTAACGGCACTGCCTTTTGGGAGCGCGTCGATAGCGGCTTTGTAGGCGTCTGGGTCGGTGGTGTCATCTGATGGGAATGAGGTGAATGAAACATCCAGATTGTTGTATGTTTCCGATATGTTCTTCTGAAGATGGGTGCGAATTTGAGGAAACTTCTTTCCTGAGACGCCGACCATGCTGAGGGAGGAGACTTTGCCTCGACGACGAAGATCAAACATTGTCAGACCTACCACTCCGATCTTCTTGTCTGAAGTGGATTGACCTCCTCCTACAAAACCAGTTGTGTACTCGCCTGTACCAACCATAAGTACTGCGGGAGGTGCCATCTTGAAAATGTCGTATCGCTCGAATTACAAGCGGATATGGGTAGAATAGAATTGTTCCGCAGTGTTGTTGGTGGGAGCCTGGTCTGGTTCTCAAGGAGTGGATGGGATTGAAGGACTACAACTCTTATAGCACGGGAGCTTACCGATTTTTATTTCCTTATATCTCACTTTGCGTTGAGTTCATCTTCACACACATAATTTTCACGTCTTAATATGGTATATTATCCAACTGGGGGAAACTGCCGTTTACGACCGGCAGTTGCAAAGATGATGCTCATCCCACGTCGGAGATATATCCGTGGGGAAAAGACAGGCAATCCCCGGCGGGTATGGCTATTGAAATGTGGGATGAAGCTACATTTGCATCGCCGTCAACTCTGGGATAGGTATTTTCGTAGTGACAACGAGGCTCAATTGAGTAAATGCCTCTTCGCGATACGGGAGTGATGTACATGCAGAGTGTGCGCTTCAGTATGAATGATGTTCTGATCTCGGTCGGCACGATTAACAATATATATCATGTCAATTTAGAAGGTCGACTAATATCAAAACACAGAAAACATTCCGACGTACACTATTCTCTCTCTGTCAAATCCCGTTTGCATTAGTCTACACTACCATGTTTTGCTATGGTTTCGTAGGACATGTCCTCAGTACAATTGAAGTTTGGCGGTAGAGTGGTCGTGAGGTTAAATAAGCTGTGCAGTACGGCTATGAGGGTCAATATAAAGAGTAACAGCACACCTCTTGTCTCTCGCCGAATCGAGAACTGTCTTGGTGGTGTCCTCAAGCAGACCGAGACAATCCTATCGCCATATTTCATGAAGTGGTGCCTTTTCCGTGGAGAATGTACGTATTCGTCATCGCTGAAGCCCTTACAGAAGATCGGATTAGATATTCGGCAGGGTTTGAGGTGTGATCAGACAGGATCAGAGAGAGATATCGATTGTGGTCGAACAACTCTCCACTGATCAATTGACTCAAACTGCTCCATAGCTATGCCTGTCATGGCCGACAAAGTAGAAACATCTGAGAAGCATCCTCAATACGTCCCACTTCGCACGAGCGATGCGTGTAGTGCTGGCAATGCTCCCTCAGGCGTTGGATTTTGCTTTCTTTCTTCTCGTGTTCTGAGCAGGTGACTTGTTCGACTGGGATGGCGTTACCGCACCAACGTTCTCATTCACAGACTTGATAGCCTTCTGTGTCTTCTTCTTCGCCTTAGTGGGACCTCCAAGACCGATACCTAGTAAGAAGCAGGTTCTGAGTGTCGCACCACAATAGACAAAGGCGATATTGCCCCACGCAATAGAATTCCATTTCGCGACATCATAGTAGTAGGACACACCAAGCGGAAAACAGCTGTACAGATGACCAAAATCGGCTATGAGAAGCCCCAGTAGAAGGGCTCGCCACACTTTGAGATCGCTAGTAGCTCGGAGCACCAAACCTTCATTCAAAGCGAATGCGAGATACAGATTTGCAAGTTGTCTGAGCGCGACGTTGGTACCAATCGGTAGGCCCAGAATACTTGGAGCTGAGATAGCATGGGTCAACTCAAGGTATGTGACAGGTTGAAACCAGGCGTAATAAGCTCCGACCACAGTGGAGAAGGGCTCGATCCAAAGGAAGAAGATTTGATAGATGATGGGAATGGCAGGCATGATGAAACAACAACGTGTGTAGCGTGTGTCTATGCAGGGAGATAGAGATGACAATGACAACGGCAAGGATATTGGATATTGGATATTGGATGGTTTGCAGTATTGATACCTTTCCAAGACGAGTAAAGAGCGTCATGTGGCGGCCCCCAAAACAGCCATCTGTCCCTGGAGGAAGTTAATTGCAGGGGCATCGATTTAGGGATCGTGTAAAGCTAATCCAACCTAGTATGTGTAGGTAGAGTATCATGTGTGATCAGATGCGATGAGATCTGAGGGCGCAACGATCCGATGAATGTTACTACTTGTAGATGGCAAAGAGTGCTGTACCGATGGCACATTCGATAGAGAATCAAATCGAGCTAAGTTAAGGAGTGTATGAAGATTCAATAGGCGATTATCACTTACCAGGCAGACCTTTTGGTGGCTTGAGATTCTGGGGCAACCCGGCAGCTAACATGGAGCTAATTGAAGTCAATTGCTTTGGCCGCCGAATTCTGTCCTTCCTTCTCAACAAGCGTCAACAAAGACTTTTTCTTCATGTTCTATTCCCAATCTATATACTCGGTACCCTCCTGGCTTGATGTTGATGGTCATGACTACAGGTAGTTCAAGAAGTATGCCTATCTGGTTTGTCTAATCTAAACCATAAAACACAGTCACTGTCGACGAATTATTATTGCGACCTGACCTGCGTCTCTTTCCACTGAATACATTGTCTTACCGCGACAAACAAATATGGGTTTTGACCAGCCTTTGAGTCCTCTATCCGAGAGACAGAGGGTGGTATCGACAAGGTCGCGGCCAGTCACTTCCTACATACCTGCATCCGAGCATCGATCGACTATATCAAGTCATGGCAGACCAATGCCTCAACTTCATGAATGGCCACCCATCAGTCGAGGCGCAGATCGAGCTTCAACCTATGCGGATGACTCGACATATACCGATCCATTTTCCGAAGCCACAGTGCTACCCACATCGAAACCCTCGCCTCATCATCGACGCCATTCCACGTTAGCACAATCTTTTAGAAGCGGGTTTTCAGCCTTAGGTCGACGTATGTCCTTGAGCATGAAGGGAGGCAAAAAGGATAAGAACCAAGAGATGTTAGAACCACCAAGGACACCATTTACTCTTAGCAAGAGAAGATCGCAAATCATGGATTGGGCAGAGTCTGTATCGAGCAAACCACGATCGACGGGAGCCTTTCACAGTCTAGCGTACCCTAAAAACCCATCATTACCATCATTGAATCTACAGCAAGAGCAGTTTGATCCTCCACTACTGCAGCATCATGAAAGATTTGATCCAAGCGAGTTTCAGTCACATCACGGTCGTCTGGCTCCTACACTGTCAAGTTACGTCCATGGCGGCGCAGGCGCAAGAGCATCTGCTGCTGCTCAGAATGAGGCAATGTTAGCCATGAGGGAGACTCCACTACCTGCATATTATGCCGCAACGACAGCCGAATCTGATATAATGGACTCGGAAAGTGGTATCGGAATCTCGGTTGACAATGAAGAGAAACAAACGCCAGTAACACGCATAGCGCGCTGCGATCCTACAGATTATTTAGCTGCCGAGCTGTTGGAACAGGTTTTCTCTTATCTGGATGGCTCATCATTGCTGGCGGCTGGAAATGTGTCTAAATCGTGGCTAGAATTATCACGATCGCAAACAGTATGGCGTGAGGTATTCTATCGAGAGTATGCTGTCGCGCTTCCATCACGCATCTCCTGTCGACCGGCGACTCCTGGCATGGGCAAGAACATTCCTGGACAGGACTTCCGCAAGCTCTACAAGGTGAGAAAGTTGATTGACAAGCGTTGGGCTAATGGGGAGGCGGCTGCAATCTATCTGAACGGACACAAAGACAGTGTATACTGTATCCAATTTGATGAGGACAAGATCATCACTGGATCTAGGGACAACACCATTCGCATATGGGATGCTCGTACGTATCAGTGCATTCGCAAACTGGGTCCACCGAATAACCAAAGAGAACGCATTCATCTTCAGCGACCAGATGTCGAACCAGCCGGGATCGTACCTTTCTTCAAGTGTGAAGCATCTTCGCCCGATCCGAAAAGCTTGCCATTAGACATGTGGCATCAGGCGTCCGTACTGTGTTTGCAGTACGATGACGAGATTCTGGTTACTGGATCATCAGATTTCTCATGTATCGTATGGTCGATCAAGGAAGGCTACAAGCCCATGTTTCAACTGCTTGGCCACACTGCGGGCGTGCTTGATGTTTGTATTGACTCGAAACGAATCATAACATGCTCGAAGGACACCACCATACGAGTTTGGGATCGAGCCACAGGTCAACTTCTCAACACCATGACTGGCCATCGAGGACCCGTCAACGCCATCCAAGTTCGCGGAAATCTTCTGGCCAGCGCTAGTGGCGACGGCATGTCGAAGCTGTGGCGTCTGGAGGATGGTCAATGTATTAAGGAATTCTATTCGAAGGAACGTGGGTTAGCTTGTGTCGAGTTTTCTGAAGACGGTAGAACAATCTATGCTGGCGGCAACGATCAGGTGATTTTCGAGTACAGCACAATCACGGGTAATATCGAACGAGAATTGGAGGGTCACGATGATCTCGTACGATCATTGCATTTGGATTCGGCCAACGAACGCATTATCAGTGGAAGTTACGACCATTCCATCAAGGTCTGGAACACCAAGCACGGAGTCAATGCAGAGGACAATGGACTCAAGATCAATCTGCAAGGCTGGACTTCCAGTTGGATGTTGGCCGCCAAGAGCAACTATCGCAAGATTGCATGTGCAAGTCAGGACGGACGGGTTGTGATTGTTGATTTTGGATACGGAATTGATGGAGTACATCTTGTCGAGGCGTAATTGAGGCAGTTCTCATTTTGTTCGGATTTGTCATGGGAGTTTTGACAGCAAGGGTTTCTGGTTGGTGATTTTCCCGTACCGGCATGGCAGGGTCTCACAGCATTTACACATGGTTCGTTAGGTAAAAAGGTACCGCAAGGTCAGGCACTTCAGCGTGGTGTTCCATCGGATGGATGATTGGGAGCTTCGAATGACATGGGATCAGGATAGAGCGTTATGATGGTGATGGTTGTGGTGCTATTGGCAGCGTATCACATTACTACTGTAATACGAAGATGATTATTTGTCGTCCATCAGCCTCGTGACACGCAAACTCGGCACGTTCTTGTGGCTGTTGTATCTTACGTCACTGTTTACTTGTTTACACCTAGCTTCGGACACTTCGGGTGTGGGGGCAATAGGAGCGCGTTTGATGGCTTGCTTTTGCTTTGCTTTGCTTCATGACTCTTGGACTGAACACGTTAGGTTGAATAATATTACCATGTGAAGGATTACTGGAGCAAACCACTGTACGTGCACCTCCTGAAGCAAGTCTGCCATATAGACCGAAGGGGTAAACGATTATTGCAAGCCTGTCAACAATGACAGCGCGATCCACCTGCGGAGAAGATTGAAGGACAGATCAGATCGTCTTGCTGTTGAGCTGCAAGCACCAGATGACGGTCAAGCATCTCTTTACATAGAGCTGGTAGTAAAGTGAAGAACTACATCACTCACGTTTGTTGAGAGTGCAATCTGATTGATATTAAGTGCATGAGTCTACGCGTTGTAGAAAAACTCAAACGGAAAGGTTGGTTGATGACTCGTCGCGTCTTTTGGGTGTACGCCCGCAAAATCGTTCCCACGCTTTTGGTTTTGGGTTCCGCTTCCACTTCTGCTTCTTCTCTTTCCGAGTCGAGTCCTTCAGGCGCACTGACCCGTTCGCATCTCACGCTAAACTCGACCATTTCTCTCTTAGACAGTCACATTGCTCTGTTCGTCAACATCTGATAGTCGATAATCCAATACAAGTCAACTCGCAAAACACACTGCATCGCTTGATCCGTCATCCAAATCACTTCCATCAGCTCATTTCGGAATAGCTGCCACCAAATTGTCTCTGAGGGTCACTCCACGCCGTTACCAAATTTACCTAAACCAATCGCAGCCTCCATCACTTCCGGGTAATCAAGAAGCATAAACATTGACATCATTCGAACTGGACAAAGATTTGCGCAATCAGATCACTCCTCGGCGACGACCATAACGATCGTTCATTCCTATCCGTAAGAAACGCGCCAGACCAGGTCGCAAGGCCACGCGAGTGAAAAAAGAGGTGGATTATCGTTGAACAGACAAGATGCCAGCTTCGAAGCGGAAGCCGCGTCGCAGTAAGGCCGCTGACTTACAAATTGGGACGTCCGATGTAGAAATGCCAGATTCATCACCTACACGGCCTTCCGCCAAAAAGAGAAAGGTATTGTGCACATCACATGCTCGTGCGAACATTCCACTGACTGATCCGCACAGGGTAATAATGGACAAGCCACGAAAAGAGAAAAGACTCTTACACCTGAACCACAACCCACGAACCAGGTAGATTCCGAAATTGACGATGAACAAACCGAACAAAGATCAAGTAAAGAGTTGCTCGAGAAGGTAATCTCATATTTGAACGTCTCAAAAGAAACCGTGATTGTGGCAAGGGAATACGCAAATGAAGGGCTATCTGATGAACACAAGATCTCGGCATTTGCCAAAATCGCAGGAAGAGACTGGACATACTTTGTGCGAGAACAGACGATCAACATTGGACGACCCCCAGATGACAGACAACTGCCGATAGCCTCAAGTCCAATCCACGACCTGAAAGATCAATTCCCTGTACACATTGATCTGGGACCAAGCAAAGTGGTGTCACGACATCATGCTTCAATATTCTACGATGCAGATTGGCCGGTTGACGAAGGTGGGTGGCATATCAGAGTCAATGGACGAAATGGTGTACGAGTGAATAATGTACTCTTGAGACGGTCACAGAAGCAGCACATCAAATCAGGTACCGTGCTCGAAATATCTGGTACACAGATGATGTTTGTGACTCCAGGTGATAAGGTCGAGATCGACCCTTACTTTGTCGAAAGAGCGGAGGCAGCAGAGAATGGACTCGATGCCGAACAGATCAATGCACAGTCAGATGAAGAGGATGAGAAGCCAGCTGTTGGTAATGAATTGCCTGGTTACCAATCTCTTGCTCCAGCTCCTCCCAACTTCAAGAGGGCAAATACGCCACCTCCGCCCAGCAGCCGTAGTCATCAAGGTGTATTTGATAGCAAACCTGGTACATCGCCCATATATGGCAGAGGTATGATGATGGAGAGTACACAAGAAATTGATTACAGTCGAGATACTGCCAAAGATTTGAAACCTCCGTACAGCTACGCACACATGATTGCTCAGGCAATTTTTGCGAGCGAGGATCAAAAGCTGACCTTAAGCAACATCTATTCATTCATTGCTGACAAGTATGCATTCTACCGTCACTCGAATAGTGGTTGGCAAGTAAGTTGCTGCACACAGAACCCCATGAGCCTTCACTAACACTGCTAGAATTCAATTCGACATAATCTATCACTAAACAAGGCTTTTCAGAAAGTCCCACGTCGCACGGATGAACCTGGAAAGGGCATGAAATGGCAAATCGCTCCTGAATTTCGAGAAGAGTATTGGAAGAAGCAGCAACGTCGTGTTGGGAATTCATCTAATCCATCCTCACCAGCTTCCAGTAAGGAAATCAACCCAAATTTCCGTGGTGCAAATGGACAAAATCTTGGATACGATACCACAATGGTCTACCAGTTTCCTGCAAAAGATGGTCCAGGAATGCAGACTCTACCAAAACTTAACATGTCATTTCCCCCCTTCCCATCAAACAACCCTTATCATCAGAGTATAGCTGGGCCATCATCTCAACCCCAAATGCCGACATCTACTCCCCAGCGTCGTCGCGCAGACACTGCCAATACCCTTCCTGATACAGGTCTTGAAGACTCACCCCTTCCTGTTCACTACCCATCATCGATCGGAGGTCCTGGAACGCGGGCTAATCATAATCAAACCAATCATCCTTTCTACACTCTGCCAACATCTGCCGGTCCAGCTCCTCATCAATCACCATCTAATCCTACACTCTCATCATCTTATCTGGACACGCCGTTTCATCCAAGTCAGTCAAGTATGCTGACACCTGCTCCACTTCGTCAGAATCCCAAACTTGCTCCACCATCCACACTTGTAGCTCCATCGAAGTTCATGCCAGAGTCTTCTCCAGCAGGACCAGGTTTATATTGGAAGGGCTTCTTGGGTGGATTGACACCTGGTCCACGTTCGGCCATACCTCCCGATATGTCACCTGAGAAATTGCCAAGCGAAAATCGAGGTCGAAGATCAAACGGTCTTGATGACAGAGATGTCTTAAGTTCCAGTCCACCTCCAATGGACCCAGATGGTCCAATGAGCGGTAGTCCAAGCAAACCTGCTAGAAGCAAAGCGAGAACTAGCACATTCGGAGCTTCAGATCCTAAACCTGTCCTATCCGTGTCTAATCAGCCAAACCCTACAAGCAATATACCAAAACTCAATGGTCCCTCACAAGCACCGACATTGGCTGCTTCAACTGCCTTCAATTCCAAGCTCAACACTTTTCCACCTCCACTTTCTGCGACTACAGCTAATGTTCAACCAAGATTATCATTTGGCCCATCTGGTAGTACTAGCATATTCAGCATTTCTCGCCCGGGCTCGAATCTGTCCAAAAAGATGGATAAGCAAGATGACGATGAAGACGATAACAACGAAGGTGGTTTCGATCTCGCAAAGGGCTTCGCACCAATTGGTAGCCAGAATACAACTGGTACGACGGCTGGAGCTGGTGTAAGAGGATAGAATCCTCTCGATACAGTACCATATATTCGAGTCGATGAAGATCTCCCAATCAGCGACGGTACACTAGAAGCGCATGCTCAAGCTCAAGCTCAGGGTCTGGGCGATATTGTGGCGTTCTTACAAGGAAATGATGATATGTCTCAGTCATCATTCTCTGATTCTACCATTGATCCGAGGTTATATATGATCTAGTTGATCGTTCTGGTTATGTTTAAATTGGAACAGATTGAGCCTATCGTTGTAAATGATCACGACCTTGATTGAGGTTGCTCGGTGCGAGCGAATGGTCCTTGGTACCGGCGTTGTCACTGCCGTAGTTATGACCGTTAGCAATGGTATTACGCAATGTCGGATGAGAGGCAAGCAGTCTGTTTGGGAAGGATCAACGGATGAATCAATTGGTTGCATGGTCGACTGCCCAACTGATATCAACACAGAATATCACGTTCTGGAAGGAAGTCATCGTCACGACGAGAGTGATGTCGATAGCAATGCTGGAGTGTGTCTGTCCCGTAAACGACAACGAAACAACTATCAAACTACTCAAGGAATACGATGCCATGATCATTCTCACTATGACGGTGTTAGCTGTGAGAGGGAATAAGCAAGCAAGCAAGCAAGCTAGCGAACAAGCGAACGGGATCAATTGGTCAGTAAATTCTCGTCTTGACCTGCTCAACAAACAAACAAGCAGAGCAAAGCAAAGCAAAGCAGAGCAAACAGAGCAAATGAAATGGAAAAGAAATGGAAAAGGATAGCATTTTGGTACTTCTGTTAGTACTGTACAGTATCTTTTGTACTTTTGTATTATGAACTTATGAGAATGAATATCGAAAATTATGATGATGATGATGACAACAACAATGGTAAAGACAATAAAGATGATTCACCTCGATTTCGGATTTGTATCTGTATGTATATGTATATGTATATCTGTGTTTGTGTTTGTATATGTATTTGTGTTTGTGTTTGTGTTTAGATCTTACTGAGGCCTACGTATACAACAGTAGTTTGAGCATCTCTTCTTCTTCGTTGTCTTTTCCTTTTGTAGATCGAAGTTGTTACTTGATACGAACTGAATAGATGAGCTGACGTGATGGGATATCGCATTCGTTTGTAGAATGTTGGTCTTGTTGTAGCAGGAAGGTAAGTGAGAGGGAATGATATTGTAATTCAAATATGGGAAAGAGGTCAATTATGCAGCAGGGACTTGGTCAAGTCACATGAGGATATAACTTGGAATTTCAATTGATACTCTTCTTCTATGAAGCTATGGTTCAGTATTGTTTATTATGGAGTGTGCAAGCTTATCCTTGATGACAGCTGATGAGCGACGTGAAAGGAACTCGTGATGGGTATCGCATACTCTGGCTAAGAAGACTCTCGTGTTGTCGTTTCGGTTGAGACCCGTCAATTGTAAGCATCTGGTTTTGACTGTGGGAGCTAAAATTGACTGGGTACGGGTCAAGCACACCAGGAGACCCCGTGACTTTCAGTGACCGGCCAATCCTGGCACCCCCTTGAGTCGAATAAGAGCTTTCCATAGTGATATGACACGACATCTTCATTCTCACGTGTCCACGTTTTTAGCTCCATGTCAAATAGTTGAATCGTGAATCCGGCTCTCAAAGCATCCCCTAGCCACGAGCTTGCCTCTCGTTCCGGGTTGATTTCATTCGTTCGTTCACTGTTCGTGAATATCAAGAGAGTGAATCGATTAATCAGCCCCATGTGATGTCGCCTTCTACTTGTGCAGCAGTCCAAAGACGAATGGCTTCCTCACGCTCGGACGGAGATGGTGGAGGTTTGATGCTCTTTTTCAACAGAACCGGAAGGGATCCTTGGAAAGTCGAGCTAATCAGTTTCGGAGATACGTTCCCATTCTCTCTAGCCACTTCTAAAGCTTCAATCTCATCTCTCAGCTCTCGGTGGACTCGAGTCATTGTTTCATCTGAGAGTCTCGTTCTCTCGCTCTCCCAATGCTTCTCTGTGTATGCCGTAATCTTAGGGTTTGCCTTCCTCGCGACTTCGTCTTGAATCTGTCTTGATTTGATGACCAGCTTGACGAGAGATTCCAGTGTGTATCGAGCGTCGTTACCTGCATTGTGAAGGTTCCAGGTATCTATACCGAGGTAATTACATATAAATCCTAAGCTTCGTGGTTGAATCTCAGATGTCATTGCTTGGAAGAGACCTGCTGTATCAAGAGATTCGAGAATGGAAGATAGAACGCGATGACGAGCTAGAACACAGTCAGTCTGAACGAATATGGGCAAGATTGTAAGAACTGGCAAGTAAAATCGGCAGGTTTCTCTCCTGTCGTGTGCCAATTCATTGTGACGGAACTTGATTGTACTTACTTTTGTGCATTGGCATGTCTGATGTTACCATAGACCTGCCAAATATGACGCTTCCGAGATTTGAAAGATATGTGATGTCTCCATCTATATCATGGCCAAGGATAATCAGATTTCGATCTTTAGGACCATTTTGCGATGGAAGCAAGTTTTTGTGGACAGGTGATTCTTCCATATCTTGTGCCTCTGAATAATCTGATTTGCGATTTATTTTGCCATCATGCTTGTACTGTACAGAGAATGGCCATTCGAAACAACTGTCGACTACATTGGCAACAAGATCGAGATCGATACGCTCCGATACTCCAAAGTGAAATGATTCGGGACAACCGTGAACAAAATCATGGTTCACCAGATTCTCTCTACCATTGATCAAGAAATGACGAGAACGAATCAACTTCGTCCACTGTTCACCACCTTTACCAGGACTTATGTCAATCAGGTCCATGGTATCCAATGTACTTACACCGACTTCTGTGATAAGAGAGTGATTTCTTTCATACGATTCGACATCGATACTGATAATGACCGGTTGACCATCAAACTTGTATGGCGCAACCTCCTGTGTATTGAGAAATTCAATTTTCAATTGATGATTGAGCTGCTCTTGTATCAGATCTTCTCTTTGACTCCATGTCAGACCCTTCACATCGTCCACAGATTTCATGCGTGGCCTCAAACCAAAGTAACGCTGAGCACGTTTGAGTTGATCACATTTCTCTGGGAAGGATGCTTGAAGTCCACCACTCTTCTTCTTAGAACCTGACTTTGATTTCTTGTTTGCTTGCTGTACTTGTGAGCATTTATCATGCCACTTTTGAAAGCTCGATTTGATTTCTCGTGAGGCATCTGAAGGACACTCACCGTGATCAGGAGCTGGATCTGGAATCATATTCTTAATATCGTTCATTTCCTCTCGATTGTGCGAAGTTCCTAGAAATACGGGTTGCGGAGTTTTGTCGTCGTAGAATGGCACAACGAATGGGAAGCGTGGTATCTTGACCTCGATCTTGAAAGCTTCCGAAATTTCCTCAAGTAAATGCTTGACCTGATCAACGGGAACTAACATGATTGGACCAGTCCCGAAAGATTCAGGCATATGAAGGTAGTGACTAGGAACAGTCAGTCAATCGTAGCTCATACTAAGGCCGGTAGCGCGCCAGTTGATTTGCCGGATCTTCTCAGAACAAATACAGGGTGAAAGAAGAACATGATGTTACTTACAGATCCCATGTTCTCAGGTAGATCTTGCCTCCGGCAAAGTAACGTTTTGAAACTCGATCATTTCCGTCCTGCATGTATTTGTAGGGAAACTTTGTTACCAATGAGAATGGACAGAATTGACCGACAACCCGTTGTCCAGCATCATCATGATCAAAGTCATCATTCGAGAGAAGTCCTGTATTAGACTTGGTTGTACGGGAGGATTTCTTGCCGTCTGGCAACGATTTGATCGGCACCAGAGGATCAGCACACTTGAATCTAGTATCGTCTGTCATGTCTTGCTTGAAATCGGGTTCGCGTCGATGTTGAACACTTGCTTTTGGCTTCTTGAACATAGCAACATAATCGTCATCATCGCCAGAGCTGTTGTTGGTATTGTCATTGACCCTTCGTTGCTGAGGTCGATTGCTTGCCATCTCGGGCAAAGGATTGTGAGGCTCGGACGACGTGGTTGTATCCTTTATTGAAGATCGCTGCTCTACTTCTACTTGCTGTGAGACAGGTACAGACAGGGGAGGTTTGGGAGTTAAAGGGTTTTTGGTGAAGAGCTTGCTGAGTCTTTCTTGGGCAGGAGTAGTCATATTGAAGATATAACTGAGCTTCTGCTACTACTACCTGCTGTGAGAACGAGTTGAGACTGTGTGTAGATCACACGATAGGTGAAATTGAAGTGAAGTTTTGTTAAGGCGATGATTGACAGAAAACGACTGGATATCACAAGATTGGAAGGAGACAAACAGTCAGGCGTAGGAATCAGTGGGAAGATTCCAAAAAGACCTGACAGGGATGGTCGTTGATAGAATGGTTTGAGTCACGAAAAGAGACACTTCAATTGTCAGGCTGAAGAGATATAACGCCGAGCGAAACGAAAATGAAGATGAGATTAAAAGCAGGCTCTGATTGTCAGTTACTCTTTCCTGACAAACAAATCCTTTCACAATTCATTCATCACAAAAGCGAGAAGATTGAGCGAGAGAAAACACGACACAATGCCAATCAATGTCACTCAAGCAGTAGCAGCAGCAGTACAAACTGTGGAAAGTTCCCAGGTAAGTTCAGGTTTTTAAAATGGCAGGTGTGGCGAGTTGAGCCGCATCTCCAAGTCGCGACTGCGCTATGTTGACTTGTGTCACTGGAACACCAAAGTACATTACTGACACAACCTTTCTTCGGCTACATACAGACATCTATCGCCCCAAACCTAGGACAGAAGATCTCGAACGGATTCTCCTTCATTGTTGGTATCTACTTGGTGGTTATCGTCACCTGCATCTTCGGCTTCAGCCTAATCATCTTCCTTGTTCGTGATAATCGCCGCGACGACGACTACGACCTCGAACTTCAGCTACGTCGCCGCCAATGATTCAGTCACCATGGCTGACATTGCCGGCGACGTTGCTGTAAATCCAGATGCTCAGGCTGCGGTCACTGATTTCCTAGACTACACTGAGTATCTACCCGCCGACTTGATTCGGTCCCTTACCCTCATACGCGGCCTCGACGAAACTTATCTCAACAATTCTTATGCTGTTCACGACCTCACCAAGATATATGGAACACTACCTGATCTTCCTCCTGCTTCGAGACCGAGTGCGCAGCAATTGCGCACGGACATATCAAAGAATCTTGATCGAGCCCTGAACGCGCGCGAATCCGCCTATGCTGAAGCATGTCGTCTATTCGAACTTACGGATAGACACGAGAACAGACTTAAGAGCATCATTGCAAAATTACACGCGCTACCCAAACCACCTTCACGCGACCCTACTCCACCTCCTCAAACATCAACATCAGCTAAACGAGGGCGCGATGGCAGGAAGCTTGAAAGTGGCATATCAACGACACGTCTCACTCTCAAGCCACCGAAACGCCCTTCGATATCTCTCATTAGCCGCCCTAAGCATCGTCGAGTTACCGTCCCTGGAGAAGTTCTGCCACCATATGATCCCGATGAGCCACTTGCTAGTACCGAGGTGTCCGATTGGGAATCTGAGCGTGCAGCATCACCGGTGAGACCTACGATAAAGTTGAAGACGCCGAAGGTGCCGAAGAGTTCTATGGAAATAGTCGAGAGAAAGCCACGAGAAATAGCGACGTACCGAAAACCTACTCCTCCTCCAGAAGACGCTGAGCTGGGTAGTAAGCACAAACCATGGACACGTCTCACGGACTATGAGATGTACAAGCTACGTAAAAAAATGAAGAAAAATCATACCTGGGAGCCGAGCGATGTCATGATCAGGAGAGAACTTGGTGAGAAGGGTCGTGGCTGGGAGAATTACTATAAAGCAAAAGCTGAAGCCCAAGCCAACGGAACCAAATTCTTGGATCTTGACATAGCAGATAAGTCACAGGATACTGCAGTTGAAACGATAGAACCATTGAAGACCACGCCGGTTGCGAATGTCGCGCCCGCCATTGTGGCAACCAAGGGTAAGCCTGCTCGAAAGTTGGAAGCTAAGAAAGAGAAAGAGGAACCAGTGACAAACAAAGCTGCATTGGCCGCCCAGGAAGCAGAACTGGCTGCGCGACGGCTCGGAGATATTGGGTCGGCTTTCAAGAATTTGTTCAGTCCATTTTCGAATGCACTTGCTTCATTGAACAGAAGTACGAGTACACCAACGAATACGGCGTCGAATGTGGTGCCAGGCAATGTCGGGAAGAAAGCAGCTACAGTTAAACCAAACAAGAAGAGGAAGCTGGACGAAGTTAGCATTTCACAATCACCATCGGCAGAACCGGAGAACCAGAAGAAGAAGCAAAAGATCGCAGCGCCCACACCTGTCATTGTGTCTGCACCTACGCTCGCACCAAAACTAGCTACTGGTATAGCCAGTGAGACACCTAGTGCCGGAACTATCAAAATTCCATTGAAGCTCAATGTCACCACTCAACCAACGTCCTCGTCTGTGGCATCAAACCCGGTATCACCCTCTAAACCGGTCAACAATCAACGCACATCGGTAGTGCCCAAGACTGAAGTCTCTTCACCTGTATCGTCACGGCCATCTTCACGTCGCTCTCCCACAGCTCCTGCTGAGTCAACCTTGACCACAACTCGTGCCAGTCGTCGAACCTCGATGACCCCTGCAGCATCTGGAAGAAAGACACCAGTTGTTGAGACGACACCAAAGACTACTCAGACTGCAGCTAGTCGTCGCAGCAAGCGTGATGCACCGGGTACAGTGACTCAATCTAGCCTGGACGGTGGTGCAGCTGTTAGTATCAGTCAGCGCAAATCGAGACCCAACAAGCAGAAACAGGCAGTATCAGTACAGAAGCCTGTAGCGAATGATATTCCGTTGGCACAGATTCGAATCGACGTTGACGGTAACCAGGAGATTGTTGACCCTGACGAGCAGCGATACTGCGTGTGTGGAGACGTAAGTTGGGGAGAGATGATTTGCTGCGAACTTGACGAGAAGGTAAGCGAATTCCTACGTGCTCTTGACACCTTTGTCTGACTAATGTGTTTAGTGCGAGTATGGAGTTTGGTTTCACATGGAATGTGTGCACTTGGTGGAGCTTCCACCTCGCACAGTCAAATGGTACTGTCCTGGTGATCGAAAGAAGTATCACAAGGGTGAGAATTCCAACGGGCTTGTCGGCAGAGGTATCAAATGAATATGAAAGGGACGGCGTTTTTCTGGGAAGCTATGCTGGTTCTTGCTCGACGAAAATGATGATACCCACTGGATTTGCTGGACAGGGAGCATATTGACTCGACGATTTGACATCGAGGTACCAATTGTAGCACTAGGGGCTTGCACAGCATATGTGGCGCACCTCAAGATGAACAATCTTCATAATATGAACATTTAGTATTGACGGCAGTACGGCATGATAATATGACTTGTATGTAGTAGTGATGATGGCGCTCAAGTACGTCGATACTACGATACGAACCTTTTTGTTGAAGGTACCTGGGAGATCCACTCTGGCAAACAGTTCCGTTTTCAGTCAGCTCGTAATCATGCAAGGTACCGGAATTGATCAGGTGAAGAAGCGATGAATCTACGGAAATGTAAATTGCACGCGACCAGGGTGAAGTTAGCATGCGACTCTTGACACGAGGCAGCCAGGACAAGAATACTGTAGCTTGTCATGTCTGTCAGGTTTATGTCTGGCTTCACATGTGACTTCAGTAGAGACTACTGCGGGTAAGAGGATGAGCAGCAGGGATACCAGGGAGACTGAATCTTGAGCTTGCGGCTCTGAGGACGAGTGCCGATCAAAGGGGATGAGAAGGCTAGAGGACAAAAAAGAGAATGAGGATGAGTGCTACGTTACTCCGGTACCTGTACCTGAATCTGTACCAGTGACTGTGACTGTGATTATACCCTGCAGATGATTCAGACCGGCGCCGGCTGCAAGAATTTTTGCTTAAGCTCCCGCACATTAAAATGTCCGTGTTTCAGTCCAAAAGATTCATTCAGCTCAACCATTATTTCTACCAATCTTCCAAGGAAGTTGATGTATATCCAATGCTTCATCCCTCCTGACCATAGTCATGGACTGTCAAGGTATCTCTCGAATTGCAGCAATCTCGAAACCATGTCAAGAAGCAGTTTGCTGGATACAACGGTGAAAGTGGACAATTTCCGGGCTGCAGGTACACGAAGCGAAAGAACCAGTGAAATTGACTCTTGCTGCACGGGTGGAGAAGCCGAGATATTTTGGTCGACAATAGAATTTCACCGGCGTCCTCCAGCCATCTCAGCCTTTCCCTTTTCAGCTACCAGAAAGTGGTTGCAGCACGGAACTAGGAGAGAATAGTTCCATCTTCTCACCATCACACTGGGGGATACCAGATACCAACACTCACTCACTTACACCATCCTTTCTCTTGGTGTGAGCCGTTGTTTGTCGTTGAACTCTCCCTGCCACTTGCGAATTCTGTATTGTTTGCTCTTTTGCATATCTCGTAACACCGACACTCGTTCATCAGCCTCATATCATTAATTGATTCGGACTCAACAATATACATTCCTTTACATCAAACTCACATCTTCGAACTCGCTAGTCTTACAGGAAAAGGATTCCGCAACAAAGGGTCTCTGCTGGTCTGTCGATCTCAATTGATTCAACGAACAACTTGACTCTGCGCAAACTCCCACCATTCGTTCTACCTCAGCTCTCAAAGCCCTTCAGATAGTATAGGAACTTCTGGCATCGATTCACAATTCCCGAATATTATCAAGTCGCTCATTCTCAGTTGCTCGTCCTCTGCAGCCAGGACTGGATCCTCTCATCTCAATCATCGCCTTGTACATTTGCACAGCAGAACAAAGTCACGCTACATACACTCGCAGTCACCATTAAAGGAACACTGTAATTATCCCTTAATCTTTACCCAGAATAGAATACAGTCTTTCCATACAACCAACACGTATCGACTCTTGACAGGATAAAAGAGGCGGAAATTTTGTACAACCTCATTTCAACAAGGACTGGACGAACGGAATATAATCTTCATTACTCATGATCTAATCACAACACGCCTGTTTACATGATGGAACCTCCAGCAAAGAGAATGCGCGTGTCCGGACCTGACGAAAATGCGGCCAATCGCGTCAAACGACATCAAGCGAGACAACCAGATTATCAAAAACATGTACGAAAGGAGCGTAGGAAGGAAAGTCTTGCGGTACCCTCGAGGACGATCGATTTAACAGAATTTCGACCCAGATATATCGCCTTGGAGAAACGTGATAACTCAAACAGCACTTCAGACTCTACTCTTCTGGCTCGAACTCCCGACGCAACGGTCACAGCGACCGTGCTTAATGTAGCGGTGATGGAAAGTGGGAGTATTACTCAAACGACCCAAGTTTCGGCGGCACCTAGTGACTCGATAGTATCGATGGGAAGTATGGGCCCTCTGACCATACCTGGAGTTGACGAAAGTACGACCACTTCTGGCTCCACGAGCTCGGAAGCGACCAAAAGTATGTCGACAATCTCATCTACCGCCACGAATGAATCTGCCTTATCAGCTATACCCATTCTATCGTCATTACTTGCCAGTAATAACACCTCGTCGATTACATCAAGTGAGCGAACAATAACTGTTACGGCAACCTCGAATCTCGCTGTCACTTATATTAATGGCACTTTCCTTGCTCCGTCTCGATCAACCGGATCACATACTTTCGGGACACTAAAGAATAACGCAACAACAACAAGAGATGCCAGTCAGAGAGAGAGCACGAGCGGTTCGTCATTCGACTTTGCCTCGACATCTTCAGCCGCCTCTCAGTTTGAATTCTCCACGTCCACTATCACCACAGCACCAGTCTATACAAATCACGCAGGAAACGGCGCTGCTGATGTCGCGACTTCATCGGCATCCTCAACATCTTCAAGTGATACATCAAATTCAGGTGGAAACAATGGCATTAGCCTTACTCCCCAGCAACAGCAATTGGTTGGAGGTGCTGTTGGTGGTATAGCTGGTGTGGCACTCGTTCTAGTGGCTCTCTTGTATTTCTTGAAATGGTATCGTCGACGACTCAAAGCATTAGGACGTCTTCCTGAGCAAGAACAACATGATGATTTTGGTGATGACGATGACCAAGCTTTGACGCGGCACACTCCTATGGTCGAATCAGACAAGTCTTCGGTTGCACCTATCATTGCATTCGCCTCTCGATTGAAAGAACTTCGTCCTCACTCGACCATTACGACGGCATCGAATACCACACGTACGATCTCTATTCCTCCGTCAGAAGCAGATAAAGGTTTTCAGAAGATATCAGGTCGTAAAATTCCTTCCGTCCTTTCCACTGGAGGAGACGGTTATGGTGATGATTTTCAGACATCTAAGAATTCTTATCCTTCAGCTTTTGCTCGATCATATCCACGAACATCATGGTTTCGCGACAGTAATAGTCACGAAAACTCCGAGACGGCTCTGGCCCAAAGGCCTTCTTCCGTTTCCGAGCCATCTACTCCGGTCATGAATCCATTTCGTGATCCTCCAACACACAATAATCCTTACCATGGCATCTCACCAGCTTTGAACATCTCAACTCATGATCTCGTCTCCTCCATTCAAGCGAATCAGATCCGTTCCCAACTTGGCCTCAACATGGGTACAACTCTTCGTGGTGCAGAAGGCTTTGCCGCCCTTCGACCTTCCCCAGCTAGAACACCTATAACTCAATCACCTACGTCCAGTTACTTCCGTCTCCCCGAACCAATATCTACACCACCTCTACTCAATGGCGATGTACCGGAACTTCCTCCCGTTCCAAAACTTGAATTTCCTCAAGGGTCGAAAGATAAACAAGACGGCATTACACGGACCCATCCTCCATCAATCGACGCACCTCGAAGTGTAAGTCGGTTCAGCGTTGGCGGACTGAGCGCAAGAAGCGCAAGTGGATTCAGTGGTCGAACCGTCAGTTCCGGCGGGAGATTCAAAGAAGATATCTAATCTAATCGATCAATTCACCAACCATTTCCTCATGTGGAATGAATACCGTATATGGACAAGCCAATCGTCTGATTGGACAACAAGAGATGGACAGCATACACAGAGCGTTTCTGCTACATGCAGCACATTTCTACATGAATCCGCATCTATAATTAATGACAATAATGATACCCATAAAGTAGAAGATTAGTATATTATTATATAGTTCTATATGTTTATGTATATACATTATATACGTTCACACATATATGATTTGGATGTCATTGACTTACTTGATTCTCTTCTTTCTTACTTCCTCTCTGAAGGTTCGATTGCTTCGACGCGTATATATAGAGTGAATGAGAACGGAGTGAGTAAATGGACTTAGTAAGATTTGATGTCTAGTCATTCATTCATTCATTCGTGCATTCACTCTAGCTTCAATATTCGACTTTACTCTCCGTTAGTACAGTGCATACTGTTCCATTCGATTAATCTCGTGAGCCAGCATTGTCAAGATTGTGTATTGATTCCTTCTTCATGTACTGTATATAGTACAGAAAATTAAGTCTTTGCATCATCTGTCTATAGATATGTATAGATATGTATATATGCATGCAAAAATACCTGTGATGAACACGATAGCGTAGCATAGTATAGTTATATCGTATAGTAGCATCACGGTGATATCATGAGTATTATAAAAAAAAGGGGACGGGAACTGATGTATGTAGCTGTCAATGTTAATATATTGTACAATGCTTACTTAATGCACAATGTACATATAGTGAACGATATACATTCCAATGCAATATACGGAATTCAATTCATCTTACTTAGCTTGACTTGACTTGCTTAGTACAATGCTCTCTAACTTCCTTCACAAATATGTAAGTAAGTAAGTATGTATGTATGTACGTGGATATATAGATATGTACAAGTACCATTCATCCTCCTGTTTTTTCATTGCTATTTAATCCTTACATATCCCATTCCCAATTGATGTCAACTATAACTCCCAAGTTCTTCACAATCCGTAATTCGTCATTAATAAAGGGATTCTGTAATATGTCTTCCCGGCATTTGGAAATGAAGAGAAGAGAAGAAGGGGTTTATGCCGGGATTTATTGTTCATATTTATACTGTGTCGTGCTGATGTTCGTGTTCATTTTCATGTTCGCTTTTGTGTACAAGCAGATTATTGGCTTCGTTCATCCGTTATTTTGTCAATTCATGTCATTCGATTCGTTTGAGTGCTTGGTATGATCGTTCCATGAACATCTGGTCGTTTTGTTGCTTGATCTTTAATTTCGATTGTATGTATCTTCGACAATAGAGTGCTTGCTTCTGCATCTCCGTCGTTAATATGATCAGATCGCATCTGTAATGTTCATGTGTCGTCGTATCTGCATGTTTGTTTCTTTTCATTTTGTAAGAATTCACACATATTCTAATTGAGGACATGTCGTGAATTCCGTTTATCGTGTCGTAAAGTCATAATAAGCATATCTCTCCTTGCGATTCGTTTGTGAAGAGTCAAGTCTCATCTAGATTGTCCTCCATATGAACGGCGAGTGCCTGTAACGACCAGCATTTCTCCACTGCCAGGTCTTTGTAATCGATCAATACCGAGATGCTCCTTACCATCCCTACCGATGAAAATGCCAAAGGCGTATTTGAGTTGTCGATCAGCCCATTTATTACCTTGACTCTGATGACGATCTCGAATTTTACGTCTGCCATCGCCTGTAAGACTACTCTTCTCGTTCAGATTGCTGTTCATATGTTGTATGGGTGTTACATGACCACAAAGTCGAGCAACAAGGTCAGCCTTTGTACGCACATTACGTAGAGTTGCATCACTCAGTAGTGGAGATGCATACAGAAAGCTAAGCTGGCCAGCAATAGTATGAATAGAGTGAGGCAAATATCGCTTTCGAGTTGGCCATATCGCAAGGAAGCTGAAAGCGCATATACCCAAAAAGATGCTGAGTGCTATGTAGCCAGGCATAGAAGCAACTATTCGAACATCTCCACTATCAAAGAGCTGAGCAGTGAAGACTCCTCCTGACAAAATCGGTAATGTAACCGACATCAGTGAAATGAAAGTGATGTATGCCAGTTTCAGGTCTGCATTCTTCAGAGCTTGGATGGTAACCCATACTGGAAATGAAGCATTGTATGACTGGAGAAGTGACTTCTGAGCTGTCGTGCCAGTTGTTGAGGTCAGATTGGCAAAAGGTTGAATTGCGCGATAGAAAGTATCGATTGGTTGCCATATAAGGAAGAGAAATGTACCAAATAAAGCTGGGAGAAAGCTGTAAAGGAAATTCGAAGGCGAAAACCCTCGAGGCTGTGTAGCTGAAGGGAGTAGAGGATAGAATCCATCTTCGACGGCTCGATTGACATAACTAACAACCAAAAAGGCTATCAGTAGTAGAATAGCTGCAATGGACCATGCTAAAACGATACTGTCTCGTAGAAACCAAGGGACCCATCGATATCTGATGAAAGGTGAATGAATATCTCTAGTGAATCCGGAATCGTTCGAATAACGATGACGTTCAACATCGAAGCTGCCTGATGATTGGGAATGGGTTTGCTTGGTTGTGTCTTGTGGTCTCAAGTCTTGAGTTGAGAGACGATTGAGGGCACCATTGTGCTGACCAACAGCATAATATACCTCTGGAGAATTTGAAGGTGTCCAATAGCCCATGCGTAAGAATCGTGGGGGGATCTGACTCTTGATATCTCCTGAAACCTCGGATTGTTCGAAGTCGTTCAAAATGTTCGAACGTTGAAAATTCATGATGAGATCCGCAAGAGATACGGGATCCCACATCATTCCAGATTTCTTGCTTCGAAATCTTAGAATGCAGTACACGAGCGTTGCGATCAGGAGAAAGTAGAGAGCTACTAAAAACCAACCTATATCCTGTACAGTTGTCCATCGCCAGTGAGGAGGATCGAGGTTGACATAATACTGTGTCTGGTATAAACAGGCCAGGAGTGGTATTGTCCAGTTTGTGAGCCAGAAGATCAAAAGCGTTAAGCCTATTAATGGTTCGCCTATGCTGAAGAACCGAATGTCAGGTAAGATAAAATTCGCGGGTAAAATTGGCATGTCTTGAAGTACTCGATCGTGCGGTAATTCTGCAGACATGCTGAAATACGGCAGTGACCTATAGATGGCGGCCTGGACGACGAAAAGATACAGGATTATCACCAATCCAAGAAGTTGTGGTAGGTATTGAAAAATAAAATACCTTGCCGTTCTGTTGCCGTTATAATCCACAAGTCCGTCACTTCGTGATGCATGAACATTGGAGAAAATGATTCCCGCAATCATTAAGACGCATAAAAGTATAAGCAATGCAAGCATGGGTAATCGTAAGGGTACTGGCACGTAATTGAGTTTGTTCCACTGTGAACCTTGCGGTCGGTCGACAGGAAGTAGTACTTCTTGACCTTGACCACGTTTTCGATCAAGACTAGAAGATGGAAATCTGAATGGTTGTGGTGGACGACTTGGTTCTTCTGGGGATCGTGACTGTCTAGGTGCAGCGAGTACATTGCTGACTTGCTGTTCAGCTGGGATCGGTCTAGGTATAGCAGATTCATCCACATAAGTACTGTATCGTCCCCTTCCAACAAGTTCTTCGTCAAACGATAATTGTTCAATCGCGAACCGAATGTATGGTGTATCGTCAACACCAGGTGTCGGTGGGCTCATACTGTCTAATCTTCGGGGTATGTGTATCGAGCGCGAGTGAGAATTTCGTTCAGGCGCAGTTCGTACAGTCAACGGTGCCGGTATTGCGGCTGTCGACGTAGTTGGAGGCATGGCCTCGATCTCGTTAGATTGTGAAGAATTCGGTGTTGATATTCTCGAGGGAGGAGTTTCGTAACTTTCTGGAGAGGTAATTGAGCGCTCTGAAGCATCATCGGAATCGAATTCTTGAGATGCACTGGAAGAACGGAAGGAACCGCTATGTCGAATTTGAGGTCGCTTTGCTGTATCATGGTGTGTCAGCGTTAAGTTAATTCTGACAGCGTTGTGTTACGCTATCTTACCTTTGACAGATTGTATGTGGGTTTCTTCTCGGGTGTTCATAACTTTCGTAAAGATTCATCAGGATACTGCATTAGTTGGGTAGCTAGATCATGCATGATGACAGATTGACAGGATGATATTGGACAGAGAAAGAACAGTGCTGAAGGATGACAAGTATATTGCGAGGTTGGTTAGATGGTGGTTGGGTACGGAGTTAGGCTTTCATAAGACACCAGCCACGGGGAATTTGAAAGAAGTAAGTGAATAAAACATCATCATTAAGAGGAAGCTAGATCTAGTTTAGGAGTAATGCGACGCGTTGAAACTAATTGATATAGACCAGGATGGTCATGTTGATAGCCATCTGGTCATCATCCTGGTCTTGATGTAGAAGTTGAGAGGATTGAAAGTAGGAAGTTGGACATGCGCAGCCGAAAATGGCAGTTCCCACTTCTCCACATAAACATTCAGCCTCGTAGCCTTGTTCCTTCATCTCATGAAGAACAACCTCACCTCATTCTCGATTGCATACTAATGCTTCCTTGTAGTAAAACATGGCCTACAGCGATATCAAGTGACATGTACATTGTGTAATATGGTCTAGAAGTATCCCGTTGATGACTCTCTAATGTCATACCATCAGAAACATGCAGAAGAGGCTGAGAGTAAGTTAGACAAACTATCATGTTCGACTTTCTGTAATACCAGCAACAATTCAGACGATGACTTGGACAAGTGGTTGTCTATTAGTAGTAGCACTAATTTTCTGAAATCATGATCAAGTGACACCCAGGAGCACGCCGGCAACATACCAGACGATATCAGCTTACGATACAAATAACATGTTAAGCTCACAATTATTTGCAGAACACTTCACTTCAAACATAAATCACGAACGGTGTCACTACTGACCCAGAATCGTGAAGGGAAAGTTCTTTCTCTTTTGAACACAATCCAAAAACACAACGAGCGTGGTTCTTCTTTCCCCCCTTCTTCCTCACACTTTCACCTTGATAATTCAATCTCTCAAGATCGACTACAATTGTCACAGTCAGATCTTCCTATTGTGACCTTCAACCTGTATCAATATCACAACTTGCTTCCTATCACACGATCGTTGTATTACTATTATTCCTACCGTCGCCATGACGTTTATTCGCGGCCTGCTTGGGATATCACTTATCCTCATATCGGTGGTGATGTTGTCCGTGGCCATACTACCGGCTACAAGTTCCGTCTCAGAGATTGACGATATCATCGGATCGCAGATGCTACTTGACATCGGTTCGAGAATCAACAATTATGCCAGACATCGATCTTCTCAAGCAGTCTACCCTTCGTATTCCATTGGACTCTGTAGCTCAATTCCCTGTGAGCATGGACCTGCCAAACTCGACCCTGTAGCCTACAAATGTTACTGCCCATGGGCTTCTGCTGAAGTGGTTTGTGGTTGCTAAAGAGGGATTGGTCAGAGCTAACATGTTACAGATGACTGAGACTTTCTTATGGCCAGACAAGAAGTGTCACAAGGTTCTAGATTGCCGTCTTCCCTACGAACCAGCTTACGATAACACAAAGGATGAATGTGTTTGCTCTATTCAATCTCTACCTCCCTGGGGTGCCGATCACCTTATTTCTTATGATCCTGTCGACAAATTCAAGATGCTTCAGAAAAGTCAGAAGTTCTATGCTTGGTTAGACTTCTCTGAAACAAGAGGTGGACAAAAGATAACAAATTCTGCTACCAAAGTAACCGATCTTCACATCGATCGACGTCAGTTGTCAACTACTGTCGGTGCAGTTTCGCAAACTCCATACCCTTCTTATGTCCCACCACCACCAATCGAGGTCACTCAAGGATTGTTACAAAAGTCTATGGCGGTTCAACCACAAAAGCTCGCAACTGTTGCATCAGTCATTCCACACTTCGCAGACGGTGTCATCACTTTTTTCTTGCAACTTCAAAGTCCAATCGCGCAAACTTTGGTAATAAATGCAACAGATGCATTACCATGTGATAATATCGGTGTTCAACCACAACCAAATATCATCTTGGTGCCACAGACTGTCAAGAATGGTACTCCTCAAGTTACAATTCCTTCATGTTTGGTCATCGCTGTCAACATTTACAATCCTTTATGGATCACATATTGGATCCGTAAGCCAGATGGTTCAATCTATGCTTTGACCAGTGACAACAAAGTTCATGACATTGATCAACTTGATCTTGGTGTACCTGCAGCCATAGCAATTCGTACAACTCTGGTTGATGGATCCAGCAAGAGAAGATCTAACAGGGATTCGTTCAACCTTCCTGCAAAGCGTCTCAAAGTTTACCAAATACCTTGCAGTGAGCTCTGTCCTGATCCTGTCATGGAAGTTGTGCACGATTCTTCAAACTTCTGTGGCTGCGTATTGAATGAAGTAAGCAAGTCTCATCTTCTGTCTCGCGCAGTCGTGGAGCCGAACGCATACACTGCAACTATGACACCAGAAGTATGTGCAGGCATCACTTGTATCAACAATGGCAATCAGCCAGGAATTTACAATCCCTTCAGCCGAACTTGTTGGTGTACTACTCCCACATATGTCGAAAATAATCCATCTGCAGATGTTCCTGCGATGTAAAACAATGTAATTCAACAGTGTTCAAAGCAATTGCAGTTGTGTTTAAGCAATATGCTATGACAGTAAGTTCAACTTCAATCTTTCATCATCGATATCATATGTTTGAAAGCTGACTTGTCCGGTAGCACCATACTGTATCAGCATGCGGTTATGACACAATGGAAAACGATGAAAGTTTAGATGAAAAATTCAGTCAAGAAGTGATGACGATATGAAAGTAATGACAGAACTTGGGCACGACCTGGGATAACACACTCGTTTATGATGGAGTTGGTCGAGATTATCTTTGATTGCTGGATGACTATTTGGTAAAGTAGTTTCCCGATCACAGCGAGGAAGCTCTTACATGAATAGCATTAGCAATATCAAGATTCCCCTTCTTCAAGTATGTCACTTGTATGGTTCTGCTTTGGTTCTCTCTGATATGATACTTGATATCTCGCTTGACTTGTGTGACCTTCTCCACCATGCTGACCTACTATAATGTCCTGATGTATATATATTCTCGTTCACGTCAGTCCCAGCAATTCACTGTATATGCAGTATTCTGAAAATACACAATACACCACATTCAACCTCCATCACATTCAAGTACTAAACAACTGCATCACTTCCTCATCTCATCTCATCTCCGTTACTCCTCCATAAATTCGAATTCCTCAATAAAATAGAAAAGAAAGATAACAAACATCAAACTCTGATCCTAATACGAGTCTTAGTCTTACTCTGCATACCTTACTTCAACGAATCCTCCGTCACTCCACCTCACTTCACCTCCCTCTCTTTCTCATGTACCACATCTCAATGAAATCCATCTATCTATCTACTACACCAAACCAAAACCCAGAAAATACGGATAAAAACCTCATTGAGTTGGATTGTAATCTAATTTAGATAGTGGGATGACGCCTGAAGTGAAGAGATGCTATTTGGCGTATGGATGTGGATGTGGATGTAGTTGTGGTCGTGGATTTGAATGAGTGATAAATCACTGTGCTTCTCAAGTTCAAGATATTATTGCTATTTTGTCCTGTACTACCATATCCTACCATATCCTATCCTATCCTATCCCAATTCCATCATATCATAAAGCGTCTCGAGCACTTCGACGACTGCTCTTATCCCTGTCCATGTTCATGTTCATGTTCATACTCATACAAGTGATTTTCAAAGAAGAAAAAAAAGAAGAATGAGAAGGAGAAGAAAAATGAAAGAAGAGAAGAAAGGTATCACGACTTGAATGTGGCTTTTTGTCCTCCTTGCCCTGCCTATCCACCTCAACCTCCTCATATCCAGCAAAGCATTGCTGAATTCCACTTCTTCATTCCACAAGCACAACCACAACCAACACTCTCGATATTCCATCTAGACGCCCTCTTCATCATGTCAAATACCATCTCATCATCTCATCATCTTGTCATCGTGATCATGATCATCTGAATTCAAAAACACCAAAATCTCTCCTCAAACCAGCCTTATGCTCCTCATCGTCATCAATACCAAAACAACAATCTTTAGGATCCAATTCCAATCGTTGAAAGGGCTGACTCCTAGGGTCGTAATACAATCCCTCGATTCTGCCCGATTGACGATTCAAAGCGATGTAATAATATCCGCTGATCGTGAGACCATAAGTATCGGTTCGGAATGATGTATCTGTTGATCCGTCTCCGGAGTTAAAGAAGCGGAATTCTGGTGTGGAAGTATGGGGAGATGCAGAAGTTGAGGTGGAAATTGTTGGTGGGGGAAGGAAACATTGTTCTAGATGGAAGGTTGTGGTTAGTATCTTTCGGTCTGGTGCGATTGAGAGATACAGTAAATGAACGTACCTTTCCATCTCATGAGAATCCATTGACTCATGTTCTCTCTGATCCATTTTGCGCTTCCTAGACATCTGGACATCACTTCATCGATGACATTATCCTCGTGGTCGCGTCCTAAGTCCAAGCTTTGTGACTTGACTTCGTTTGTGTTGGAACGTTCTGGTTTTGGTGAATTGACAAGGTGATCTCTTGTTGATGAGGAAGGCTCATCTTCTTTAGCAGCTCTGATTTCCTTCTCACGGAGAATAGCTTGTCTGAAAGGTCCGACTCCAGCCCAGTAGCGAAGATCTGTTTTAATACCAGCAACAGTGTAATCCTTCTTTTCCTTAACGGTTTCGAGTTCGTGAATTCTAAAATCAATGATTTCACCGGTGAAGAGTGATTCCATACTGTTTCCAGCACTAACTTCCTCCTTTTCTTCGTTTTGTCCATGAGGAGCAGATTGTCTTCCATCAGGAATATTGATTGCTGTCATGGTACCAATAAGAGACATGTTCTTCCAGTCAACACTGTTGATCGTCACTTTGACAGGCCATTCTCGCTTCATAGTCATGATTGAAGAAAATACACCAGGACGAGTGTCAGGTTCAACAACACCACCGAATCGGGCGCGAGTATTGAGCTCTCTTATCCGTCTTTGACGAGCCTGAAATTGTCGAATATTGGCTTCTATATCAACGGGTTGCGCTTCTTGCGTAGAAGGGTCGACAAGACGAGGAGAACGAGGATTGAAAAGTCTGCCAGTAGCAATTTCATCTGATCCATAACGTGCTGATGTATGTGATCTATTACGACCACCAGATTGTTTTCCAGACCAACCCATTCCAGGTTCAAGCCATGAAGATAATTGTGGAAATGGTAACTCTTCAATCAACATTGGTAGATCATGAACTCGCTCATCAATCAAGCTGATAAGAATTGAATCCAGACCCAATTCACGTGCAAGACGCAAAGCTTCAGATCCATTGTTGTCCACCTCTTTGAGCAGAGTCAAATAGTGAAGATGATTGACCGCTTTGGTATTCGCCTTTTCTTTCTTTTTTTCCTTTCTGAGTCGTTGTTGATTCATCGCTACAGTAAACCACCTGGCTCCTTCTTCTCTTTCCTCCTCAGTTTCTTGTGCGACAGCTTCGTCATAAGTGCGTATAACTACTGGCTCAGTAACGGATTGCTGTATGGTATAGCCTGTGTCGTCAGACTCTTCTCTTCCACGAGAGATTCTTGAAGATGTACTTTGTGCACGAGCTGCAGCAAGGAGTCGTCCAATCTCGGTTTCAGTTTCATTAATGACTTCACGGTTTGTCAGAAGTCTATTGCGGCGATAAGTATGAGCCATTCTATCAAGAGTGTTTGTGAATGCTCGGACAGATTCTTCCACTTGTTCCACTTGCGTATCAGGATGTGTAATCAAGGGACCATCAATCTGATCATTGGTTGGATTGTCACCTCTACCGACCGCGCCATTGATGTTTGATATATCATGTGGTGTTGATACTCCAGTTATATCCGATCCCGAAAAGGGTGCGGGCATTCCTGTCACGAGCATAGCTGCCTGTATCGCGGCAGCATCAAGCACGGCTCCCATTCGCTCGCGATGTACATTGTCATCATTTGTTTGATATCGAGACGACGATCGGATATAAGGATTGAGACTTGGAAAAGGTGGAATTGGCGGAGGAGTAGGAAGGAGTCTAGCCGCTGGGACGTGAGAGTGAGCTGGTTGTGGTGCGTGTGGACTATTAGAGCCTCTGGTGAGTTCTGGAATAGGTCCTGTTGTCATGCGATTCGTAGTTGTCACCATTGACTCAAGCAGCTGTAGCGATGATCGAGTTGATCGTATCATCTCATTCAGAGAAGTGTTTTGTTGTGAAGTTCCTCCATTTGTACCTGTGAGTTGTTCCTGCGCGATGTTTGTGATTGGCGTATTGGCTTGTGATCGAGTTGTTTGAGATGTCTGATTCCCTTGAGATAGTTGCGACTCAGACAAGAGCGCAGGCATATCATCGTCAGACTGCGACATGATAACAACCGTATTTCATAAGGTGATTTGCGCAGCGCCGATGATTCAAACGACGTTCGTAATTCGATCTTTCAATACGAATAACCTGTATGATTTGTTAGTAAGACATACGAGTCATAAACATGCGAACCTGTGTCGCATTACGCCCGTGATTGCCTGGAGCAGGAAGAACCAACCATCAAGCCTCAATAAAGGATCATGAACAGAACTTACTAAACAGTACTCAGTACAAGTATATTTATTCCGTATCGTATTAATTGCGATGTTCAATACGATTCAAGTTACACAATGATCGTGGTGGGTAGAACATGGATCGTAATGTCGTAAATCATGAGTCGCGGTCGCAATCTTGAGGATCAGGAAAACATGGTAGCCTCGCAGCCGCACGCAAACGCGTATGCGAAGTGAATCAATTGTGTACAATTCACTTACTATACAAAAGGACTTTGGAAGGACGCTGTACAGTTACGCGAAGGAAAGTTTTAGATATGACGTAAGTCAAGCACGAGAAGAACGCGTTTTCACTCGACCTCGGTGAACATTCTCTAAGGATACAGAACTTAAGATACGGTATCGCGGCGGGCACGGGATGTTTTACATCAAAAAGAAAAAATTACGTAGAACGAGTCGATACCATACTGCACTCATACTCGACCACAAACGACGGTAATATCACAAATGATCACTCGCGGGGGACGTCCGTATTCTACAAATATCACAATGACCGCAGCACGAGATCTTGCACAATTGACAAGTGGAAGATTTGTTTTGTACCATGAGCAATTTCATTGTTTAGATGAATATCTTGGTCTTGTTGTGTTGTTTGAGACTGATTCTGTCTTCGAAACACCATGAAGCATTCCCGGATCTCTGATTGAGTGACTTGTTAGTCACACAAGTTGAGACTAATGCCCACTATTGGTATCTTCACGTATTGATCATTCATCCATATCATTTTGAATCACTTTCCTTTCCGGAGAAAAAAGATGACTGCCTCCTCTCAACTTCAAAAGATCATTGAGATCGAACGCCATTGAACTCCTGAACCGAAGTAATAAACACCGTATCAGTATCTGTTGACAGGTTGGTAGGCAATTTCCTTCTAAGCAGCTGCCTCCTCGTTGACATGTTGAAGAACTGGGTAGAGTTGCTCAGCGTCTTTGTTGTCAGCATCATCCTCAGTTCCGGTCATGGCAGTGTCAGAACTCTCTTCCTTAGGAGCCATAGCCTGAGTGTTTTCATCATCGAAATCACCAGTCTCAAGTCTCTTCTTGATGAGATCGCGCATCCACTCAATAAGACGCATGTTCTGAACCCAGATCTGCTCGCCGCTATCACCCTTATCCTTGGAATCCTCGGATTTTGGTGTGCTAGCTTCACCGCTCAAAGCAGGGTCAATAACACTGTCTTTTGGTGATGACGCCTTCTTCTTGCCCTTGGACTGTTTGTTCATGGCAGCAGCTGGAGGAGTAACAGAACCATCACGAGGACTCTCCATGTTTTCGTCAACAGAACCATCTCTACCAGGAGCGGCACGTTGAAGCATGCTACCTCCGTAGCGTCTGCGAGCTTCATCGTTGTCGTAGATACCACTAAGAGTAGCAGCATTGGCAGCGGCATAAGCCATGTCAGCACTAGATGGCAAGCTTGGATAAGCAGGGTTGGCGTGACCGGTAAGAGGGCTCTGACCAGAAGTGTAGCTCTGAGCAGAAGATGGTGGAGTAAGACCTGGAGTGCTGGCATCAGAGACACTGGCAATGCTTGGGTTGTGTTGGTGTTGCAACATAGCAGCTGGGTGACTAGCACTGGAAGACATAGCAGAGCTTGGAGGGCTATTGCTAGTGCGATATGCCACGTAGTTGCTGTGATCATTCTCGTAGATTGTGGCTTGCATCTGTTCCAAGATCTGATCAATTGAAGTCAAGTCACCACGAGTCTTTGCGTTGCCCATTGGTGGAAGAGAGTATGACTGGATAGGATCAGCAGCGTCATAGCCACCACCCATGGCAGAGACTGGTTGATAGGCTGGGATGTTGAGAGCAGATGGAATGATTTGTGGTAGCTGAAGACCTTGCAACTCATAGAGACGACGGCTGACGTTCTGGAAGCTGACTGGGTCAAACTCTCTACGCTTGACCTGACCGAAGAACTGGTCAAGAGCATCATAGCCGCGCTTGCGTGTCTCATAGTCGTATGCAACCTGAGGAGCAGGGTTACCGTAGTAGGTGACTGGGCCATAGCCTGGGTGCTGACCGGTCTGTATGATAAGTTAGTGATTGTTCATGTTCAAGCGAGTGAAGAGGAACATACCTGTTGTGGTTGATAATATTGGTTTGGGTGTTGCTGACCATACTCTTGAGGAGCAGGGGCATAGTAAGCTTGAGCAACCTGTCCTGCGCTGTAGTATGGGTTGCTGTAGTCTGGACCTTGTTGCATTCCTTGTGATCGTGAGCCTCCATTAGGTTCTGGTGAACGCATGATGACACTATCGTCGGCATGAGTCTTGACATGCTTCTTCAAATCTTGAGGACGCTTGAATGCCTTTCCGCAGAACTCGCACTTGTGTGGCTTCAAGGGAACATGGACACGGATGTGGGAGGTGATGTGGTCGCGCTTGACGGTCGTAGTTCTACATTGACCCCATGCGCAGGTCAAGTTGAGGTTGTTGGTCGACTTGCGACCGACATGTCGCTCGCAGACGTGCTCCTGTAACGAAGGTTAGCAGTGCGACAAAGAGATATCGAACTCGAGGTCACTTACATAGAGGGCTTCTGCTGTTGGTGATCGCTCACCGCAGTCTTGCCATTGACATTGGAGGCTCTCGCCGGCGGCATTAACGGTTGGTTGTTGAGGAGTACCAGCACTCAAAGGTGTAGACAATTGTTGACCCTGTTGCACGACATCCTGAGGTTGAGGTGCCTGCTGAAGAGATGAATCCTCGATTTCCGACATGGTGAGAGAGTCGAAGTTCTGCCCTTGGCAATGAGTAGGCGGCGGCCAAGATTGCAGCGCGCAGTAAGGAAGAATTGAGCTTGGCGACGACGAGACGACGACCAAGACTTTCCACTATATCGCGACTTGATGAAACGAACTCACCAACAACGATAAAGCAACGTTGTGGTGATGAATGTTACGAAGGAAGAATTTGGGTGAGGTGAAGGCAGGTAGGTGTTGAAAAGAGGAAGAAAAATTATTGGGGGGAGAGAGGTGGGCGGCGGCAGCCAAAGTAAAGTGTTCAAGTTGCAGGCAGGATAAGCTGGCGGGCAACAAGATACTCTGTTACTTGTCAATTCCTCACTCTGGTCGATGCAGCAACAGCAACAGTAACAGTGCAGTGCAGTACTGGTAAGAATGTAGGCGAGGGTAAGAATGTAATGTGATGATTATCTATCTAGTTTTCAAATCTCCGGTCTCTTCGTTTCGGAAGTCGGGCTGGGGTTTAATATGTTGCCAGCATGGTGATGAGATACGATGGTGTCTGTTCCAACTCGTACCGCCCACACGCATGGCTTCGCTTTCCCGCTTTTGCTTTGGAACGATGCGCAGTCAGATTCGCCGCTGTATGTGAACTTGCGAGTCTTCATGCTTCATGCACCCGAGACGGATTCCACTTCCCCGCCATGATTGGTGGACATCGGTCTTGCCAAGCGATGCCCAGCCTTTCAGTGCGTCACTATCTGCTTGGCATTTTCCCTGGTCCGAATCCCTCAATTCGACTCGAACACATGAGAAGTGCTCCTCGGTTACATCAGCCTCGACCCCGTGATGATACGAGTAGGAGCAGGAGAAGGAGATGCTTGGACCTTTGTGTCTTTCTAATCTGTGCCCTCGGCAGTCATCCACGCTTCAATGCATTATTTTCCATATGAATGGACTATACTGACCATTGACCCTTCATATACAGTCCTAAAGACATAATTTTGCCGCTCAGGCCGATGGGCGTCCTGCAGGTCTGGGCCACAGTCATCCATCGCTAGTCTCATTCCTCCCCTTCGTTTCGGCAATTGTCAGAGAACAGATGTAATCTTACATCGAACGATGAACAAAGGGTTAGACAATATCTGTTGAGCTCTCCTTTTTCGCCGTCGCGGAAAGTCTTGGATCATTTCTGGTGTCATGGTATCTCTTGGTGTCTGGGCTGTCTTGGTACCAAGAGCGGAGTGCTTGTCTACAATCTGCCAATGTTAGAATCTTGCACTGCCTCTGGGCATCGTCAATCTGTCAACCTTCGCCCCTTTAGTTCGGTGCTTGCTACTGCTAGGTGAAGTTATTTGTGCATGGACACGCGTCCGGATCTAAGTAAGATTATGAGCTACCCTTTTGAGCGAGTTATGATGTCGATCGAGTATTGCAACAGTTTGCGTATGGTAGAGCATCGTCTCTACACAACATACAGACTGACATGACAATGTCACATCTGACTCAAGTGAAATCAATGGATCGAAATTAGGTGAGTCGAAACGCAAAGGGGTCTCACATTCGTACCAGCGCACCATCTCCTCGTTTCAATCGCATTTCCTTTTCCAGTTCAAATTTCCCCACAAGTCTCGGCATCACTGCAGGTCCTACTACTAGTACTATAGTAGTTCACCACTACGACTACTGTACATGACTCGACACAAGCGCGAACAAGCAAGCAGTATCTACCTCCGAAGAGACTACAGTAACACCCGCCAAGCTCTCCTATCATTCTTCTTATCTTCCAAGAGCACTTCACGACCAAGACACCAAACCAAGCCTTTGGCCACGTTTCCGCCGAAAGAACCAAGAAGAAGAAAACACCATGGAAATCTAAATTTTTCTCCATCACGCCATATGCCCAATTCAATCAGAAGATCAGACAGATCGAATCGTTCTCCAAGCTTCTTCCGGATCGACGTTTCTCACATGACCTCTTGTCCATATTATATCATATCATATCATGAACGTAGGGCTGAGTCGCTCCACATGCTATTGTACAGTACTATTGCATACTTACATGAGCATACTGTTGAACAATAGCAAATCCGCCACCAACATAATCAGACATATGTGTTGGCCACTGATATCTACTGAAATTAGTATAGTATACGAACCTTATCAGATTCATCTCCATCTCCATCTTCATCTGCACGTGCATCTCAATCGAACTCGTCCCACCCTTATAATCAATCATCAAGCTCAACTCTCGACCGATTAGTTCGTGTACGGATATGCCAGATATGTCTCAGTCCATCCATCCATCCTGCACCTGTCTGCATCCTGTACAAGTGTTAACAATAACAACTACTCTTCACGTCTATCTACAACCACTAGAGCACTCTCCAAGTGAGTGAAGTAGAAATCAAACCACATCAACGAAGATTAGGACAGAACAGTCTGGCTAGTATTTTCTGCCGTTTTGACAACAATCATGAATCTTGATGGTAGTAGTAGTAGTGGTAGTAGTGGTATTAGTAGTAGTAATAATAGACATCGAATTGACTTATGACCAACAGAGGATATTTAATCGATAGAGTACGTGTAATGTGTACATGCAAATATATATACTACACTACAATATATACGTATAGTATGCCAGTCATATTCAATCCCGCTGTTTTGTTCCAACTCAATCCATTCCAGTCCTGTCCAGGTGAAGGCAAGGGGGGTATATTTCGTGTGAATCCGTCTCTGCTCGACACAACATCGCATTTAAAGATGTTAATCAAAAACATTCAATCGATCCTCCCGGTTCAACTCTTGTAAAAAAAGGCAGACCACGTCTTTGTCAGTATATCATCCAATGACGATGATGATGATGGCTGAGCAATAGAGTCGCTTTCAAGTTCGCGTCATTTTTGGGTAATCGACTCATCTCCAATTTGGACCTTGAGATGGCCACATCCCACTCATTCCACCTTGTTGACCAGCATTGCCACCATGTACTCCTGCATTGTAGTTCATGTTGTCCATACCCATATTCATAGGTCCCCAACCATTGCCGCCGCCGAATAGTTCGTCCAAATTGACACCATGTCCGCCAGGCGTAAATCCAGTCCTACCTGTGAAAGGACCTCTATTGTTCCAATAATCTTCTGACTGACCATGTGGTATTGATCCAGGCTCCTCAACCATTTCATTGCCCGTCATTCCAAATACCGTTCGTCCACCACCAGGAACAGTAAATCCTTGTGCCTGTTGATGTTGTTGAGGGAATTGCTCTGCGCCACCCATTTCAGAAAAACTGCCTAGATTGTATTCTGACCTTGCCCGCGCATGAGCAGCTGATGGTGTTGAGTATTGACTTTCTGCCGCACTACCATATGGTTCTGATCCATAATTCGCGTCTTGTAATCCACCAAACGAACTGTCTTCAAGTGTACTGATGGCTTGATGACCATATGCGAATGGATTGTCGCTTGGGAACATCACATTTTTCAGGTCTGGAAAATTACCTTGCTGCATTTGAGGAGCACTCCAGTCAAGTTGAGTGACACCTGGACTGTTAGACTGTGAACTGGAAAAATTACTTCCTCCAAGAATTGACGCTCTAGTATCATGTCCCATGCTGAATGTCGTTGAAGCAGCTGACGGTGAATTCGGTATTGAATTTCTGGTCGAGAGCCTGCTTATATAATCCTTTGAGACCGATTGTGTACGATTTGATGGTCCAAATGTGCTACTCAAGGCTGTAGACGTACTTCGCAAACCTCCGGGTGCGTTGTTGTGTTGTACACTAACCGGATCAGTTGACGGTTGAGATCGTTTCCGGGATACATTAGAGGTAGATTGTAAGGAGCTTCGTCTTTCCTTCAACTTATCTGGAAGTTCGTCGAACAGACCCTAGAAAAGGTTAGTGTATGTGTTTACCATCAATATCAGTGACTTACATTCAAACTGCTCGTACATCGATCGGCAGCAAAACTTCGTTTGGCCAAAGCAGCAAGCGTCTCCCGACCCTCTCGAGCATCGTTGAGGATATCCTTGGAGGCAGCACTTTCGGGGTTCTCAAGAACGAAGTAAACAAGAGACAAAATAGCGAAATAAGTAATGTACATCACAAACCAATAGGCTCCATTCAGTAGTCCTCGTCTCCTCATCTCGCTCGTAATATGAACAATATTTCGTGCAACACTTACGCAAGCAGCTGCACAGGCAAAGCTCCTTTTATCAGTTGTACCAGTTTGACAAGCGGAAGAAACATAATGCAAGAATGGACGGTACATCATCATCTGCACGAATGCGTATGACATGCGAAGTAATTGTTGGACTCTGAGACATGTCAGCATATGTCTGAAAATATAGCCACTTGTTACCTACCTAGATAACTCGGACTTTGCGTCAGGAGAGGGTCGAAGTTCCATAGGTAATTGATCCATCCAAGTTTGTAGATCACGTTCCAACTCACGAATACGACTGTGACTTATGGTAACTGCTTGACCTGTCTGCTGTGATGGTGGGTTGAGCGGATATACGTATTGAAGTACCTTTTTCATGATGAACAATAACTTGGTGTGTGCATTGGTCGCTTTCATGAGAGGAAAATCGTTCGACCGCACGGGCAAAATTTCATCTTCTTTAATACATTCATCATGTACTTCGAGGGGCAACTCTTGATCGATATCTTCAGTCGCAAGCATATGGGGAAGACCTAGCATCGTACCAACGTATGTATCGAGCTTGCGAACAAGCCAGAAACAACGCTTCCTTTCTTCCTGTTCAATGTAATGGAAATGAGTTGTCACCTTTCGGTGCATTCCCAATCGACAACATCCTCTCAAGGCGATTCCGATGTATGAATAACAGGTGGCAAGTTTGGCAGAACCTTGGAGAAACAGGATCATGAATATCACAGTTTGTAAACTCAAAAGGTCACGACAATCCGTGATGTCGAGCATAGATTTGCTGGCATGAAACCAGTGGTACCTAGTACTTGCCGTTAGTCAAGCATATCAGAAGCGTAAACCATGCATACCCTTGTTCAACAGCAGTTTGATACCCCTTTTGGTCATGTATTTTGTTGTTGTCTTGCGAAAACAGGCAACCGAGAGCCAGTACAGAGTACAGAAGAGGAAGAAATCGTATATTCTCATTGTCCCACTGTTCGGGATCAGTGTCGTATAGTGAATTAAGTCGACCGAAAAATGTTGGTCTATGTAGGGGTCTCGTCAAAGCACAGCCATCATCGATGGCAGCACGACAATACTCCATAGCTATCTCACGTGATGGCAAGTCGTTGTTGAAGGTGCCAATCGCGTCGAACGGTGAAGAGTGAATCGACTTGGGTGACTCTATTACATGACTCAAGTTTTTATTCTCGGGTTGTTTTGCTGATGCAGCAGATGGACCAGAAGTTCCAAATTTGGCTCGGAATCTGCTCATAAACATATAACCAGAAGTGTGTCCGTGGTAATCCCAATGACCTGTATCGTCTAGGTCAAGAGATCCGGTCTGGTCAACCATTGAATGCATTCCCGCATCGTCCTCTGGCTTGGTATCAAGTTCGGTACTCACGTTTGGTCGCATGGACTGATTTGCGCGAGCAGCCGCGACAATCTGATCGACTCCATGAGCATCGAATTTGGGGCCGTCAATATCGACCCCTGGTAATACCGCTCTCAGAATTGCTTCTGCTTTCTGTAAGCGTTGCTCGAGAGCTTCGATGTACTGTGGTGCCGGATTCCTTCTGCGATTGGATGGCTGATCATAGGTACATTCTAATGACGTTAACATTCTGGAAACTCGGTGAAATTTGATCAAAACCTACCATAACTATAGACGGTACAATGTGTACATGGCTGTTTGCCATCACATTTGATTTTCTTGCGTCGACACTCATCACACGCCCTAGTCACACGTCTCCTCTTCTGCATCGGCATGGCCGGCTTGGAATCACCATCATCTGGTTCAGGTGACGGACTCGCATTGGCTGAATCAATCGTTTCTGAAGAAGTTCGTTGGTGTTGCTTCTTCAGTGGCGATGTATGACCAGGACTGCCAGTACCAGAAGGCGAAACCATCTTCGCGTCTGTCATGGTGCTGTCGCCCATATTTGAGATGAAGACCGACTTGGAGGAAAGTTTTCGAAGCCGATGATCTTCAACTAGTCGCCAAGTGTTATCCTGCGACCGAAGCAAATGGATTTAGTCACCAGACATGAAGAGAGGTGAAGAACTACTGGTATCGATACACCTGTGAGACGGGCGACGATAAGTCTCATATCAATCACGCTGAGTGGTCGAAAGGACAAGGTTACAAATGAGGAGAATGAAAATCTTGGCTTTGGGCGTAGCGAGCGGCGAGGATGAAAAGTGAGTTGTTGGATGATTCCAATCGTGATCAACCGCTATCTGAGTAATCGATGGACCCTGAGGCTGGGCATAAAAGTGTGCAAGGGAGCAAGAGTAGGAGAAGAATAGAGCAAGTTCGGAAAAAGAGGGGCAGGATGAGATGAAGCACGAATAATCTAGCGTAGCGTGATGCTCAAGTGCAATTGCAGGAGCCAGAGCAGGAGCCAGCAATACAACACAGACAAATGGACGTGAGAGAAAGTGCATCTCAAGCGCAGGTGAGAGGTGAGAGGTGGAGGACGAGACGTCGTTCACGAATATCCCCGGCAATGACGTATGTGCCTACATGCTACTAGTAGGAGGTACGGGAGCTCGTACACTTGATTGATAATGATTATCATGGAGTTAAGCACATCCAAGTCCCCGTCGTACAAAACCTTTGTAACTGTAAATAAAACCTCGATTCAACAGCTTTTCTTCACGGGTCCAATCTGAGTCATCGCGTTGCATCCTATCTGACCTCTCTCACTCGACCATATGGGTTTTGTTCAACCATACACTTGTATACCGAGAAACGCCCTGGAAATGCGGGTCCATGAATCAATCAATCGTGCGGCCTGCAGTCGCACTGGCTCACCTCCTCGAGTTTCTCTTAATACCGAGCGGCCAGTAAACCTTGTACAAGCCACGGCGGACATTGTTCTATCACCTTCGTTCGTCGGGCCTTTCTTCTCTCTTCAGCATGTGTGCGTTTCTGCTATTTTAAGATTTTCGTTTCAAAGTCTAAACACAGAGACGACTGGCAGAAACACCGCACGCCCTATCAGATCATGCAAAAAAGCTCTCTTTTCCCGATATCGTAAATCCGTGCGCCAATAACCGGTGACGTTTGCCCCGACAGTTTGTCAATCACTCGTTTAGAAGGTCAAGTAGCGATCGTTATAACCGAGATGGTGGCAAATTGTTTGGATATAATGTCATCTGAAATGTAGCGACCATACCATGCATAAGGCTTCACAAAATCAGAACTGCCTTCCTTGCATTTCCGTCGGCTAAAACATGTCTGATAAGACCCTGGTGCGTTGCCAAGCGATGTGGCGTCGAAGGCGAGTGCTTGTCTCTGCCACCCCGTGCTTCCATCGCGTGCTTCAACCGACAAACTGTTGTGTAAGGTCCTTTGTGACTCTCGGTCCACCCTGCCGTGGTGTAGGGTACAATGGACACGTACTCTACACACGATCTAGATACCGCATGACAATGATCCAGGCTGGCCTCGATCAAGTCTGCGAGATTTCTACCATCGAGAGCTGCGGATTGGCTCAGAAAGAGAGGCGTTTTTAGCTTTGAGCAATTATCGCATCACCCGCTTATCCGGCGATATCATTCTTTCATAGTCCAGATGGTCACATCCTAGTACCTACACGAATCTACGTAGGATCCGCGACTTCCTTGATTAGCCTAACTCAATCTAGAAACCATATCACAGCTTAGAATCATGAGCAACTGTTACTATCATTTGAGATACATACCACTAACGCATTGTGATGCCGGCAGTACACTCCTGAATAGGGACTTCTGCGGTGTGATGATCCCGTTACAACAACTTGCTGTGGTTTCATGCATGGAAAGTTGCATCTCAAGATTATCTGGAAAACAAACTTTCTGAAGCAGACTCAAGATTGCGAGTGTTTGGGCGTCTCTAAATACGATCCATCTAGACTGCCACAATCATAGTCGTCAAAAACCTTCTGCACCTCCTCCAAATTCCTTCCATGATTCGTTTCGGGGAAGTAGAGATAGACGAGTAGAGCTGCACACCAATTGAAGGCAGTGAACAGGTAGAAATATCGATATCCCATTCTCGTAAGCGCGATCGGGGTGCATTGCGCGAAAACTAGATTCGTGGCCCAATTCGTGCACGTGGAACAGCATTATCCACGTGCGCGGATCGGGGTGGGAAAGATCTCACTCTGATAAATCCATGATATGACACCAAGACTCGTGAAGAATAAGGCGAAGACAAAATTCATGGCAACACTTGCCCTCAAAGCATTGACATTCGTCGTGTCCCTTGGAGGGTAATATTTGGCCAATGTTGCTTCCACACAGAGTGCAGCACCCATACCAATCATGGACGGTATAAGTAATTTTCGACGACCAACTCTGTCAATGACGGCAATACAGACAGTGTTAAAAAGGAGAGCAAGTACACCATAAAGTGCTGTGATAAAAAGGGCTCCCTGAGTGGTATATCCAAGAGCCGAGTATATGCGAGGACCGTAATATCCAATGACATTAGTTCCGCTTGTCTGAGTGAAAAGTTGTATACCACATGCCAGCATAACACGTCTTCGCAAGAGAGGTTGACGAATTAGGTCCCGCCAAGTGTACGATTTTGATATGTTCTGTTCAATCTCAATGACACCTCGTATTCTTCTCATTTCAGCGTCGACCAAAACACGATTGTCAGATCTTCCACCAAGATGGAGCCTCTCAAGAACTTTGTAAGCTGCAGACTCGTCTCCTTTCTCGGCCAGAAATCGTGGACTCTCTGGCAAAGCCCATACACCACACGCAAGCAGAAGCGCGGGTGCGACTTGAATCGATAATGGGAAGCGCCAGCTGAATGGGCCATCCACTTTCGAACTTCCATAGCCGACCCATTGTGCTGTAACTATACCCAGTCCCAACATCCATTGTTGCATACCACCGAGCAGTCCACGAATACGTGGATGCGCAATCTCAGAGCAGTAGTTCGGAATAGTGGGAGACAGAACACCGATGCCAAGGCCTGCAAAGATACGTCCGACGATAATGGTAGCAAGGCTGTTAGCACCACCTTGTAAAGCGCCTCCGAGGCAGGCTAGAAGCGCACCAATGAAGATCGCCGCCTTTCTTCCATATCGATCCGAAATAGAACTGACCAACAACGTACCAATGAAGGCTCCTGCTGTAAGTGAGGACACGATTCCCCCTACAGCATCATCGGATAGCCGATCTCCACCAAAGTAGGATTTGAAGTCCTCTTGTGCTATGGATGAGGCAATGATGCCTGTATCATAACCGAACAAAAAGGATCCTACCGCAGAAAAGGCACAGCATATTGTAACTAGAAATGTGGATCTGAGTCCCAGCCGACCATAAAGTAGCTCACTTCTCTCGACTTGATCTCCAGCTTTCATGCCATGCATGATGTACTGGTGACTAAATCCTCGGACGTACCACTCACGTATGATGGAAGGCAACTAGTTTGGCAGATTTTTCTAGTCCGCGGCTTCTACTGGAAAGATGGAAGTTCGCCCTCAGTAACGTGTCCCTCGAGTTGTCTTTAATCTCGGAATTAGGTAAAGAGGCAGGAGACATTAGAACATCTGCGCTTATATCGAGATGTAAGTATCGATACCTTGGAAAGAATTTGAGCCATTGTCTCCGCATGGGTGAACTCCCCATGAGTCCCAAAGTGGCTTAGTTTTTCTTATTGCCAAGCGTTTGCGTGATTCGGACCAATGCAGTGGCACAGGACTGGTGGACCCCATAACCACAGAAGCGGATGACGACAAAGTAAGGACACCCTCAAATGCAGGTACGAGAGTCATTTCCATCGCAAGATTGTCACCGAGCTTGTCTGATACCATAGATTCTCTATTTTTAGAACTCAGTATCGGGCTATTCCTGCATCAACGGCAAGACGTAGGAAACAAGTGGTGCTGACAGGATCTCGGCTCGAAGTTCTTGCTCCAAGACGTGCATTGATGGAGACAGAGACGGACCCAATGTCAGGCATTGCAAGAGAAAGTCATTGAGCTTTTCCCAAGCACTTCTGGACAGTCGTTTAGCAACTTTCAACAAGCGACCCACAAGCCACGGACGTTCAGTATGACGCAAATTTGGATTCGAGCTACCACTTAAAAGTATTTGAAGTAGTGCTTCAACAGAAATGTGTTGATCCAAGTCGTTGTGTAACACGTTCTCCACAAGCTCGCTGAAAAATTCTTCGCTGACGGCCATTGAATATCTGTATTCCCAAATCGCAACATTGATTGTCATGAGGGCTGCCAATCGTGAGATGATTTGCTTCAGTTGACCAGTTTTGGTGTAACGAGGTCCGTTAGGACTAGCAAGCAGATTGTATAATGGTTGCCCAGGTTCGAAAACAGTGTAGCGCATTAGCTGGCTTTGTCGAGCTATTGGATTGGACTGCAAATTTGCGGCAACCAAGGCTAGCTGCTCTGTACACCTGAGGAAGATGATGAACTCCTCACATTGCTGGGATATCTCCTGATATCCTATTAATTCAGCATGTGCAGAATCGGATGGTTTGATTGAGAGACCGTGATCAAAGTAAAAGCTAGATCCTTGACCGTTGTAGCCAGAGAAGATGTAGTCCGACCAGTTAATGAGCATTCGCAAGCTCACATTCTGTTCTAATGCAGTCGGTCCGCCTCTATCACGAATCTTTTGCATTGCAGCCCGCCAGTGTAGCCAAGCATATTCTCTACGTTCTATTCGAGGGTCAAAATCCTCTAGGGCTGCTGCTGATAAGGTAGATGAAATCGCTGCATCTGAAGTATCGAATGGATATCTTTGAAAATGATTCGAGAGCATCTCAGAGGCTTTTGCACGATGTTCGATAGCCAGGGGAGTCTCTGCGAGTCCTCTAACCCATGCTTGTGTATTTGCTGCATGGACTAGAATAGTGTTCTGAAATGCCACAGGACTTTTCATGGCCTCCGGTATGAAAACTGATAAATACCAATTGTGTGCTCGGGGATCACGTCTTTCGAAGCCATAGGAACATGCTGGCATTACATTGGCGTAAAAGTCGAAGAGCTCTTGTTCGCTTTTGCTCAGCGTTAATGGTAAGCAGTCAAACGGATCGGTTCGTGCAGCACTTAGTACTGATATGGGTGTAGGACGATAATCTCCTCCCGCTCCTGTGAAATTAGATAGAGGTGACATGGAAGGACGAGACTCATCAGACTTCAAGGACAGGGTTGGAGTAACTGGTGGTGTTGGCCAGTAATCAGCTATCTGCGCAAAGGACTGAGGCGTAAGATCGAAACCACGGCGTGAACACTTTCGTGAAAGACTGCTACCTGATCGAGAAGTTTTGGCTAGGGTTTCATCATCTCTGTCGATGATCCCAAGGTCTTGACGTGCTTGAATTGCGGCATGGCTCTGTAGCAGAGGAAATTTCTGGTGTTGCTCGAAGTTTGGCTGGTCTAACATCGACGAGTTGTTGTATTCCCTGCACGAGGTAGCAGGCTGAATAACCGATTCCGTTATCACTGCGTGTCTTTGTGACCGAGATGGATGAGCAGGTCTTTTTCGAGGTTGATCGACAAAATTTGGTGGATTCACTTTTTCCTCAGGCCCAGTAATTTCTCCTTCAACCTTGACACGATTTTCCCATCTCTTCTCACGCATGTATTCTTGCATGACGTGCCTGCGAACTTGTGTAGAGTTTGAAGCACCTGTTGCCAAGTTGGTGTTGTCGATGAACTGAAACCTTCGCTGTGGTCGATTTGTAGATTGACGACCGATAGGTCTACCCGAAGGATTTATTGACATGACGACGAGATTTTGATATCTTGCCGGACCAGATATTATCTCGATTCTCTCATGAATGATCAGAATAAGTCTGAGTAACGCATTACATTAAAAAATCCAACATCAGCTTACCAGCCGGACGCTGCCGGAATATCTTCATTCGGTACTGTTCAGCCACAACAGCATGCGTCTATTGTCAGTTCGAAAGTGCATCAGCCAACAGAGGATTTTGACCACTGGGACCAAGGATCGACGTATCTCTTGATAAAGCTAGAAATGTGGGAAAGATGTTGTTGTATGGCTTTTGTGAATTGATAGTGTCTGGAGAGACCAAGGATTGTGCATATACACTGCTGTGATACTGTAGACTTATCCTCGATTGTACTACCACTGGATCGACCGGATTACCCTCCAAGCAAGTCACTCTTGCTTCTGCTGGATCAAGTTCCCTCTGATGTGTCAGTGGTGTTCCAAACATGTGCGTAGCAACTCGATCCTCAAAGGTCGGCAATATTCTGGCAAACTCCATTTAGTTGTTCTTTCCTCGAACAGGCAGTTGAAGGTTAAAACTTTGGTGGGCCGAGACAGCCCGTGTGTGACGGGGAATGGGGTGCCTCCTCATAGTGAGCCGCTCGCCGGAATTAGAGTCCAGAAGCTTGAGCACGAGAATTATTACTTTAGCATACGCCCGTACTTAGTTGGACCATACCCGCCGGGCGTGTTAGTTGAATCTTTTAATATTCTGCCTCAACTCGACTCCCATTCCATGGACATCTCATAGACTCTCGAGTGAGGTTCAAGAATATCTGGGATACGCAGTCCGATTGTTGGTCCCTTTACCACTCATCACCTCCTCATTGCAACGTATCTTATCCGATCACTCCAGCCGAAATGTGATTGTCTATTAATATTACAGCTCTGTAAGGCTGGGATAGGAGTCGATCATCTCACGATTACTGTCAGACCAAAAGGCGGCCCAGGGTATCTGATCACTAACTCATGCCCCGACATACTATGCTGTAGGCATGGGCGTCTTGAAAACAAGTATGTGACGACTCTGCATCACACACATGTCAGGTTGGCAAGATGCGACTTGTATGGCATCATGTTCCGAGGCTGTCAAGAGGCGTACATTTGACATGTTCTAGACGGCTTGTCACGTCCCATTCCAGCGCATGATTCAGCGACGACCTCAACTCCAATCCGTCTTCTCGTACCACAGACGCATTCATAATCTCGTATTCTGTGATGCACGAAACACAGAAATTGCACAAGCCCAAGTTGTTCGTAGCCATGTCACGTGTTTGGTGATAGCCTCGTTAGGCTCAATTAGACATTCACCAATGAACGTCTGAGACGAGCTCAAGTTTCAAAGAGATCTCTTCAAACAGTCGTTGCGGCCTCCTGAGCTTCGACGATCCGTATCTAGTCGTCCCTGCTCTGCTGAATCCTGTCCATCAAATCATCTCACATCGCCTGGCTTCCCTACCATTCTGCTTTCCACACCACATACCAGCCCATTCCGATTACCCATCCTTGCCTCGAATCGTTCTTTCGGCTACACCACAGAATTGTTCCTGCGTCCTGTATCACCTACCTGGTTCTCTCGTCACAAGCTCCGACGCGCTTCTCTGTCTCCCTCGCAAGAATTCGACATCTAGAATTTCCTTGTACCCTCCTCAACGAATTTCCTAGCGACAGAAATATTGCCAACTTTGCACTGAGCGATTACCCGACATCTAATCTACGTGCCTGCATTTGAGATACTGCACTCGTGAGGGTCCAATACACAAGTTCGGAAAGAGCCAGGTCATCATGTCGCAAGTTGCGCCAGTGTCCAAAAGCATCAAGTGTGTGGTGACAGGTGACGGTGCTGTCGGAAAGACATGTCTACTCATTTCATATACAACAAATGCTTTCCCAGGCGAATACATACCAACTGTTTTCGATAACTACTCCGCAAACGTCATGGTAGATGGAAAACCTATTTCTCTGGGATTATGGGACACAGCAGGTCAAGAAGATTATGATAGGTTGAGACCCTTATCTTATCCTCAGACCGATGTCTTCTTGATCTGCTTCTCTATTGTTGCACCAGCCAGTTTCGACAACGTCAGAGCCAAGGTGAGTGGGAATCTGCTCTGATCAAGACATCCAACAGTCTTCGCTAACTGTGAATAGTGGGCACCTGAGATTGAACACCACGCACCGGGGGTACCTATCGTCCTTGTTGGCACGAAACTTGATCTACGCGATGACGAAGGTACAAAACAGCAATTGCGAGATAGAAAACAAGAGCCTATAGATTTCCAACAGGCCGTGGAAACTGCGAAAGCCATTCGAGCCATCAAATATATTGAGTGTTCTGCTTTAACACAACGAAATCTCAAGAGCGTTTTTGACGAGGCAATACGGTAAGTCGCTCAAGGACGCTTTCCTCCCATCAATCTGACTGTCATACAGTGCGGTGCTTAGTCCTCGACCGACCGTCAAGCCTAAGAAGAACGTCAAGTGTATGATTTTGTAGAAACTCAATCCAATATCATAACATGGCGTAGTGTATAGGCTGAGATATCATATTCTCAGCGGCCGGCGCATCCAGCTCGTTATCCAAACATCGAACATAGATTTCCTTTCCGATCTCCACATACTACATCAAGATTTCATTTAGCAGAGATTCCTCAAGCAACATATATTTTCAATCGGGCAGGCATGGCGGCGTATAGGAGAACGAGACAAAGGGCTGAGGAGATTATGCGCTGCATGCTCATTTGATCAGACAAGCGAAATCGGAAAGATCAATTCTTGAATTGTCTGGTTGTGACAAAAAGTCTTGTTCTGGCACTTCTGTTTACCTAACAAACGAATTTGATTCGAACATGATTCGCTATCAACAATTAATCCTCCAACGGAACTCTGCTCAGTCGGGACGGATGAATCCCTCGAGCATCTGGTATTGCCTCGGTGTTTGCTCCGCTAGGACCCCTGGCTCTACTCTGCACCCTCGCTTTCTCACTCTGTTCTCTCCTTTTCTTTAACTTCTCCTGCATCTCCTTCGCCTTGTCAATCTTTTTCCTTGCCCTCTCCTCCTTTAGCTTATCGTTCTTTTCTCTTATCTTCTCCACTCGACTCTGAGTATTTCCTCCACCTCCTGCTGTCAATTCCACATTCAACCTTCTTCCTTGCGTCTTCTTCGTCCCCTCTCCGGCCAATTTGACTTCTCCAGCATTAGGATCAAAAATGGATTGATGGTAATTCTGAAGACAAGTCTTCATGCGATCGTAGTCGTCGAACTCAAGGAACGCGAAACCCTTGGATTTACCCGTCTTCTTGTCTGTACTGTGACGAACGGCTTTCGGTCGAAGTTTGACGAAATGCGCTTCAATCTGAGCCGTTGTAGCATTGAACGGTAAATTGCCAACGAAACAAATGAAGCGAGATGTGCTTTTGGAGTCTTTCGATTCCTCTCCGTCGGCGACGACTCCTTCCTCTTTCAATGCTGTCGTTATCTTCTCTGCCTTGGCTGCTTTGCGCATCGATCGTGGAGACGACTTCTTGGGTTTACCGGAAGACGACTGATTGGGTGGGATGGTGGTTTGTGGTTTTGGAGGACGCTGGGTCTTAGCAGATGGTTGATCTGATAGAGATACGAAGTCTTCACCGCTGGCGAGAGTGTCGGGCCCATTTGATCGTGAGAGTGTGTCTTCTTTTCGTGTATCATTCTTCTTGGAGCTGAGACCTTTTTTGCTCCTGCGTTCTGATTTCAGTTGACGAATTGCTCCGGCGGAAGACACCTTTTCCTTCTTCTCCTTTTTCTCTGGTGCGGCTGCGCCATTGCTTGTAGTTGCGCCTTCTGTCACTTGGACCTTCTTCCTAGGCTGTGTTGTATCACCCTCATTCTCTACTGCTCTCTTTCGTTTCCTCTCAGCGCTTGCACCCATAGTGAACGAGACTTGAAAATGCCTGGGTCAATTCCTGGTAGATCTGGCGACCGTGCTTGACGATACAGAGAGAGCTACAAGTACAACTCGTCTCTAGTGGAAGGATGAATGTGAAGCGACAAAAAAGTTACCCAGAAATTTTGGTCGGAGATCGGGTATTGCTCTCCATCTCGAGATGATACTCGCCAAGAGTTTCCCCAGTTGTCAGTCGAAGTGTACAATGCGCCAGCATACAGTACTTCCATTAATATCTTGGAATGGCTTGGTAGTCGGCTTGCTATGGAACGAATGAGCATCCTGTCATTTACCTTCTTTATTAGACGACTCATCAAGAGAGATATTGCAGCCTGAACTTACAATCTTCGAGCCGCCAACTTCATGTATTAGATCAACCATGATCGATCGGTAGCACAGCCCTCCAATATCTACCTATATACTTTCGTTCGACCACCAACGACACACTACTTCTCTTTACTCGATCGAATTAGACCATGGCTACATTTGCCGCTGGTACCGTGGCGCGAGGTCCACACCCACAAGCAAGGACAACTCTACCACCTGGCGCTCATGCCCCTCCTCCGGGAACATTCATGCCAGGTACAAAGGTACAATGCGGACAACATCGGGTAGTGATCGATCATTACTTGTCGGAAGGGGGGTTTGCGCATGTCTATGTCGTTACCTTATCAGCTTCTATCGATGGGCAGACGAAAGCTGTATTAAAGCGGGTTGCGGTCCCGGATAAAGAACATCTGGCAAATATGCGGACGGAAGTTGATACTATGAAGAGATTGAGAGGACACAAACAAATTGTGAAGTACATCGACTCGCATGCTTCACCCCTAAAAGCTGGAGGGTTTGAGGTGTTTCTCCTCATGGAATTCTGTCAAGGTGGAGGTCTCATTGATTTCATGAACACAAGATTACAGAATCGTTTGACTGAACCGGAGATTCTGAAGATATTTACAGATGTAGCAGAGGGAGTTGCTTGTATGCATTATTTGAAGCCTCCGTTGCTACATCGGGATCTGAAGGTCGAGAATGTTCTTATTTCATCACATGGTAAAGATCGGATATTCAAGCTCTGTGATTTTGGATCTGCAGCCCCACCGAGACCTGCTGCTACTTCGGCAGCGGAGGGAAGATTGATCGAAGATGATGTACAGAGACATACGACATTGCAATATCGCAGTCCAGAAATGATTGATGTGTACAGGAAACAACCGATTGATGAGAAGAGTGATATCTGGGCCTTGGGTGTCTTTTTATACAAATTGTGTTACTACACAACTCCCTTCGAAGAGGTCGGTCAGATGGCGATCCTCAACGCAAGTTTCAAGTTTCCAGGCTATCCTCGCTTCTCAGATCAACTCAAACTCTTGATTGCATCAATGCTTCGCGAACAGCCATCGGAGAGACCAAATATTTATCAGGTATTAGGAAAGGCTTGCAAATTGGATGGTCGAGATTTGCCCATTCGTGACATATATGCTGAGCGCACAAAGTCAGAAGTCAGGAAGAATGAAGTCCTCCCTCGACCGGATGAATCTCAGTCAAGAGCAGGAGCTACGTTAGCTCCACCAAAGCAAGAAGTACACGCCAGCATCCCCGATATTGCTCCTATGCGAAGAGGACGACCTACTCAACCTGTATCTCATCACAACTCTGCGAAGCCGTCTCCCTCGCCACTTCGTATGATGGAGGGTTCTGACCCCTTTGCACAAATGGATGAACATAAGGGTACTGGGGTTGATGACATATCTCATAAATTCCCTACTCTTGACCAGTTCACTTTGATGACTGACCCGGAGAAAAAGTTTGCATTCTCTCAGTCACAGCAGAGTTCATCAGTGGACCAAAGTTTGGCATCTAAAGTCACAGCTGCATTAGCTGACGAAGCATTCGCTCGAACTGCGAGTCCCAGTAAGATCAAATCTGAGACTGTATCGAATTCAGAGCCCGGTAAGGCTGGTCTTCCACACACAAAAGAACAAATTGCAAGAAGACAAGATTTGGTAACAAAAGCTCCACCCCCCATAACTGTTGCAAAGAAACCAATGATGACATCAACGGGTACGATGACATCTCCTACAATGACGACTGTTCCAATACCGCCCTTCTCTCAGAAACCAATCCATCGATTCCCTCCAAGAGAAACAGCTCCAGATCAAACAAGTCAAGCGGCACGTCCGGACACAGTTCGTCCACAAGTCAAGACGAGTAAGTCTGGATCAAGACTTGCCAATCTAATTAAAGGTGATGCCGAACGTTCTCAAGGTGCAGACCATCGCTCCGCACTTTCAAGTTCGGCTAGGCCATCTATGGAGGGCGGCAGGCCTGCAATGAGGGATTTGGATCTTGGCGTAAATAGATCGCGATCTTTGAACATGCGAACAAGACCTATGAGTGTTAATATTGGGGCTGGTGCAACTCACATCAAGGATGAGGAGATAAAGAAACCCGAGTTCGATAATACGCTCTCCAAACCAGAACCGAAGGCCCAAGACGCAGCCCTTGAGTCAGAAAACAACATCGTGTCAGACGTCGATTTTCTGAGGGCTAAGGAAGAGGAGGAAAAGGAAAAGCATCGTCATCTCTCACGACACCACAGTGGATCGAGGCACCATAACAAGCGCACAAGTCTTCCAGCTATTGCGATGTCTGGAACGAAAAACTTGTTGGTCGGTCGTTTTGGTGAGGCATTCAAGATGTTCGAGAACCATGGCGATCGTGATGGAACACGAGTCGTCGATGGAACTGAGCACGTGGCTTCTTTGACCCCAATTGCTGGTTCTGAGGCGACAGATTTGAGCGAGGATCGTGGTGGATTTGATGAGACTGAAGAATTGTCTCCCGAGATGAGGAGAGAGCTTGAGAAGAGATCACTAGAGGCTGAAGAACGCCGTGTTGCGGAAGCAGCAGCTCAGTACAGACAGAAAGTTGGTGGTCGACCTGGACCACCTGTAAGCACAAAGGCAGCTTCAATACAAAACCGAGTACAGTCCCTCCTGCAAGATTCTGGCAGACCTGTACAAAAGACCGCAGCAGGGTATGGTCAGTATACCAACTCGGTTGAACCATCACCAACGCCGCAGAAAGCAGCCACCTTTCAGACGACGAACGTGATGGCGGTACCCCAGTCCTCCCGGTCGGTAATACAAGATATAAGATCAAACTCTGCACCGGCATCAGCAACAAATTTGCAGAGATTACAGAGACCAGCTGCACCACCAAAACCAAAAGTGCTTCAAAAAGCCAACACCATGGCAATACAGCCAGAAAAGCAAGATGTGCCTTCAACAACTACCGAGACAGACTTGCCGGGCGATGATTGGGAGTCACAATTTAGTAAAAAGTACCCTAGTTTATCTAATTTTGAAATGGTAGAGACGGAGATTGGTAGTCCATCTACTGGTCAACTGAGGACAAGAGAAATCTAAATTTTTGCAGAGACGGGAATATGAATCGATAGAAATGACCACAGACATGTCCTGATGTGTAGAAATGATAGAAAAGAACAGCCTGACTTCCGCATTTTGTGTCTGTTGATAGTTGTGTGCAAAACATGGAAATTCAGATGCAGTGGCAGGAACACTTCACTACCAGAGAACGCACACACTATCGCTGTCAATCCACAACCCCCATCGACACAATCGTGCGCATTCAGTTCATTTTAAATATTTTGTCCTTGCTAGACGTTGTGATTAGCATACTATTAAAAGGGAACTGATCGAGACCTTGTCAGTATTAGTTCCTCTATGATGCCACCAAACAAGGTTCAGAAGGGTCCCACAAACGCCTCTAACGATGACAAAGTGGGCGACTTGACGCGCGATGGTCGTGTTACCTCCACCAACCCGATTCAATCTCCCCAATCCAAAACCGCGACCGCTGATGAGAGGGCTGCGGTGAAAGCGGAGAAGGCTTTCCGTAAAGCTCAGAAGGACAAGAACGATCGTTTAGAAAAACACGAAGCCGTTGAGACCTCACAATATCCTTCCAATTCTTTTGTTGTACTTTCTCTCCCACCAGACAGACTCAGAGCTCTCAATTATCCAGCCGCTGAAAGAATTTGGGGCGTAGACTACAAGCCGCTTGGTTTGTCAAAGGACTGGACCAAGAGAGACCTGAATCCTACCAACCAGATTAGATATCAGCCTGTTCAACCTGAGCGCACAGTAGTACCGGGCGGACAGCGGGTTCTGCACCCACCAAATTCACCAGTGCATGAATCTGAAAACTTGATCATCAACAACGACTTTCATTCTCCGGGCTCACAACCCACCAATTCTACATCTCAAAAGAATCAATCTTTAATTGGTAAGTTGGCCTTCTCAGTCGACAAGTGTCACTGGCTAATTCTTCCTTTGATTCCGCAGGTTTCTCAAACTCAGGTTCACCACAAAAGGCAAAGGCTACTACTGCCTCTTCGCCATCAAAGAAGAGGACGGCCGCGACTACTCCGCTAAAGCGTGTGACAAGTAGAGGTCGAGTTGCCGAAAAGGCCACGCAACATCAAACTGAGAATACTATCAACCAGAATCTCACAGCTCCTGCAGAGAAGAGGCTTTGTACTGCCAGATCCAAGGAAAGTGACAGCAACAGCCCTGTAGAAGACATGGCACCTGTGAAAGATCCCAACAGTGTTCCTGGGGCACTGAAGGACGTGGTACAAAATTTGTTCGAAGTACAGACTCAAGTTCATGGGTTTGTCAACGAGACACAGCCATTACTCGTCGAAAAGGTGACCGAGCTTGCTCACAATCTGAATCACTTGCAGACTGTAACGTCCCCCGTCAAGTCACCTGATAATCCGATCCATCAGATACGAATCGCACCTGAAATCATCGACTACGTTGACGACGGTCGCAACCCAGACATCTTCACTCGCGATTTCGTCGAACTCGTTTCTAGAGGCAATGCTGTTATCAACGGCAAGCAGCAAGCATTCAGAGATTTCAGTCAGATTTTTGCAGAGGCATTGAAGAAAGGGTTTCCAAGTCTCAGCGATGATGTTGATCGTATCATGAAGGACGGCGAGACAAAGAATAAGGCAGCGGATGACAAGGCAAAGGAGGATGCTGAGACGAAGAAGCAAGCCCAAGAGAACGGTTCTGTACAACCATGATTCCTACGTTTTCCAATGGATTGCACAGACGTTACTGGAATCTCCGCATCTGTACGGTTGTGTTCTAGGGTGAGGCAATGAGCTTCGCCTGAATATGTCATGTTCGATATTCTACCAATGCACGACATGGACTATTCCCTTCACACAGGGAGCTCCAAAATCTAAAATGATCAGATGGTGCACGACTAATAAATTCGTATTGAGCGTCAGTCGAGTCGATCTTGACATTGAATCCAACATGTTTCGAATACCTGAGCACTGACCACATTCCTGATCATGACAACAATGAAAATAAAAGTAATATCCCTGTAACAGTATCTCGCAACTTCCTCAATACTACAATCATCATGTTATCACAAAGTAAGCGAATGTCAGTCTTCGACATGGTACGAGAGGCCATGGATTTTCGATATCCTCTCTCGTCACCACCGCCGACAAGATTTTCAACGCAGGCAGATCATATTCAAGCCTCATTCACATCACCATTACAGGATCGAGCTATACTTGAATCGCGATCAGCTCAAGTACTTCATAAGACACCAAATAGGTTATACCAAAATACAGAAACATGGCTTGACCATAACATTCTTCTACCAACTTCATCCTCACCGATTCAAACTCCATCAGAGCGCAGTCTCGCAAGCGCAGATTCAGATCACGTTGAAGCGCCAGGAACCCAAGCGTCCAGAGCCACGGGCAATTCACCCGATTTTCACAACACATTGCAACTATCCGACGGTCATTTGGATCTCAACCCATCTCCTGACGAATTTGTTTCACCAAAGGACCAGTCCATAGATCCAGCCAGTATTGAAGAGGCATCAGATGAGGAATATGAAGAATTCAACATCTCAGGCCTTACGGAACTCACAGAGAGTAGTCTGGACCCTGCCGATTGCAACATATTTGACAAGGTATCAACACATCCATCCACGACGTTACTGTCAAGAGACCACTGGCTTGCACAACCTCCGAGACTAAAAAGAGATAAGCATCCAGGGGACTTATTCCTTGGAAACTCTTCAGCACGATCTTTGAGCCGTGACTGTACATATGAGCTAGACATGATGATCCTGGCAAGTCAACGTCAACACTCGCTCACTGAATCTGAACTCGCTTCCAGGAATTTCGAATTTCACAAGGATATACCTGAGGAAGAACAAGTCCAACGCTTCCAGAATCATGCTTTCCGCAGGGCACTTCGCACTGTCGCTTCTGGTTTATCTTTGAAGAAGCAATACTATGCATGGGATCGGGTGCGTGTAATGTTGGACGGTGAAAAGTTACCTCAGAAAAATGCGACACACGAAGAGACAGCTACTCTTAATGCTCAAACATCAACCTCCGCTGGTATTGTTTCGCGATCTGCGAGGTCCACACCAACATGGACTAAGGAAACGATCGCGAGCGATCAAGATATGCTACACAGAGACTTTGGTAATCACCTTCGATATCGTCAGCGCCTAGGAGATGACATGGAAGTAGATGAACCTCAGTCTGCCGCCATGGAGATCTCTCCAATAGAATATTCTAGTACTGCTATCAAGCAGAACACGTCTGTATCTCTACCAAATTCGAATTTAATCGTACGAAGTGAATTCTTCTCTTCCGGCGCACTCGTTCAAGACAACGACAAATTCCAGCACGCTTTACTTCTTGACGATAGTCACCCATTCGGTCAGCAACGTCATTTTGTACCTCATCCCCAACAAAACGGTTTACAGAAAGACTCGTTACGTCGCATATCACATAGCAGTGAGACCGAAGTGAAAGAGTTGGATATCTCATATACAAACAAACATAATACGCCGCAATTACTATCAAACAAGACTTTCGAAATTCGTGAGGATAGTTCTGCTTCAAAAGCAACTCTACCTATCTCACCGAGCCAGAACCGTACAAGTAGTATAGTTTCTGTGTCATCAGATGATTCTTTTGACCACCAATTGGAAAGCCCCGACACGATGCGTATGGCTCGAGTCGTAGATTCATCAACAATTCGGCAAAGCATAGAACGTGAGACACCACGCGGACAATTCATTCGAGAATATACACCAGCATACGAGGATCGATCCGCATCTCCATCACCAGTATCTCGTGCAAGTATAAGAATCGCATCAGATGCTGATTCAGATAACGATGTCGACATGCTTGACGTCCCAAATCTACCATTCGGAAGGGAAGATTCCATGCCTCCACCATCAGCATGTAACGCCACGAGATCAAGTCATAGTATCCAACGAGAATACAATCTTCCGTCATCATCACCTACAACAATCCGTTCTCCTACTCGAATTGCGTACCGAGAGGTTGTCCAACAATCTCCAAATCCATTGCTCGCACAATTACAACCAAGTCCTCAATCTCATCCTCCACCGCAACAGCATCACTCTCTCACACACACTGAACGATTCTTAGTCCCAGCTCCACCACCAATTCCAACAGACAACCACTCCTTGAAATTATTCAAGCGGTCAACAAGACGAAAATCAATCGTCCATGGAGGTAAATCAGCTAAGATCGAAAAGCCGCGTTCCACCACAATCGGAACTGTTGAACAGCAACAAGATCAAAGAGGACGAACTCGTAGTCGAAAGGTAACTCAATCACAAGCGAGGGCTAGGATAAATAGAGTTATTACTCAAGTCGGCAGCGGATCTTTAGATCCGTATGAATGTGGGTCTATCGGGGAGACTTTGAATGCAGAGCGTAAGGATGGATCGAGCGTGGGTATGAGGAGGAGTAAGAGGTTAATGGGGAAGGCCTAGGTCTAATCTGAACTCGAGTGGTCTTCGTTTGTCGGATGGTGCTTTTATTTCTCTCGACTCGACCTGTTTTGTAGTTCTGGGTGCATACATCCTGTATGAATTCACTGCATGGTTGTATTGATATTTCCCTCCCAGATCGGTATTTTCTGTCGGTTGACAAGACCGTGTCAGCATAGAATTCATGGCGTTCACTTGGTATCTTAGTTGAGTCCGATATATTTCGGTACATGCGTGCATGCTTGTCGAGGAGATCATAGTGTTCCTGTATCATTCTCTCGTAGCACATCACATCTTCGATCGAATGCAATATTCCCCCCCTGGAACCCTCTCCATTTTTAGATGCGTTCGAATTAGAACTTCGGAGTCTTATTCCATATCCGACACTTGTTGCGCCCGGCACTTCTTTTGTCTAAAATTCAGGTATTGACATGTCGATATCATAGGATGATGCAGTCAATGTTGCAGATATGACATACTCTTCCAGACTGGTGTCATGATTTCGCAGTCGAAAGTGATAAATAGCATGATGATCACGACCGTATCTTTGTCGTGTCTTCACGCGGTTAGACTCGATAGACAATTCACATGGTACTCATAGCCAACCAACGGGATTCCACGTAGACCCATATAGTTCGAGACTCGTTCAGATGGATCCTCCAAACGGACTAAGACCCAAATCCAACGTCGACCAAGGCCTCAACTCAGCCAGACTACCATCATTCATCTCAGGGACAGGTTTCGCGAATTCAAACAAGAACTGCAACATCCACCTGTCCATACGAAAACTGCTCTCCCTGCTTTTCTGACACGCCTCGTGAAAATCGCAAAATTTCTTAAAGCAGAGATCCAACGTCGGCCACAGGCTTTGCAGTCGAGTCAGTATTTCGAAGTTACGTTCCAATCTGGATCGGGCGGCGCGACATGATGCGTCGTCGCTGCTGAAGAGGAGTGTATGTAATTGGACGGTGGATGATATGACGAGAACGTGTCCGACCATGGTGTAATATACTTCTGCGCCTGGTGTGGCGTAGCTGCGGTAAACTATTTCGCAGAGAGACGTTGCGTGGGCTTTGCATTTGTCGGCGTAATACGACGCGTGTGTACCGGCTATTTCGTCGTATGCTGATTCGTGTAGGAATTGATAGTAGAGGAGTTGTCCGTAGTGGTAGTAGCCTAAGTAAACAGCTACGAATACACCGCCGAGTCCTAAACTGGCGTAGTAGGCTAGGTTCTCAGGTGTGTCTCGCAATCTCGCGGGTAGGCTTGAATGCCATTCGTCGAGTTTTTGTGTGAGGGTATCGACCGTGATATCGAGTTCGAAACTGTAGACACCGATACTGGCGGCGTTCGCGTTCATTGCACTGATTTCTACTAGGATGGCGTTTAGTTTGACCATTTGTGTTAGTAGAGAAGCAGCTGATTCTTGGAGCATGGTCGGAGATGGTAGGTCATAATCCTCACGGCGCATTTCCAAAAATACTGTTTCTTCCATGGGATATGGAATACTATCTCTTGGTGTTAGGGCTCTCGGAACTCGTACTCCATTGCTTGACCAGACGTCGATCATGTTCAGTGTCCACCATACTACTCCACGTTAGACATGACCATAATGTCTGTCTGTGACTTACCTCGTATGTTAACTTCTTGTTCGAGTCGAGTTAGGACAGGCATGTTTGGAAGATCGATTAGCATAGCCGTCCGACAGGCGATTCCGTAGTACAACGCTTCAGGGGCAGGTTCTCCCTCAGTTATCACAAAAGCTCCCAACAATACACACGCTTGAATTGTGGCGAGAGACACGTCTCGTAGATCTAGTAATCGTTCCGCTTCTCGTGCATATGGTCGACCTCTTACTCGAGCATCGACGTTAGCGAAGTATGGATCTTGAGAGAACCTATCGATGTCAATCACATGTTGTATCTGTGATCAGTGCTTGCACTTTACCTGGCAGAAAGGCTTATGATAGAAAGGAGAATGACTCTCGGGATGGTGCCATTCATAACATCCTCCATCAAGCTAGGCCGGTGAAAGAGGGAGTGGAAAGTGTCGTGGATGTACTTGAAGTATAGATCGACAAGCTCCGCACATAGGGATTGTGAGGGTAGACCGATACCAGATGCGCTTTGCCAGTGGGTTAATTCGAGTTCATCAGTAAGACTGGTCGAAGGTGAAGCTGGTGAATTGCCATTCCAGATGATGGAAGTTGTCGCATTTGCTGTAAAGGAGCATTGAACGTTACGATGCTTGCAATATTTGCAGGCTTCTCCTGACACTTCGACTTCGCATTTCCTGCGTCGATTGCTGTCCAGTGCGATCAGTTTGAAGAGTCTCGATCTGAACCGAGGCTACTCACCGACAAGCTACGCATGCGGTTGGAGGACGCTGTGACAAGGTCAGGAAATGCTTGTTGCAAGATCCGAGATAGTCAACGATCGTGTTGCTGATGAGCTCCCCTCCGAGATGCGCCACGGTCGTGGTAGTCGGCCAAAAGGCGCATCTCTGAAGTACGAGGGGCACGATGGCTGAACTCAAAGGTGCTCACGTACCATGTTTCCCAACCACGTGAAGAGGATGAACTGACAAGTCGACGGTAGGGCTCGATAGCAGACTTGGAAGTCATGCAAGACCCAACTCACATGGTCTGAGTAGTATGGAGAAGACGATCGGCTTTGGGTTGACCGAGTTGGTGCATAGTCTGTTCAGGGCCACATCCGAGGGTTTTGTGGAGAAGTCACAATTTTGAGCTCTGGACCTCACGCGAGTTGAGTAGAAGAATACGGCGCACTCCTGTTGTCGAGTCGTCTTACTGTCAGCCGTATCCCTAGACGCACAGGCAAGCTAGAGTGCAATAGATCGATGTCCTTTGTGCGGCGGTAAAGTATCACACTCGTCTAGTGATCCACAGTGCGTCGGCCGAAGATAAAAGACTAGTAGTGTATTACAGTCGTACTTGCGGAACAGATTCGGGACCAGGTTTTGCTTCTCATTACTAACTCAATACTCCTCTGAACCCCGCTACCTGATGAATTATATTGAGAGTATGCTATGGTGGCAAGTACAGTACTACTCGAGTGATCATTAATTGTCATTGTCGTTACCAACCCATCATGATTCTATTCTTTGGAACGCCTGATTGTAAATATGCTTTTGGAATTACTCTGCGCCATCTCTTGCTTCACATATGTGTATCACAGCTCAGTCTTGTACAGAGCGTATCTTGGTCCAGCCTCTCCTTGACTGCGCATTCTGTACATCTTCAATGAATGTCTTGGAACCTTGACCTTTAACTCTGTCTGGTTGGGACCAATAGATCCGACCTTTTGACCAAGCAGTCTCTTATCTCCATTCTGTAGTCCAACCTTATAAGGTATCTCAGTCGAGTTGTACCAGTCTTTGACATACTGTTTCTCGCCATTCAATACCTGCTCAGCTGTGAAATCATCCATGCGGTTCGCCCAAAGATCATACAGATCGAAGGTCTGTTGGTTCTGAGGAGCGGATCCTTCTGGACCTTCGTGAACGAAAATATCGGACAAGGTAGTTTCCATAGTCAGGTCTTCGTCGGCGGCATTAAGGAGGATAAGGAGTTGATCGTTAGGGTACAGAGGACCTGTCCAAATCTGTGTCTCTCCCTGACCATATCTGTCTTTCTTGACATTAGTATCTCGGTTGATTCTTGCTGCGGCTCGTCCTAATGGATCTTGATTGACAGCAATAACAGCAGGGTTGTTCAAGATAGTAAGCGTCTTTGGTGTGAGCTCTCTCACATCGGCACCAATGAGCAATGGTGATTTGATCGCTGCCCACATGGAGAAATGAGCAATGTACTCGTCATCAGTCATACCACCATTACCAACTTCAAGCATGTCCAAATCGTTCCATCCTCCTGGAGCACCCCTGTCAACGTATGGTGCAACTTTATTGATGATATTCATGACGGAGCAGTGAGTACCTGGTGCGATACAGTGTGGATCGGCTGGGTTGTTACATGCACACAAGTCGTCAGGTCGATTGAAATGGTCGTATACATCTCCTGACATGCGCCACGAATTTGCGAGTGACATCCCCCAGGTGTGGACGTAATCCTCTCCCCACGAGCAAAGACTGTACAACATTTGTCGTCCTGTTGCATTGAGGGCTTGTGACATCTTGTTGTATCGGTCGAAAGATACTTGAGCGTATCCGAATCTGCCTTTATGATAACAATTGTCATATTTCAGATAGTCCACGCCCCAAGAAGCCCAACTCTCAGCATCCTTCTCTTCGTGGTCGAGTGATCCTTCATAACGAGCACATGTGAACTCTCCAGCAGATGAGTACATTCCGTAAAGGAAGCCCTCCTTGTGTAATGTTTCTGAGACGTAATTCATTCCTTTTGGAAATTTTTGCTTATCGACAATAAGATATCCATCATCTCCTCTTCCATCTGACCAGCAATCGTCAAGTACCACGTAATTATATCCGACGTCGCGAAGACCGTTGTCTGCAAGGATCTTTGATGTATCGAGTAAGAGAGATTCTGACACGTCGCAGCCGAGTGAGTTCCAATTGTTCCAACCCATCTGTGGTGTACGTGCAAGGCCATTGTTGAGCGCTACTGCTGGTGTGGCCAGGACCGCGGAGAGGATGATTGACCACATTTTGGCGACGAGTGGATGAGTATGGAAACAATCAAGAGTGAGGTGAATGGTGTGATAGACACCAACATGATGGATGAGCCATCATGATATATGAAGATATATCCTCAAGGCAAAAGCATTGCAGCTGTCAACAAAGACATTCAACTATGGCAGTGGAGAGCGTTTCCCGCAAGTACGGTCTTGAAGAAGATATTGTCGACGCAACAAATGCAGATCTTCATAGATAGAGGTTTCCTCTGTGAAAGAGTTTATGGTTGATAACAGATCACGCGGGAGTATCCCCGTACCACATGGCCCATACTCACACCCGGTCATCAAATGAGCCGCTCAAAGTCGAAGAGTAGATTTCTTGAGCCACAGTAGTTCATTCCACGGCAAGGTGTCATGCTTGATTAGTTTTCCGCATTGCGCGAAACCCCAGATGTTGTCACAATGTATTCCCCATAAAGGGCGGTTAACGGAGTGTTGTTTTCCGTAGAGAGACGTAAAAATACCAAGACCGAAATTAAGACGAATCCAGTCAACAAGCTTCAACTCCGCCATTTCCCGACTGCTATTCAGTTGTTTACCGCCGGTTGGAATTGCACCAAACAGGATGAAAGCTTCGAGAAGGATTAGAAGAACAACAGTCCTGAAAGCTTGGCTACTCAAAAGTCCTTTCCGTTCCACCCTGGGGAGATTGTGCTCCTGAGATCCTCCGCAATGAGACTCCGCTGGCATGTATCGATCAATCATCGTCCCTCGGTCAATTGGCACGATAAAGATTCGACATCTGAGTTAAAGTCCTTTCAGCGTGAAAGCGACATTCCTGGTGTCAATGCGAGATGCCTCCTCACAAACTTTGTAGGTCAGGTATGGAGGCTTAGACAGAAAAACAAGACATTTCATATTGGCATTTCGTTTCTTGGCTCCTTCGAGCTCCATGGTCACACACCATGTTTTCCGCTGTAACGGGCTTGGTTTGTCTTGTCCTCTCTGTTCCATCTTGGCAGCTGCTTGCCAAGTGAAAGATATAGTATGGGGAACGCGGAGTGTTTCTATCAGATCAAGATTTGTGGAGAGAAGATCACATCTTGACCAATGATGTTAGAACCAACCTGACAGGTAGTGTTACCTCAGAACTTTGATTGCAGTGCAGTGCAAGAATTGGTCAGATTGGACATGTGAGTAATGAGTATATTATGACTCTGGATTCCCATCAACAGAACACCATCAAGCTCTTAGGACAACCCTCCAGTCTCTACGATAGAATTCACACGATTCGCCCCCAAGTCTTGAAAATTATCTACACATGGATTCCGAAAAGACGTCTGTTGTACAGGACAGCAATCATGTTGAGAATGGATGGAATGAGGAGAAATGGGGTACCGACAGAAAACTGAGCAAGGCCGCTGAAGATAGGGCGGTGAAGGAGCATGACATGACCGTACGAGAAGCTATTCATGCATATCCGGCTGCGATCTTTTGGTGTTTGGTCATCTCTACATGCGTCATTATGGAAGGGTATGTTGACTTGCCAAATCTCCGACTCATTCGACACGCTTTCACGCCGTCCACCTCCATCCCATGTCAATCCGTCGTGGATTTCGGACGCACTAACAAGTCTGCATAGATATGATACAATTCTTATCGGAAACTTCTTTGCATATCCCACCTTTCAACGCAAGTATGGTGAATTCGTGGGAGTGTCAGATACCACTCGTTCTGGTTACCAGCTTACTGCTGCTTGGCAGGCAGGTATCGGTAATTCAAGTGGTGTCGGTGCTTTCTTCGGTACCTTGATCAACGGGTATGTATCGGAAGTAGATCACATTCAACAGTGCTAACGAACACAGTTATCTCGTCCAACTATACGGCCATCGACTTGTACTTCTAGGATCTCTAGTCTTGTTGTCTTGTCTCATTTTCATCACATTCTTTGCACCTAACTTGGCTGTACTTTGTGTTGGTCAAGTCCTTTGCGGGTAAGATACTATCATTGTTTCAATTTAACTCAGAGATTGACCCCTATAGTCTTCCATGGGGTGTGTTTGCCACTGCAGCTCCTGCATATGCATCAGAAGTACTCCCAATGGCATTACGTGTGTACTTCACGTCTTGGACAAACATGTGCTTCATCATTGGACAACTGATCGCAGCTGGTGTTCTCCGAGGTCTATCAGCCAGGACAGATGAATGGGGCTATCGTAAGTTTAACAGGTCTAGGATATATTACTTGCTGACTTCTACCAGGCATTCCCTTCGCACTACAATGGCTTTGGCCCGTATTCCTCATTCCACTCATTTACTTTGCACCACCAAGTCCTTATCATGAAGTTCGACACAACCGCTTAGATTCAGCAGAGAAGTCTCTTCGCCGTCTACAACGCAACTCCGCCAACATCGATGTTAAGCAAACCTTGGCAACAATTGTTTACACCAACAACCTGGAAGAGGAACTATCAGTAGGAACTTCATACTGGGATTGTTTCACTGGTTTCGAACTCCGCCGTACCGAAATCGCATGTATCTGCTTTGCTGGACAAGTTCTTTCCGGATCTTCGTTCGCATGTAAGTTTATCGAGTTATTACGTCTAACAATACTGACAGTCCCAGATAACTCCTCTTATTTCTTCGAACAACTCGGTCTGCCAACGCAAACTACATACTCCCTCAACCTTGGAGGAACCGGATTAGCTCTAGTCGGCACGATCTGCAACTGGCTCTTCCTGATGCCATACTTTGGTCGACGAACTATATACGTATGGGGTATGTTCGCTATGGCAATGACCCTTTACACAATCGGTATCCTCAATGTCTGGACCTCACAAGACGCCGTCAGTATGACACAAGCTGTCCTAACATTGTTCTGGACATTCGTCTTCCAACTGAGCGCCGGCCAACTCGGTTGGGCTCTTCCAGCCGAAATGGGATCTACACGTCTACGACAGAAGACGATTTGTCTAGCACGCAACGCCTACTATCTCATCTCTGTCCTTTCAGGTGTTTTACAACGTAAGTTCTACACATACATCCGCTGATCTGCAGACTGACTTTTTCAATCAGCGTACTTCATGAATCCCAACGCTTGGAATTTGCGGGGCTACACCGGCTTCGTATGGGGTACCACAGCACTCCTAACCTTCATTTGGGCTTATTTCCGTCTACCCGAATCACGTAACCGGTCCTACGAAGAACTGGATATTCTCTTTGCGAAGAAGGTTTCGGCTCGCAAATTCAAGACAACAGATGTCAATGCTTTTGACGTGGCTCAAACAGCTGAGCTTGCAACTCAGTATTCGACCGCCGGAGAACGAAGACCATCACTTGTTCCATCAATCTCAAGCAAGATTGCTACAGCAGAGAAGTAAACCAAGACGAGAATGAAGATGGAATGGAAAAAGAATTGATCGAGCATCAGATCTCAATGAGTGAAAAATTAGAATTCTAGAATCTAAGATTTTTGGCTTCAATACCCTGGTTTCTCTATTTGCATGTCCCTCCCTTTATCAGTTCTTATCTCTCCAACTCTTTCTTCCAAATCTCTCGATTGATACCCGTATCCCTCGCTAGCTTTACCAGCTACTATCCAGGGCGCATTCGCAAATAGATAGTTCATCTCCTCTAGTGGACGTCTCGCCGTCTCAGGAAGTAACAAGTAGAAGAAAATCGCGTTCGTGAAATTGCCTATGATGAAGAGGTAGTAGAACTTGTAGCCTATATTCGTCATTGCTATTGGTGTCACTTGTCCCTGTAGAAGAAGATTAGTACCGGAGGAACAGTAAGTGAGTCACGACTTACGATCATGGTGTTGAAAGCGAATGAAGTCATCGTAGCCAAACTGACGCCTTTAGCTCTGGTGCGAGTATCGAAGACTTCAGCGGGTATAATCCAGGATAGAGGTCCACAAGTACAACTAAAGCTGAAGTTGTACAACCATGTCATAATGATGAAACCCCATTGTGCGCCGCGGTTCTCGCTGATTCCTGGAGGGAACCTGGCCAGAAGTATAGTCGCGACGATGAAAGTGACCATGTTGCCGAGGTTGCCTAGAATGAGAGGCCATCTTCTTCCGGTTCGATCGATGAAGAGGATCGTCGTGAATTGCGCGATCAATGCGATGATGCTATTTATACCTTGATACTTCAAGGTGTTGTCGCCTGATATACCGATTTGACCGTAGATTGTTACACTGTAGTATTGAATCGCGGAGACACCGGTCATTTGAACTGAAGCTTGAAGTGCGCAGCACAGGAAAAGACGTCGGAAGGCTGTTTTAGATTTGACGAGTTCGAGGTATGATTTTGCTTCGTGTTGTCTTTCGTGCGCGATGGATGTTTGTATCTGTTCGTATTCAGCAATGACGAATGCGTCTCGATCGTTTCCATTTGCGTGAAGTTTAGCCAGGTTCTTGAGGGCTTTGTCGGCCTTGTCATGCGCCATGAGCCATCTAGATATAGTGAGTATAGATCAGAAGATCTGCAAAAGTACATACCTCGGACTCTCCGGGAACAAGAAGATCAAGGCTCCCAGGAATACTGCTGGAACCATTTGTAGACCAAGTGGAATCTGCCATTGAGCATTACTATGCTTGATGTGAACATATGTTGCCCATGATACCCATGATGCCACCAAAGCACCAACACCAAGCATGAATTGTTGTAATGCTGTGATACGACCTCGAATACTCGGATGCGCCAGTTCTGCTTGATACAAAGGAATGATCATAACTAGGAAGCCAACACCGAAACCTGCCAAGAATCGACCACTCCACAGATAATGGATTGTCACAGCACCAGTTTGTAGACCTCCTCCCAGCAAGAAAAATAGACAACCCAAGGAGATCGTTCCACGACGTCCAAGGTAATCTCCAATTGGCCCGGCGAACATGGCTCCAAAGAAAGCTCCTGTCGTGAACATGGAGACCACCAGACCAGATTGGACATCGTTGGCGGCGAACTTCTCTTTGAAGGTATCAGAAGCAACAACCTCTGCGATCACACCAAGATCATATCCATAAAGATATGAACCTAGAGACGCAAAGACGCCGACTAGGAATTGAAACCATTTCGGTGGAAGAACCATTTTGACTGAATTGAAACAAGCTGACGAACTTATCTGATTTAAAGAAGGGAAAGATCTCTTTAAGACATTCGAGAAGTAATAAAGATGTCAATGGATCGACACATAATAGACGCCATAAACCTGGACAATTACACAGCCGATGTACCGAGATGAGAGTAGTGTTTTAGGCTAATATTCCGTCATTCCTCACGATGTAGTGTGTTTGTGTTTCTGGGGTCTTTCTGGGGTCAGTATTCTGGAGGTATCCTAACGAAGATAATGCTAGCGTTTGCCGATTTCCATTGCAGGGATCACTTCTTAGGCATGCGGCTCCATCGACGTGAGGATTGTGTTTGTCTAGCAAGGAGCGGTTCTTGATTCGTGACATAATTGCTTCAATCTTTTCCGGTGGTGGGTGTAGACATAGGAATATATCTATTTCTGGAGATGTCCCGGTGGTGATTGATGTCTGTAGGCGGCGTGACTTCACCCGAATCTCCGAGGTCATTTTTCGCGCTTCGCCTCCACATCTCTTTGTTCTTCGTCAAGAGGACAGAGAAGTTGAACGGAAACGTGATGGAAATCTCTCCACGCGTTAAAGATGGTAGGTGACTCTTTATGTAAGCTTTGGCTGATCTTGATCCCCACGTGTCACGCGTTCTATGCTCCGGTGGAAGGCCTGATCCAAGAGCTGAATTCAACCGGATTGGCCACATACTTCATCTCGAGCATTTCGTATGTTGTAAGTATCTCGAACAGAGGTTGAAAGAATCGAGAGAATTTGAGTAGACCGGCAGCATTTTGTGTTCTTCGCGTCTCCCCTGAGTCGTGTGTGTTGAACATAAAACCCAATTCTGGTTATCTCGGAATACTGCATGATATTAAGAGCTACCAACATACCGACCAATCACCTGTGATATTATCCTGAAAGATTCCAGAGTTGACCAATCAGCATATCACCATCACGATGGCAAACGAAACCACCCTAAAGGCAACAATAACAGTCTTCCCAAGACAAAGACTGAATGCAATCGACCGAAAGATATATTCAGGTTTCGTCGAGCATATGGGTAGATGTATAATGGGAGGTAAGTCTACGCTCACAACTTATCACTCATCTATTCACCTTCACTAGGTCTCTATGACCCCGACAATCCCAACAAAGATCTCCTAACTCCAGAATCATTCCGAAAAGATGTAATGGAAGCCCTCCGACCTCTGTCAATCCCCGTCTTTCGCTATCCGGGCGGTAATTTCTGCGCAACTTACCATTGGCAAGACGGGATTGGCCCACGAGAGTCCCGTCCTTCTCGTCCCGAATTAGCCTGGGGAGCCGTGGAAACAAACCACTTCGGCACAGACGAATTTTTAGAGTGGTGTTCTCAAATGAATACCGCTCCGTACTTGTGTTTGAACTTTGGTACCGGCACTCTCGACGAAGCAATGGCTTGGGTCGAGTATTGTAATGGCACCACAAACACATACTACGCCAATCTTCGACGGGAAAATGGTCACCAGGATCCATACAAGGTCGAGTACTGGGCTCTCGGCAACGAAATGTGGGGTGACTGGCAAATGTGTCAACTGACAGCAGAAGCGTATGCCGACAAAGCATTCCAATGGGCCAAAGCACTCAAATTGCTTGATCCAACCATCAAGTTAATCTTGTGTGGCAAGGAAGGTGCCACATCATGGGACTACACCGTTCTCAAACAGTGTCTTCAACCCGCCGGTGTATCTGATCTGGGTGAAACCCGCGGTCCATTAATTGACATGCATTCAATCCATCTATACACCGCGTCAGAACACAATCATTATGAGAATGCGTTTGCACCTCTTGCTGCCGAGCGTGCTATCGAAGTATGCAGCGGTTTGATTGATCTGGCGAGTATCGAGAACAAGATACCACCATCACAAAAGAGACCCTTAATCTGTTTCGACGAATGGAATGTTTGGTCTCCTCATCGAGCTCCGGGATCTAAGGGTGCAGAAGAGACATACACATTATCAGACGCTCTCGCCGTAGCCGTCTGGCTAAACGTTCTTGTTCGGAAAAGTGCTGATCTAGGTATGGCGAATATAGCACAGAGTGTTAATGTGATTTCGCCCTTGATGACGAATGAGAATGGGATCGTGAAGCAAACTTCATGGTATCCTTATGAGTTGTTCTGTCGATTTATGAAGGGAGAACAAATAGCTGCTCATCTTGATTGTGAGGGTTATGAAGGTTCAACAAGGCCGGACTGGATCAGAGCTGTGAAAGAGACAAAATGGCTAGATGTAAGTGCTTGTTTCGACAAGGAGAGTGGGTATGTCAACGTTGCGGTGGTAAATATACATCAGGAACATGATTTCGACGTTGAGTTTAGTGCCTTTGGAGGGGAGATTGGACAGAATGTGGACATCTATACAGTGACAGGAAGCGATGCCAACGTCACAAATATGCATGGTGAAGAGCAGGTTGGTATCAAAGAGTCGAAGTGGAACAGCAAGACTGACAAGATAACATTTCAAAAGCTATCATTTACTTTAATGAGATGGAAGCAATAAGATCGATAATCAATAAAATTCGTTACGCTTTCCGCAAAGAGTGACTCCTCCCGCTCTGGCCAAGTTGATATATTATTTGTTCGTATGTGCTGTCTCATGCTTTGAATTTCCATAACGCTCAGGTACATATGTTCATAAAACATTAATTTCCGTTCGATTAGACCATCGTACAATTTCTTTGCCCTTCATAACATGTCTAGTCAGACCGAGTGTCTGTCATTTGATATCTGGCGACTCAACCTCGATACGGTAGGTGTCCGATGTACTGAGTTGAATCGTCCGAATCCTCTTTCATTTCGATCATTTGGTGTAGTCGCGGTAGGATATTGACGATCAAATTTTGTCGCAGACAATCTGGTCCTTTGCATTTCATAACTTTCAAGAGTCTCTTCCTCGGAGTCACTCTCAACTTCATACCAAGTTCTGCTTTGTACCTTTTTGCGTTGTTCAAATTGTCCTTGAACGGGACTACCCTTTTCCAAATCGTTGACAATGTTGCTCTGAAGTTGTAAATCCGTGGTGTCTAGTGCATATGCTTTGCGGCCGACAGAAGGTGATACAGATGTGCCACCGGAACGTGATCTACCACGAGTCGAGCGTGACCTCTTTTGAGTGAAGAACTGGCGGAAGAAGGGTTTGAGAGCAGGTGCGCTACCAGCCACAATGATCAGGTAGAGCTCAATGATGGAAGAGATCCACATAGCTGCCAGTCGCTTCGTAAAGTCATAATCAACGTTTATAATCTTATACAGAAAGTATGATCTGGCAATAGCAGCACCGACAGAGAGGAATCCAAGAGCGAATAGCGAATATCTATAATAATCAGCGATTGACAATCGTATGTAGAGAGTGAACTCACAATGCGATCTTTTGTCTCCTGGTCCGAGCAGCTTTCTGTATCAACAGCATCGGTAGTACAGCGCTGTAACAGTCTCCAAGACCGTTGACTGCAGCTGACAAAGGTAGACTGATAGTTTCATTCCCACAATTGTACTTGTGTGATAATGCCCAAGCTAGACCCCAGGAATTCCAATAAGCGTCGACTGGCTGACAGATTGTCAACAAATATATTGAGAAAGCGATCCAAACGATGACATTGTATGCGATACCAATTTGAACGGCGATATAGAATCCGCGTGAGAATGATACACTGAGTCGACGATAGAAAAGGAGTACACTGATCTTGACAGCGGCTGCCGCAACCAAATAAAGCCATTCGCAGATCCATACATTGAGTCGATGAGGAGCGTAGGTTTTCGGTTCGATGTCCCAAACATGTCTTCCAGATTTGTATACAACACGACCGACAATTATCAGACCACCATATGCTAGACAAACCAAAAGTCCAAAAACGACAAAAGCATCATCGATGCCAGGAGCTTTAGTTAGAAAGAAGCGAGCGTATAAACGTGCTGACACTGCGAGAATTCCGATGGCTGAGAATATTGCAATAACATAGATGACTGCCGGACCTTGAGTTTCGGGGTTGACATAGTTAGGTTTGGGCCATGAGAGGATCACAGAAAGTGGTGCTGGAGATGAGTTTAGTATATCGATATCAACAATGGTAGATTTTACGGACGATGAAGTGTATCAACCATGCTGAAGCGAGTGGATTCAACATCAAGCTGATATGTGGCAAAATGGGAGGAGCACCAGGCTGACTGGTAAGAACAGCTGAGTGGAATCGATTTGCTGATATATCGACCACAAGCATAGTGTAGTGAACGAGCTGTAGATCTTGAGCCCTCAATTTGGCTCCGGTGAAATGCCATGGAAAGTCGGCATGAGAGCCTAGGTTGTGATTGTCATCCGGAGACCCTCGCACAATACCCCAAGATTGCTTGGATGATTTCCAGACGACACACCGGGCGTGTGTCATGGTCTGACGGAGGGCGATGTAGAAGTGGCTGGGGTGTCCTGCAGGTACTTCGTTCGAGATGATCGCTGCGGGAGATTCTTGCGACATGTGTTGTCGTCGAATATTCTATTTCTATTCCTTTTTGGGTATCTGCCCCGAGCTCGTGCTTGACAGTCTCCTCTCAGGGTTGAAGACGAGCAAGTCATATCACGAGTAGGTTTATCAGAGTTTCTGAACGAATACAATCAAATGAAACACCCATGTGCCTGCATTAGTTTGTGGGGAGATATGCAAGGTGAGAAACGAAGAAGCTCTCATGCCAACTTAGCTGTCATGACTTTACTTACATGCACTGATGATCGTGCACATGATACAATCTGGTGGCATCTATAGCCGGATGATATAGTATCCCGAGAAAGGAGATGGACTGTTGTAATCATGAAGCTTGACAAGCATCGCGGACATGGCGATTCCAATCGGAAGGTCTACAAGCAGAGCTGCACGGGGTCGACGAAATGATGCTGAACAGTACCCTCGGACAGGCAGAGTGTGTTGGAGCATAATCTCGGCTTCAAGGGAGAAGTTGACTGCTATACTGTGCTGGTATTGATAATGTTACAGGCAACAACAATGACGAAAGATGAAGTGTGAAGAAGACATGAGGACGCGTCTCGGTAACAATCTCTTTGTGGGAAGGTGCGACCCACCACGGCAAAGTTCAGCCCTGGGGTTTGATCAGCCTTCCACACCTGCCGTATTTTATACGGTGACCTAACTTGATCAGTTCTAGTCCACGACTTCTTCTTCTCTACAACCAATGTGATCAATTTATCATCAACCAAAATACTACCATGGAGTCCTATATGTCCTTTTCAATCTGCAGCTCAAGCGTTTGAGTGCATGTGAAACAGCCAAGATAGTGATTCGAGGCAGAGCATTATGTCGGCCATACACAACGAGCCCGCGTGCAGTCCATACATACCGTAATATCGATCGAGATCATGCCAGCTGATCAGAGGATCACAAAAAGACCATCCAAAAGTCTCGGGTGTGCTTTTGTGAGCCAGTGGCGGATGTTGTCAACTTGGAAACGTCTTGCCTTTACATGTTCGCCATCGTTCGAGAATCGCATCTCGCTTCTCCCGAAGTCGTCTATAGTTACCCGGTATCTGATTGGTCTCACGCTGCGACAATCTTCCACGATGCAGCTCCGACTGTCATGGCTGTCAGTGTTGCAAAACTGCTGATACTCAAAGTGCCGCAACCCGAAAGCCCATGTCCTGATGTACACCCACCAGCTAACCGTGATCCGAGTATTGTGAGGAAACCCCCTAACAGCATCAAATCTCTGCTCGAGTCGGTTTGTACGAGATCTTTGACAGGCATGTGAATTGCTGATGCAAACGTCCCACTCAGTAGCAAGCCACAAGCGAACGCAATGGAGCCGTAACCTGGATGTGGTCTCGTGTTGCCTAGCATACGAAGAATGTGCGTGGCAAAGCTAGGGTAAGCACTCGATACCCCGATCGTCCCTCCAGTCAGTACAATAGAGATCAATTGTGCAACTCCAAGCAAGGTTCCACCGGTGACAGCTGTCGTCCATTTGCTTTCATGATCACCTCCAACTTCTAGTACATACAAACCGATCAATACCAAGGTACAAACAGCAAATACCTCATAAGCGATGACTGCACTGCTCGTGCTGATCTCCAATTCATCTTGAAAGGTCAGGCTCCTCCTCTTCGCCCCTACAGCACTAGTCTTGCGTTTCAGCTTCTCGTTGAACAACACGAAACCTAGCCCTCCTAAAACGCCACCCAAAACTGTCCACCTTGCATCAGCTTGACCCATACCAGCGTTCACAAAAGCCAGACCTGGTTCCATCATCGTCATAGACATTCCCACCCCTTGGAGAACTCCCCCGACGATATTTCCATCATATGCGAACCAACCATAATTCGATTGAGTACGGGGGGAAATATTCGCCAGTCCAGTCCAGTTCGCGAAATGAATGACACCAACAGATCCAGCAGATGCCGTAAGAAACAAGACAATCAAGTAGAGTAATCGGTACCGATCATCGTAGATCAAACTTGACTCCCTTCCATGATCATCCAAAGGAATATTCAAGCCATAATCCTTGGAACCAAGAGTCTTCTCGAAACCTACCGCAGCAAGGTAGATCGCCGACCCGAACACAAACCCTGAGCTAGTCGTCCGAACAATCGGAGAGAACATGCCCATGATACCTCTTCTCTGTCTTTTCGCCCTGTCTGTCGTTTCGCCTTATCCTTCCCCGAACTCACGTAAGGATGTCAAAGCCTCGCAACACCGAACTTCCACGCATATGACAGAAGCCCCTCGCGATTGCACTCTCGCCCTTCCACCACGCAGTCACAGACACTTCTTAATCGTGGGACCAATTTCCTTCCCTGTTATGAGAACAACACAAGGCGGAGATAGAGAATAGAATGGGACACTGTAGCGAAGTCAATCCTGCTCTACTCAACTAGCAATCATAGAGCTAAAGCTACGTTTGTAAGAATAATCATTCCCGGCTCCGAAGCGAATGTTGAACTCTGCATTGATACAACAAGCTCAGAGGCTGTAAGCAACACAAGACAAGCGAAAAGCTGATCCACAATCAGATAAGATTAGATCCGATGACGTCGCGAACAAACAGCAAGGATCAATCGCTCAGGGGAAATGGACATCTGAGTAATAACTCACGTTGCAGCACCATTTGCCATCGTGATCTAATTTCTCCGGGATCAACGTCGTATCTGAAAATAACAGCACAAGGATCAGGGTGGTTATGAGACAATTCACAGAAGCAATAACGCTCGTCTCAAGAAGAAACTTCTCACAGGATAACATAGTGTATGATTACTGTAGTATTTGGGTAGTCAATACATAGATTATCTTCATCTGTTATTCTCACACTTTCTCCATCTACTGTGATAATACATCTAGTCTATCCACCGGATGAGACTCTCGTATAAGATTGTTCGTTCGTAATTCTCCAAGCTCGTAAGGGCAAAGCTTGTAAAGCAAGTGCTTTTCTTTCAATGTACGTCCAGAAGGTAATGGCCCCTAGAACGACGAAGATAATGTTGGTAATGTAGAATCCGTCTCTTTGGATAACGCATGTACCTCCTCCCGTGATACATCTGTCTTTTTCGGCTTCTGCTACACAACTGAATGCAGCCGTGATTGGAGTGATACCTGCTGCAAGTTTGGAAATATCTGATGGTGGAATGCAAGTCGCTTTGGTGAAGTAATCGACTAGTTTCAGAACGAAGATTTTAGGGAATGTTCCACCGAGGTTAGAGACACTGTGATCAGTTAGTGAGAGCCTTTGAACGGGAAAGGGGTTGACTTACGTGGCAAGTAATGTCATATATGTACCGCCAATGACTGGATCTGCTATTCTGGCATGGAAAGCTGAAATGGCAACAAACATGATGGTACTCATAAATGTTGAATAAACATGCTCGACGATCACAATGAGCATGTACCATGTAGGTACAGGCAATCCTTCGGCCACAGGGTAGATCATGATGGTGAATTGTGCAAATAGAGCTGCTGCAAGTCTTGCGACAAATGCCCAGCACCAAAGACGAAGTGGAGTGTATTCTGTTGACCACTTTCCAGCATAGTAACCGAGTCCGATTTCGAAGGGGAAATCGATCAACACAACAAGAGCCATGTTAGCTTGACCAAATCCTTTGTCCAGTAATTTCAGATTCGTAACTGCATCATTTGTCACGAAACCCAACTTGGCGATCAAGTGTATGACGATGATAATAAGGATGTTTTTCAATTTCAACACCGCCCACATGCTTCGATAGACATCCATAATACCATCCCTATCTCTCGTCTTTTCTTCTTTCTTGAAAATGGCCAATCCTGCAGTTACAACCAAGTAAGCCCAACCCCAGAAAGTCATATATCCACCTAATGTGACCATTCCCACATCTGAAGCTTGTGACCTGAACCATCGATTTGCAAAATCCGGTGCGTTCAATGCCAGAAATACAGTATGTGACAGAAACGAACCAGCTGTAAGTCCGACGGTTTGTGCTGTAGAAGCATATGAAATGTTCTGAATAGATAAGAGAGAAATGGCCCAGCCATCTACTGCAATATCTTGTGTGGCGCAAAGAAAGACCAGCATAAACCACCAGCCTGTAAAATTCCATACACCGGCTCCATCATCATGACCAGCAGCTACCATCATACTATCAATTCTTGAACCGAGGTATACCATGGACATTCCAGATATTGCTTGTATGGGCATAATCCAACTCTTGCGCCTTCCAACTTTTGGACTCCAAACTGCATCCACAATAGGACTCCATAACAGTTTCAAGGAGTATGGATATATAGCCAGAGAAAACACTCCGATCTGACTGTATGACAAGTATTTTTTGAGAAGAAACGGTACAGATCCAGATGCTAGACCCATAGGAATGCCTTGTAAAAAGTACAGTAAGACAAGTAATAAGAAATTTCGTTTATCTTGAGGTGGAAGGTTTGCATAACTGGTTGATACCATCGCAGGTGTTTGTGGTGTCGGTGGTGCAACTGGTTCATTGTCGAGGGAGAAGTCTCCTCGACTCATAACTTTTGCGTTGAGCGTGTTCATGTTGTCAGAGCCGTGCTTACGCCTGAGTTCAACGTGTGAATTCATATCTCCGTTTGTATGCCCATTCAGACCATCCTGACTTGTCTTAATTCTAAGACCTGGTCTAGGAGAACGTGAAGGTTGACGATTCTTCTTGCTACTTCGTTTCATCTGCGATTGAGATCCTTCTGCTACCAAATTATCTTCTTCAGTGATGTCAACTTCTTCGTCCGTGCTCGATTCTGAATGTTCGTGGTTATGAGTGAGTTCGTCTAATTCGGTACCGATATTATTCTCGGATTTCCTGCGTTGGTGCTCGATATTTTGTCTGTGTTGTGCAACGTGAATGGGAAGAATGTCAAGAGAAGGTCGAGAAGGTATCAAAGGAGTGACGAGGTTGTCTGCGAAAGGACCAGGCATCCATGCGACAGGAATGAATGGTGGCTCTTCAATGCACGAAAAGGTGGCCTCTCAGGAGTGGGTTCACTAGTCAGGAACAATGAGTCGGAATTTGTAAGATCATTTGATCCGCTAACTAGGAACAGCCAATGCACAAGGCTTCGAGAATGTTGACGACAACTTCAAGGCCATGACGCCTCTCGACATCGAAGTTCCATTAATATGGTGAAAGTCAACGTGTAGGATAGGTATAATTATATTACCCCTGCAGCCATGCCTTATCGATGGCACGTGACATCCGATCTCCTACCAAGTACAAGGTGTTTAATAAAGTCCAGCACGTGATTTGATTTAAAAGCGGCGATTAGATGATCCTGTTCCTGCACCGCGCGTCAACTTACCGTGTCTTTGACGCGTCTCCTGCCGATGTTGGAGAAGCGTCTGTAAACATAGCGCATCATCACAAATTCTACACATAGAATCATGACAATCGCAAACTCGCTATCCTCTACGCCCACGATGGATCCGAATCAAGAGCTTTGTGATAAACTAGATGAGGATATAGCCAGAGTACGCGCCGAAATTCAGGCCCTGACCAAACGTCGCAATTTACTCTCCGCATCCCTCTTGAGTTCAAGCAAAGTCCAATCCGCACTACAAGCATCAACATCAAATACCAACACCGACAATCAGTCCCCGGTCGAAAGAAATCCTCTCCTCCTTTCTCAACTCAAACACAACCAATCCAACATCTACCGTCTAGCTTTCGGTGTAACAGCCTTTCCCTTCCACGACCCATCACCAGAAATAACCACAAACCCACTGATCGGAATCCGTTTCGACATTCCCTCCCGCACAGGCAAATACAATCGAGCACCGTACTACATATTCTGCAAGAAAAACACACCTCCAAACCCGTCCGCGCCAACAACGTTGTCAATACACCACCACACCATACCTGCCTTGATACCACTCCAAGACTATGAAACCAAATATCTCCCGCGAGAAATTTTAACACCGCAAGCAACGGCTCCAGACGAGGGATATTACGGCTCTACGTCCCCTTCTTCCTCTGCTATACAAAACCAAACTCCAGCGAAACAAAATCTACACGCTCTCGTGACGGTCGTGCGATCGGATTTATCATCGTGGATCCAGCGACAAGAGGCGATAGGTTATTTGTCTGAAACACTCGGGCTTCCCATCAGTTCTATCCATGATAAAGTCGAGGAAAGAAAAAGTATGCAAGCAGGGAGGTTTGGCGTATCTTCTCTCGATGCAACGGGCCTCGATGCAAGTTTTATTCGCATAGTATGGATGGATGGTAGGGTAGGAAGGTTGAAGTTGTCGGATGAAGGTCATATCACCAAAGCTGCTGTGTTTGGTGATGCGCAACTAAGGGATATAGAGAGAATGCTGAGCGTGGGGAAAGATGGTGGTCCGCTCAATGTTCTTGACCTGGTAGATCGATTGAGGGCAGTTGAGAAATATACTCAGACGACTCGGACTGTACAGCAGGACGATGTGGAGATAGATGCTCACAATGTTCATGAAGATGTGGAGATGGACGAGTCTTGACGAATAAATGACTGAATACGACATGTACGATTTGATGGACACCAGGAGTTACACCACACGAGATACCCACTGTTTGAACTGATGCTATTATCTGTGCTAAGTTGTTTGTACAGCATACGATCTTGAAAAGATTATGTTCGTCGATAGCATGCAGCTCGTATCGATGATCGCGATGGCTTGACTTGCATGCAACCAGTGTGACAGAATATCATATAGCCAAAGATGCAACCAATCCAATGTTTGGTATCAGATACTTGTCTTTGCAAATGCCGGAATCGTGCTGGAGCGAATAACTTACAAATTCCTCATTCCGCGTGCAAAAGAGGGCGGAGGACGATTGACTGCATGTCTGATCGTTGGATTACCAAAGACGGCACCATCTCCCATCAGGTCCGCTGGCCTGGGAACACGATTTCCATGATCCACGCTTTTGTTGGCCTGACAAGATCGATTACTACTACCTGCTCTTCCAATATTGCCATCGAGAAGACTGAGTCGTAAGCCATCAGGATTTGTTTTACTTCTCATGCGTCGAGGTCCTGGAGCCGACTTGGATGTGATTGGCATTGTAGTAGTCATTCTTCGGTTGTGTCTCCCGTGAACTGCTGGACCATGCACTTTTCCACTAGTGTCCGGACGCTGTTGATTACTTCCTAGAGCAGCCACGTTCTTCCACCCAACATAGCCTGTCTCCGTTTGAGTCTGTCTCTTCTTGCCAGGACTATCCTTTTTGCTATTCTTTCTACTCAAGTCTCTTTGCATTTTAAGCTCTCGCTGTTGATTGATCATCTTGCGTTCCTGTTCGCTCAACATTACTTTACGAGGTGGTGAATCTGCTGATATCTCGAACTCAGACTCGGAGAATCCAAGACCAGATGTTGATACCTGCAACCGTGGTAATCTAGGTCCCACAAACGATTCAGAAGTCGTCGGTCTGTTCGAATTGTCATGTGCAAGATGACAATGATAGCAACTGGGATGTCTTTCATGGTGATGATGAGATGAAGAGTCATGCAGAGGATTGGTCTTCTCAGGTGACTCTGTATGTTCTGGTGCTCGCCCTCTGTCGACACTCAATCTTGATAACCTACCTGATCTACGAGGAGAGTCATTAACATCCTGCGTCAAACTTGGAATATCGCAGGATTTGTTATGGTTTGATTTTGTCCTCTCGAGTGATTGTTGTCGAGCAGCGGAGAATGCCGATCCTTGTCGATATTGTGCACGTTCTGGCTCTGTTGATGCCATCTTTGAACGTTTAGCTTCGATCGAAGCGCTGACTTGCGCCAATGAGTTCGGGAGTATATCGAGAGAATTGATATGTATGATAGTAACAGGAAGTTGAACAGCGATATGTTTGAACATAGCTACTGTGATGACAATACCAACAAAGTATCTCACCTCGAAATATCTTCCACTTCTAATGGTAACATGACCTCGTGGAATCTCGAGTTCACATGTTCTGACCTCTGAAGATTGTGGTTGGATACCTCTCCACTCTTTGTTCTTTTTTATACTGGTACTGCAGACCACTTCTGTCTCACTTCGTTTCGGTAATCTTAGATGACTTGCAGTCTTTTCGGCTGTTGTAGCTGCTGCATGTGAATACCATAAAGTCGTCTTTTCCAGATGAATTTCAATCTTCTTGAATGTTCGAGAGGTGTTGTTGACAACGTGTACGTCTGCGAATATCAAACCTCCATTGACCCATGTTTGTCGATGTAGACCGGCTGTAAGCTTTACTGTATGAGCGGGATCCTGCGACATTATGAGTGTATCAGTTGCAACCAGAGGTGCTGGTAAGCTCCCTAATGCCTTCTCCGGATTATGGACCGTGAATACCTGAATATTCCACGTTCGTCGTACGTCAGCCCGTTTCTCCCCAATCTTGATACTTAAGGTTGGACATAGAAGGTATCGAATAGCTGCATGTTTAGAGAGGTACGGCGGCGGTCCAACTTTTAGTGGTAGATGTATGCAAAATGGAATAATTGTTTGAGAAGGTCTGGCCTCCCAAAGTAACTCTGAACTTTTCAGAGGAGTCTGAGAAACCACCAACGTTGGTGGTGGCGGATGGACTTCATCAAACAATTCCGACGCTAGAGAAAGAAAAACATGTCGCTTGCTATCACCAATATCTTCTACTCCAATGAGATCCAGGGAAAGCTTGGACACTAGTATTGGCACAGTGTTGGCTTTCTTGCTTCCGGATAGATCAATCTTCAACTCAATCTGACCTTCAATGGTACCACCACCGACAAAAAGTGGAGAAGGCAGACGAACAGACATCTCTACTCTTGAATGATGTTCTGAACCATTCTCAAGGATACCAATAGGTGGAACTGTACGAACAAACGTGCGGGATAGGGATGATCGTAAAAATTCAGAGGATTGAGCTCCACGTGCTATAGCGTGACGTACAGGAGAATCTGAACGTCCATTTGGTTTGATCAAACGTGTTCGGGGTGTTTCTTGTTGTGTTCGCCATGATGGTAAATCTTGTATGCTGGCGTGTCGTGATCCTGCTATACTTCGACTCAACATACCAATAGAAGACCTACGCTCAGGAATTTCTTGTAAGGGTAAACTCATAGCACTTGTTGCATAGCTGTTCAATCTTTGATGAAGAGTTCCGTTCTGTTGATTTGTAGGTGTCATGAATTCAGACGATGCGGCGTCTGAGTGGTGATCTTCTTGCTGGCCAATTATGTTTCGCGTGGGATCTGTATTGTTCTTGACATCGTCGGCTTCCGCATGAGAGATTTTATTGAATATGGTGGCTCTGGAAGAGTTTGACACCTCACGGATATCTGATAGCTCATGCACGCGATGTGCTGCAAGTACCGAGATCGGATGTTGGGTACTATCGAGTTTGACCGGCTGTTTTGAGGGCACCCCTCTGGAGTCGGCCTCATGACGGGACAATCGTCTGGTGAACCGAGAGCGTTTAGAGGAGTCTACTCAAGGTTAGAGGACGAACGCCGCATACGAAAATGGCTTCACCTTTGGTTTCCATCGAAGTAAAGCAGTATTGTAAGGAGCTGTAGCTATTTGTACCACTATATCGACTCTGGAAGCTTGTTGGTCAAGGGAGCGTAGATCAGAAACTCATGATGATGGTCGCCAGTATCTGAAGCAAGAGAGTGTTGGCCGGAATGAAGATTTTGCAAGAGTGGTGGCATTGATATCAATCGCATTTCATCCAGGGCAATCATGCGTACCTTCCGCAGAATGTGCACGATATCATGTTCCTGCCCACCTCACCATTGTCAGCTGCAATATTCTTGTCACCCCCATTCTTCATATCAGAGTCGCATTGCAGAGATTCAATTCCGTCGAATATATCGCATTCATGACGAGATACACACTACGTTCTGAACAAGATGGATAAGATTCTTGTAGGGAGTAGGAATGTTTTCGCTCAGCAGGAACCGCATGACTCGTCCTCAAATTTCAGAATACTACAATAGTTCAGTCAGACAGACAGACAGACGGACAGTCATGAAAGCTCAACACGCCCGACCAAATGCTCACTTCCATTCCATCAATTCCGTTGTCGTCGTAGAGAATTTGGACCTTCCTCTCACCTTGAGGGTAGTGAAGCTTACCCTTACCGTTCAGTGGGCTAAGGCAATCATCTGACTCCGTTTGACAACGAATTACACTTCTGAGTGAATGAGACATATTGGAGTTGAGCTGTCAGAACCTTCGTGCTGTCAGTCCGTCGGTATTCCTGTCAGTCACACACAAGCTCCAGACACTCTGACACTCTAATCCATCTCATATTCGTAACGTGTACCGACCTCACGATTCACTATAACACAAAACAATACGACGGTAATGCAACTCGCACTTCTGCTCTCTACAACCACAGCTCTACGCACCCAGCGAGCGGATTCCGAGGAGAAAGACATCCTGACTGTGGAGAAACTCCTCAGGTGACGTTAGATCAGGCTTACCCGGAGAAGAAGGTTAACCGCTTCTAGGCAAATTACCCGGCCACCGAGTGTCGCATTGAGTCAGGCAGACAATTCTCATTGGCTCCCGCTTTTTCAAGTGAACCCCGTGATCGACTTAACTTGACTTTTAGGCCAAGCTGGTGAAAATTTTCTACCACGTGTTTGGGACGCGACTTGACCAGCTTCAGCTTCTAGCCACCTAAATTGCCGGCGGTGAAACGAGTACCACCGCCTCTACTCGCGAATGTCCAAATCCCGCTCTTCCTTCTAGAGCCAGGATCTCTCCATTGGGGACAGGTCGCGGTGGTGGTGGTGGTGGCATTGCTGTCGGACCCGGCCATTGATTCAAGCTTGATCTTTTCGAGTTGGAGGATAGCAAGCTCGCTGCGTTTCTCCCCAAATCATAGGTTAAGGCATGGCACTTTTTCACGGTCTGGAATGTCTTTGTACTACTTGAGATTTCCATGTTCACCAATGGACACAAGTCTGGGGCAATACGCAGGCTATTGACGCTTCCGATGTTCATCCAGAACCCTCATTTTGCTGATTGACCTCTCGCATCAGCCCAAGCTTCTAAACAAAATAGGTCTGGACGATCTTGGTAGCCATGGCAGCATTCACGGCTATTCTTAAACATCTGTTGATCTGTTCTGTGAATTCCTGTGCCCCGGACGTCGGGTCATGTTTTCCCATCAAACATACCGTGTACAAGTTATTCTCGCCCCCTCTTTCGTCCATTGGTCCTTTTCAGGACCTTAATGCTTGTTCGTTGATGCAAATTTTCTTTAGTCCATGCCATTACCTCACCAGTTACACATCTCCGCTGATTTCATTACTATTGACTTCTCCTTATCTCTGTTTCTTGTTGTCAGTATCTTCATTCGCGCTTCTGGAATCAGTATCAGCCCAACTTATCACTTTGTTGCGTCTATCCTTGCGCTTAATCATCCACTTAGGGTTCCCATACTGGCGCTTATGCCAGGTACTTTGCACTAAGTCCTGTCCTTGTGGCTATCCATGGGATCCATGGCCGCGGAGGACGTCACATCTTCCCATTCCGTGGTACCAAAAACCGAACCTATCCAGGACGGTTATACACCATCTTCAATCTCATCCATCGATGAGCCAGAAGCTTCTGCCTCGGCAGAGGCAACGACTACGGATCCTCCCCCAGTTGTAAAACGTAAGGGAGGCCGTAAGCCGGTAGGTTCAAATTATCGTACAAACGTATCAAATGTTGATATTTGATCAGATCTATGCAACCTCTGAGGAAAGGAAGCAACGTAATAGACAAGCACAAGCTGCCTTCAGGGAGAGGCGCACAGAATACATCCGACAGCTTGAGACTACAATTCAACATCATGAAGAAACACTTCAAACACTTCAACAAAGTCATCGAACTGCTGCTGATGAATGTTTAATGCTTCGTTACAAGAATTCTCTGCTTGAACGTATCCTCCTTGAAAAAGGCAAGAACCAGACTTATTTACAACAATTTCTCTACTAACAGTATTTAAGGTATCGATGTACAAGCTGAACTGAGACTCAAAGGTAGTCCACATCTAAGACCCATTCGACATGGTGCATCTGTTACTGGTCAAGCTTCACCCATGCAAAAAGCTATGTTGAATCGTCAACAGCATGGTAAACAAAGACCGGTAATAGCACCACCTATTCAAACAGTAAATACATCTTCCCCATCAGTATTTGGGAGCATGTCTGGCTCACCAAACGTACAGCCTACTCCACCGTCGCAACAGTCTTCGCCATCCGCCCTTAGATCACCAGGTTTCCGATTGCAAGGTGGAATGAGATCACCTACAAATGAGATACATCTGCAGCAGCAGCAACAGCAACAGCAGCAGCAGCACCATCCTCAGCAACAATCACGTCCAGGTGCACAGACATTACAAAATCTCTACGCAGCCCATCCACGTACACATTTGAGAAATCAATCTTCATCCGCTTCCTCGCAACAATTTCAACTTCCACGCCAGAACTCAACACAGCAAGTGCAACCAGGATACTACCCATCCTCGTTCCAGAAGCATTATGATCAATTGGGTGAGCTTTATTCAACAAGTGTTGTTCTGTATCACACTAACATATTATAGATCAAGAATACGACGCTCAAGCTGACATGCTTGATGATGTTGATGCCGAAGATCTTGAGTCAGACAATTTCATTCCCAACTTCAGATTACCCCCGACAAACGGTGGTATGGCCATGGGCATGCAAGCTTCACCTCCAACCACCGCAAGTGCTGCTAGTGATGTTGGAGCTAGCACACAATCACTTCCCTTTGATTACGATCCTATGCTTGATGCAGATCCATTCGGTCTCACCGCTTCCATGCATTTTCCAAATCCTTATACATTTCCTTCAAGTCAAACCAGAAGATGAATTCAACACTGTATTGAGATGACGAGAGAATTATGAAGCATTAGCGAGGGCGTTGCACTGTTTTTCGGATTCATCAAAAGTTTGTCGCATATGCTCAGCGATGGCGTTTTGACTTGATCACATTATCAGATAGTCAGAATAAGTACATAATCTCATTCATTTACAAAACCATTACTGTCGTAAAATGGAAGCTTGAGAGTTTTGTGTACGTGAAGATCACTAGTTTCGAAACATGAAGTACCCCGGAATTGCTTGTCAACTAACTATTAGATGTCAGTGAGATCACTTCATGCCAAGGCCGCACACAACTTGAGTGCTTCCCGCTTACAGCAAATGAAAGGTGATCTGACCTCGCTGACTTTCGACTTCTGCCTCAGTCCGCTAATCATTCTTCAAACAAAAGACAACAGTCCTATTCTCTCAGGACACTTGTCTTGCCGGGGTTGATCCTCTTTTCTTATTCTCGAGTTGGTTTAGCAAGTCGCAAAGCCTTCGTCGGAAGGCGCTCTGTAAGAACGTCATGTCGGACGTCAAGAGCAAGGTACGCGCAACGTTCACCCTGAATCATTTTTCCAATATTATGCGCAAATTCAAGAATACTGACGTATTGTTCTTTAGAACTTGTATGAGTTGCTAGGTACATTTACTATTATACACGAAGTTACGAACAAGACCTAACGAAATTATCAGGAAACACCTCTGATCAGGATTCCGATCGCGAACCCGAACCACCAACGAAAGCAGTCGACAAGTCAGCAGCTAGAAGCGGTAAACGCGATGCTCCCAAGGCTGCTCCAGCTGCACCAGTAGCTGCAGCCCCAGGTGCTACTCGAGGTGGAGGAAATCGAAGAGCTGGAGGTTTCACTGGCAACGAAGCAGGTGTGTAAACATGGTACAAACGAGACGAATTTGGTCTAACAGTTTCAATAGCTTTCCGCGACAGAACTGCTGGTCGCAACAACAACCGTGAAAAGCCAGCAGGCGAGGAAGGTCCCGATGCTGGTGTTCGTCCCGGTAGAGATTCTGGCCCAGGAGTTAGAAGAGGTGGTCGAGGCCAACGTGGACCTCGTAGAGGTGGTGACAGACACTCTCGCACTGGTCTAGCGTATGTAATCCAGGATTGGTAAACAAAACTTGACTGACTTTCGGATAGTGAACACCAAAAGCAAACTGATCAGGCATGGGGTGGTGCTACTGGTGAAGGTGAATACGCCGATGAGAAAGCTGGTGAAGCTATCGCAAAGGAAGAGATCAAGGAAGGTGGCTTCGACACTACCACTGATGCTCCAGTCGATGGCGAAGGAAACACCCTCCCAGTCGAAGAGCCAGAACCAGAAGATACCTCCAAGTCATACGCTGACTACCTTGCCGAGAAGGCCGCTAAGAAGCTGGAAGGACTTGGTTTGAAGGAAGCTCGTGAAGCCAATGATGGTTCAAACAACAAGAAGTGGGCCAACGCAAAGCCACTCGCCAAAGAGGATGAGGCCGCATACTTTGCTGGTCAAGAAAAACAACGACGCGAACGAGAACGTACCTCTAAGAAGGAATTTGTTGATGTTGACTACAGCTTCAAAGAACCACCACGTGAGTCTCGTGAGGGAGGACGCGGTGGTCGCGGTGGCCGTGGACGTGGTAGAGGTGGTCGTGGAGATTTTGGTGAGCGTGGTGGACGCGGTCGTGGCCGTGGTGATGCTCCTCGTGGCCGTGGTCGTGGAGGCCAAGGTACCGATGGTGCTGCCATCACTCTCAACGATGAGTCTGCATTCCCCAGTCTCGGAGCTTAGAGTCATCACGACTACAAAATCACCTTCAAGAAGCCGACTTGAACTGTGATAACAGAAAATCATTGTTTCGGCCCATCGACATATTGTCGACCTCATCTGTATCGCACAAAGCGATCACGAATTTCTTCAGAACCTCGTGAGAAACTTTTTCGAACAGAATGTAAATGTTCTCTTTCTCTTAGTGGGTACCAGTGAAACGACACTGCACAAAAGCAAGGGAGGATGGTCTTTTGTCATACACCTCTTCCAGTTAAGGTATGCTGGAGAATCCTTGTAGACAAGAGTCTACATCTACTAGCTTTCAAAAACTCCAAATGAAATGAAATTGCCACTACATCTGTCTCCGATTGTCTCGATCTGTTTGTTGCCATGTACTGAATATCGTACAAAATGATCGCCACTATGTATTTGCGTGTCCAACATATATTGCGCCTCTCTTATCCAGAGGGTCTAGCCGCTTGCCGGGGTGGTGTGTGCCTGTTCGACATTGCCATCTTTCCATTCGTTGTTCACGCAGAAGTCTCCATCATTTTGAATCCCGCAGTTGTGGAACTATCGATCCTCGAAATCTCATTGGGTTGTATTACAATATGAGGTTGCGATCATCGTGTTGCCTGACGGGTGCGTCATGTCATACAATACTTGGATGCCTTGAGAATACTTGCCAACAACTAATATAAAGACGAGTATATGTTACTAGTATCGATAGATTCTCATACTCTCGAGTTTACGTTCATCACTGTCTCAAGATCACGCTATATTGTAGAGATTTGTTGACGTTATCAATACAGTATTACTCTTGATGATATCAACAGCTGATCAAGCAGGCAGCAGTCAGCAATAATATATTCCGCCTCATTGATATTAGGCATTGCCTCTATCCTTGAGAGCTTGGATACACATTCATACATCGGCATTCTCATATGCGTTCGCATTGTACGTCACATCTCTACAACAGAGAGATCTGGATATTCAATTCGAACCGAATCTCAAGATCAACCTAACAGCCTGAAAGTCCAAAAGACATAACATAGGACAAGTCTTGTGTCCTTCCTCGAATCTTAGGCTTGTCTTTTTGCATATACAAGTTCTTGACTGCAAATCATGGATCTTGGTGTGATTTCACCTCGACTGAAGGGAAGTGTTACTTCCATCATAGATTTACCGGAGTACATCAGTAAGTTCCCAGTATCTATATTCTGTACGATTTTTTGGTATTGGACAAGCAGCACGAGAACATCTGTGCCTAGCAACTTCCAGCCGGCGCATCTTGAGCGCTCATATCGTTGAGGAGTCCGTCAGCTGCATCTATAGACATTACTTGCTTTGCGAAATCTCATCTTTGATGATCGAACGATTCATAGACCACTAACCTCAATGCAGTATCTACATTCTTCCCTGCTTCGAAGCCATTACTTCAAAAATATCCCAAGCTATTCCGCATACTTGGAGTATTTCTCGCCTTTTATTACTTGGGTCCAATAGCTCGCATACAAGACGTTTGGAAACAATGTTCATCATTGCTTGTCAGTTCCGTACATGTAACTACAGATGAGGATCTATTCGGTTACATGTCTAGCTTTTTGAAGGAAAAACGAGCACTTCGACCAAGTCAAGCCCTCAATGCAATAACCAATCCTGTCAAAGATAATAGACGTTATCGACATGATCCAGAATACGAAGAGAAAGCTCAACGAAATGCAAGAAAGGAATCGACTATCAATTTCGAACAGGGACAGGGTATGCAGATATTTGTCCATCAGAGACGATTATTCTGGGTACAACGAATGGATGGTGAGGGTCACAGTTATTATGGCAACAGATACAAGAAACAAGAACTTCTAAAGTTTAGTTGTCTTGGTAGATCTGTTTCGCCTATTAAGAAGCTCATGGAAGAAGTTTATAAGGTGAACAAAGAGAAGGAGAAGTCCTTGACCGTCATTCGTCGTCCTTATGGAAGTGGACATGGTTCGAGATTGACTTGGTCTAGATTGACAGCCAAACGTCGCAGACAATTGGATACAGTCATTCTCCAGGAATCACAAACATCTACTATCATTGCAGATGTCGAGGAGTATATGAGTGAGGCTACCAGGATCTTCTACGCTAATCATGGTATTCCTTACCGAAGAGGTTATCTTTTCCATGGTAAGTCCCATCAAGTAATGAATGGCTCTAGAACTGACTTTTTAGGTCCTCCTGGGTGTGGAAAGACTTCCTTCTGTCTGGCCTTAGCATCAAAATTCGACCTCGACGTTTACATTCTCACCTTGATGGACAAAGATATCACTGATACAGATTTGATGAGTCTTTTGAATCAACTTCCAACACCTTCATTATTGCTACTTGAGGACATTGATGAAGCAGGACTCAATCGAAAATCAAAAACTTACGCAAGCCAAAGAAATCGAAAGAACAAAAATCTACCGGAAGGTGCAGTTGATGTCGATGACACTTATGACTCTGAAGAAGAAGATAATAGACCAAAAACACAAGTCACGCTCTCCGGACTGTTGAACGCCATAGACGGTGTAGCTGCACCAGAAGGACATATCCTAATCATGACAACCAATAAACCAGAAGAACTAGACGACGCCCTAGTCAGAGCAGGTCGTATAAGCGTTCACGTGAAATTCTCCAACGCCAACAAAAAGCAAGCCGAACAAATCTTCCAAAGAATGTACGTCGATCTAGAAGTAGCATCTACAACATTAACGACAACGGCAACTACAACAACAACAACAATACCTCCAACCGAAGAGACTAGTACCAACCCAGAAAAACAAACCAATCTCGACACTCTAGCCCAACAATTCGCCTCCCTAATCCCAAACGAACAATACAGTCCCGCCGACCTCCAAGACTACCTCCTAATCCACAAAAAATCCCCCGAATCCGCCGTGACCAACCTCCCAAAATGGATGAACGACAAAAAAGAAGAACGAAACCGCAAAGAAGAAGAAAAAGAAGCGGGAATAAGATGGAAGATCGAACGAGCAGAGGAACGACGTAAGAAATGGAGAGACGACCTCAAGAAAGCTATCAGTGAAGGTGGAGAGGAGAAAGGGTTGGAATTGATCGAGAATAAAGAGAAGGAATTGGATGATGAAGAGAAGGATAAGGACAACGGTAAAGATAAGGATACTAATAGCAAGGAGGGAGGTAAGAAGAAGAGACTGGGGACGAAGATTTACTACTAGTACTTCTAGTAGTAGTAGTACTAGCAGTGGCAGTGGTAGTAATAGTAACTTCCAAGACGAAAAGAAACGTTGTGAGGAGGAGGAGGAGGACTTGTTGAGCTATCTATTCATGGTGGTGAGGCAGGTATATATGTTCTAACCAACGGAGCTTTCATTATATTTCTTGAGATACGTATACCATCGTTCAGTCATTTGTTCAGTTATTTATTCGTTCATGGTTCTAGATAGATAGGCACACATTCATATATCGATGGAATAGATATGAATAAACTCTACAATGCCGTGACGATCCTGTGAATTGTATCGGATTTCGATGTGATTTTGGAAAGTTCATCGAGTCAAATTAGGAGAGACAAATTGTATCTTCGTCGTTTGAGTATACGACGAGAGAATCTATGTCCATATCGAATTTCACGTCCATGTGAGTTCCTTTGTAATGTCTTCTCAGTAAAGATCATGCTGTACTATAATAGCAGTAGCGTACTACGTCCCCTGTATCTGAGGATCTCCGAGGGAGACGACGATAATAATAAAATATATCTCGAGAAGGCTAGAGATGCCGTGAACATGAACACAAACATACACGAACCTACATATTCTATACTCAGATAAGAGAAGTAAGGAATGCTATGGTCCATCAATACAAGACAGATTAATTGAAATGTTTCGCTATATATTTCATGTCGACCTCATTTTATTGCAATAATCGATACTACAAGAATAAATAGACGAAGACCTATCTAACCAGCGCCATGCGAACAAAGGCTTGAACGAGATCAATATTCAGAAAATGATAGAACCGCCGTCATCTCGTCAATTAAGAGAATGATATGACACTGCACTCTCCCTCACTTCTGACCATCCACTCATTCATGGTACATACATCCGCGCCCTTAATAAGGGGGAGCAATTACCTTCTTCCGACCAATGTCATTACTAATAGTTGTATTTCCGTCTGTTTTGTCTGTACCTGTATCAATACCGGCTAGAAACCCTGCAATGCTGCTTTTCATTGTAGTTGATGGAGTACCTGAAACTGTTTGATTTTGACTCCACATAGGTGTTGCTCCTGCTCTACTTGTTGGTCTTGATCCACGTTTATGCTTGCTCAAACTGCCTATCGAAGCGTATGATGCACTCAGAGCACGCTGGGGGTCCAGCGTAGTATTGTTTACTTCAGATTGCCCAGTCTTCTTTGCGGTTTGTGGCCTGGCGGGTGATGAATCACGAGGCCACGTTCCTGGAAGGTTGAGTGACGAAGGTATTTTGGGTACTGGAGGTACATCGTCACCAAGACCGTGATCATGGTTGGCTGTTGAACCAATTGTTGCTGCATCGTGATACGTTTGAGGACTTTCTGACTTGACACTGGTTGGAGCAGCTGCAACCGGATTTCCATTCATCTCACCAACTCCATCTTGATCGTCTGCTTCATTCCAGCTGACCATGCTTTCACTGTCTCTATCACTTTCACGCATGCTCTTTCTTGATGCTGTCAAAGGTCGACGTAGTGGACTATCATTACGTATGCCACTATTATATCCGGATAATGCACGTTTCAAATCAGAAACACGCATGGTTGAATCACGACTTGAAGATGTTGTCAATTGAATAGCAGAACCACTCCAACCAGAATATCGTTGTTTCGAGATACTTCCAAGTCCACTTTCTAATGCTGTTGGCGGCACACCTTCTTGAGGAGAGTCACGTCCACTAATCAAACCATTACCTGGACTGACAACTAGATGTTGTCTTATACCAGATCCACCAGTTCGTGAACCAGTTACCGAAGCAGTACTCTCTTTCTCAATGTTTGCAATACAAGTCTCTCTAGACCATTGACCACACATTTCGTCCTTCACTTTTTGAGGCATTTGATCTTGTGCTGATGGTCGAGCTGCAGGAGCACTACCATAACCATAGCCAAAACCAAGTGTTGGAACCGAAAAGATTCTACCAGGTGTCAAGGTAGGTGAGCTTGGTGGCGTGAGTAGTAAATTGTCGTATGCATTAGCAATTTCATTCACAAGCGAAACAACGTCTAGAAAAGGTTTCATTGTATCCACTGAAGCTTGAGAAATCTCGACCGGCATATGACCAACATGTCGTGTTCGTCTGATTTGTTCAACAGGTACTGGCGGGAATTTGATCTTATCGCACCAAATACAGTATTGTTTCCTTTTCGAGACTTGAGAATTGATTTCTGTTCCTATCCTTGTGGTTTCGAGATCGAATTTGTGTGCAATCGTCCAGAAGTAACCATGGACCAGACTTGCGACATTAACTTTGGCTCGTAATGAGCTATGGCCATCACCGTTCAACACCGTATTTTGTAAACACATCATTACAGGGAGTCCTGTTCTGACAGCATTAACACCTAGTCGATCAACAGTGGTGTAGAGTAGAATGTGTAATAAGAGAATGTCGGCCTCACTTTCAGCAAGATCGATGGCGTTGTCGTAGATCGCCAAATGAAGAAGTTGATAAAATGTTGACTTGACAGGTTTGGCTTCTTTTTTCGATGCATTTGATACAGCTCTTTTTGCAAGCTTTGAATCACCATTAGGTCCATCATCTCTTTTGCCTAGCTTGATCTTGCGTGCACCATCTTTTGGTAAGTGGAGATCATTCTTATTGGTCTCCAATTTCAACCATGTATTCAATGCGTCGACATATGCAAATCTGACTTCCTGGTCTGTATCTTTCAGAAGCCATTGTGTGCCCTCCCAAACTTGGACACCAACGCGACTTCTCGATACAGCAGTAGATCCGGTCTTATTCTTGTGATGATTGGCTGTAATCAAGATGTCTTTTACAGCTTTCAATGCCACCACTCTGGCTGTTGCGAATGAGAAAAAGCCATCTGTCGTAGGATCTTCTTGGAGACTAGCAGAATCCAGAATGGCTTTTGTTGCCGCTACGGGATCTTCAACTGCAGCTGTGGCCGTTGTAACATCAGACTGAACAGATGGTTTGAGTCTTGCCAAAATTGCCGTCAGCATATCAGTAATTTGATCCGTATAATAGATGTGTGTTCCCAAGTCACTGATACATCTCTCCAAAACGGACAGCATTTCTCGTCGTACTGGCGAAGCAGTAGTTTCATCCTTCGTTCGTACTCGATCGAGCTTTTCTGTGAGTATTTCACTTGGATCGAATGTCTCTTTTGCTTCTCGATAGATACCTGAAACGTCATTTTGTGGTACATGAGCGACTATCTTTGAATCGCGACCTCCTAGCTGTAGAAGCAAAAGCATGTGCTGAATCAGTCCTAGTAGAACATCCATCACACTCAATCCGATCAAATTGATATCCGATCTGAGAAGGTGGTCTATCATGTTCGCCAGAACCAATTGTTTCTCTAATACTGCTTCAATGATGGGACTTCTGACCAGAGTTTCCATTGCTGTGACAACAATAACGAATCGATCTTGTACAGGAGTCCACCTTGTAATAGCTTCGAGCAATGATGTGGCCCATGTGTCGGAAGAACTTCGAGTGTCTTTTCCTGACAGTGGAGGAGGCTTGTATTTGGAGGCAATAAATCGTAGGGTCAAAGCGGTCGCGAGTCTTGTCTGACCTCTTGTACTCGAAGTGCTGATTGAGAATATCTGTTTTAGACAACGCACCGCAAGTACACGTACACCATCTTCAGCTACTTTGTCCGCATCTGCTGTGGTTTCGGAAGCCATCGCTGGATGCGCGTCCGTTTCGTCGACTGTACTGACCGTCGCAACACTCATGCGACGTTTTCTCGCGAATTCTGTACTTTGTTTTTCATCTGTCTGTGCTCGTTGTTGTAACATGTGAAGTATCTTGCCATCTTCCAGCGACAGGTTGTCCAGTATCACTGGCATTACCGCGTTCAATTGTGTGGGAGAATCTGCTGCTATCGCATCAGATCCAACAACCGCTCGAGTCGCGCGCAGTGAGACAGTGCGCCATCTGATGGACAATGGAACAGCTGTGCCATTTTTACCAGTGGAGGCTTGTTCGGTGGATGCAAATTTGGTGTATGTTTGTACAAGCTTGAGGTATTGTTTGGAGCGGTACTGATCTGCTGTCAAAGAAGGTTCGTCCACATGTCTGCAATATGCTTCCCACGTTGGTAACGTCTCTTCAATCATATTAATGTCATTCGATTGTAAAACGGTCTCGAGTATGAAAAGGATCGAATGAGAGTAGAGGGACAAATCTCGAGGCGCTTTCTCGATTATCGCAGTGAGGATCTGGAGGGTGACTTGGACGTTACTAGGATAGTGTCAGCAAATACCCATTTTGTACATCTTGATCCATATTACCCAAGTTTCTGTCTCCAGACATCACTGGCTGTTTTCTTCTCCAGAAATGCGCCAACCTTCTGGAGCTTGCTTCGTCGCGTACTCGCATAGTATAAAAGGTAACTAAGCTCACTGGAGTTGGGTTTAACCTCCTGAACATTTTTCTGGTATTTTGGATAGCATTTCAGGATTAGAACTTGATGCTTCGGTCGACATTTTTGACTTGCAGTCTGCAAAGGATGCAGAATAGAACTCATCCTTAAAAGTATGAGTGTTGGGATTTAACTGGCTAGGTCATCGTCATGGTGTGAAGAGCTGTATACTGCATAGTTGAATTACGGTAGAACAGAAGCCGGAAAAACAAGTAGATAGTGACGCGATACGTGTATGAATGACAATGACAGTTGGAAGGGAGGTCTTAGTATGTTACAAAGATGATGAATTGTGGTCCTAAAGCATAAGCAACAATCCGAGATGACATTGACCCTTGACTTGACGTGATGGTACTGGTACAAAGTGAAAGAACATGGGAAAGTGTCCAATGCTGACAGACGATGACGAAGCACCAAATTCAAATCAACGTGCAGAGTGAGACGAGGGTCTTCTTGCTTCTGCTTCGTAGATCTTCGGTATCGGGACTGCATATTTCCGAAAACGACAGCTCTAACAATTGATCAAGGCATCAAGTCGACATTCATATCAATCTACATGATGAGATTGGAATTCCGGTGAGGCGTTCAGATCCGGCCATCCTTGCCATCGACCGCTTCGTATTTGTACTTGTATGACTCTGCAAGACCTGATAAGATTGCGTATCATTCTACACAATGAGAACCTTGACATCATGTTGACCACGCCATGCTCTCGAGACACTCGCATATCTACTCTGATGGTCGACAGTGATGCTACTGCTTCACAAAGATTGGTAGAACTTCATAGATTCGGGCTGATTAGGGGTGTGATTACATTCGACGAGATCCCGCCACTAGTTTGACTCTTGACTGTCGCGTCACTAACGATTGCTGATTGGTTGATATTTCAACCTCAAGTCCAATGGCTCTTGCTGGAATTTTCCTTGTCATTGATGATTCCCACCGTTTGTATGTCACTGCTCTTGCGTGATTATAATATATATATTCGTCCATTCTGCATTGTAGTTTTCTGTTTGTGGCGGACTCAAACACACACGTCACTTCGACTTCGCTGAATATGGATGTTCAGAACGTTGAGGCGGATATTGCTCCGGAAGAAACAAAATCATACGGAAGAGTACACGATACGGAGAAACTAGAACAGGTCGACAACACAGCTCAAGCGCCTACATCGTTATTCAAAAGTCTTGGATTTCTAGATCAATTGCTGGCATTATGGATTTTTCTAGCCATGGTGATTGGGATACTCCTTGGAAATTTCGTTCCTAGTACGGGTCCGGCATTGCAAAAGGGTCAATTTGTTGGAGTATCAGTACCAATTGGTATGGACAAAAATTAATATCTAATCGTGTATTTCGCTGACCTGAACAGCTGTTGGTTTGTTGATCATGATGTACCCAATTCTCTGTAAGGTCAGATTTGAAACCTTACATCGATCATTCAAAACAAAAGCTTTATGGATTCAAATTGGATTCAGTATTGTACTCAATTGGATTGTGGCTCCTCTAGTTATGGTATGTGGTATTTTCTTGGAACTGATCATTGCTGACATCTTGAAGTTGGGTTTAGCGTATGCATTCCTACCTGATAAGGATGATCTCAGAGATGGTCTGATACTGGTTGGAATTGCTAGATGTATAGCAATGGTTTTGATCTGGACTGGACTGGCTGGTATGTGTATCTCGTGCTCTTTTCTCCTTCGCTAAACTCGTTTAGGTGGTGATAACGAATATTGTGCCATATTGGTCGCGGTCAATTCACTGCTTCAGATGGTTCTGTTCGCTCCACTTGCAGTATTGTTTGTTGTCGATATTAGTGGAAGTCGCGTCGAATTCGATCTCAGATACTCGACGGTGGCCAAAAGTGTTGCAGCTTTTCTCGGTATTCCTCTTGGAGCAGCCATCATAACCAGATTTACCCTCAGAAACACTATCGGAAAAGAATTTTACGAGAAGAGATTCCTGCCGATAATTGGACCATTCTCTTTAATTGGCCTCCTCTTTACAATCATCGTTTTATTTGCATCACAAGGATCAAGAGTGGTACACCAGATTGTATCTGTGGTCCGAGTAGGTGCACCGCTGATAGTGTATTTTGCTATCATCTTCTTCGCCACTCTCTTCATCTGCAAACGATTTGGCTTTGGTTACAAGGTTGCCTGCACTCAAAGTTTCACAGCTGCAAGCAACAATTTCGAACTCGCGATAGCGATCGCAATATCGACATTTGGAATCAACAGTGATCAAGCCCTAGCTGCGACAGTTGGACCTTTGATTGAAGTACCTGTCTTGTTGGGACTGGTTTATGTCGTAAAGTGGTATGGCAGAAGAGCGAAATGGGAACCCTGAGTTCAATTGTGCTTCGTGCTCAATTCGTTCAGAATATGGAATAGAATTTGCTGATTGACCACTTCATCTTGACCAGAATTGTTGCCTGAAGGTCGCGAGAAATGTACTTGCAATCGTGCTTTGATGTTTTCCATTTCATGTGGTGTTACTTCGAATTGATTGATCAGATCCTTGGCCACCGAATACAAGATCGTATTCTGAGATCCTGGCAAATTCGAATTGTACGAGTTGAGACCGAACGTGTCTGGGAAAATCGAGTCATTTTGATTGTCGCCAGGTTGTTGATCGAACAACCAGTCAAAAGTATTCGATTGTAAATCTGTTAGAGCAAAATTCTGTGTGCTTGGAGAATACTGCGGGACTGATGTTGAAATTGATGTTGTTCTCGAGAGTGACGAATAGCTCGGATCATTTAGACCAATTGTAGTAGTGGTGGGATCAAAAAGTGGCGTGACTTGCGCTGCGGTGGCCGGATTCGCACTTGATGGTTTTCTAGAATCGCATCCTCGTGGGCCACACGAAGAAATCGCCGCTGTGTTTGTATCGATATTTGAGGCTGCGAAAGATACTTTTGGCTTAATCTGTCGAAGGGATTGGTTGGGATCCTGAGTAGCTAGAGCGGCATCTCGAGTCACATAACTTTCCACCAAATCCGGGCTGATACCAGCATAGACCAAAAGTTCTCTGAGACGAGCATTTTCTTGTTGTAGCTGACTGAAGACATCTCTTTGTAAATCGGCTTCTCTACATGTGATATGACATTCAGATAACCTTCGTTCAAGATCAGCCAAATATTCTTGTCTTCGAGCACGACTTCGACGTTGATTGTCCCGAATTCGTTCTTGCTTTGATTTTCCTGTCGCTGACATGGAAGGCGAATCTTCTTCAGCCATTTCCAAGGGGTCGGAGACAAGCAAATACAAATCAGGGGCAAGAAAAAGGTTGGAATGTGTAGTTCAGGCAAGAAGATACTGTCAATGCTGACTTTTATGTAACCTCCAATTGGATGAAAGTTAATAGAGCCGGATTAGTTGGATGACTGGGCTGATCCAATTAACTCTGAAAACCTGCTTTAAGATGACGAATATTGCGTGGAAGAAGAACGACCTGCCAAATTTGTAACAGAGCTCCGGAAACAGATGGTTGACGGTCGACACTTTCTAGTCACCGTATAGACCTTGATTACAACGCAAATCGCCGGTATTCGAGGGGTGAATATTCTACCTTCCAATATAGGAGAGATTGTTGTCGTTCCAGATGATCTTCACTTTCTCGGCGATTGCACTGCCTTCTTGATAATGGCGCCAACGATCTTCTATAGATGTGTTGCAAATCTTGGAGTCTTTCTTGTTGCATGTAACGTGAAAAATAGGTTGATCGAGACGTATAACAACGCGAATGCTGTTCCAGAAAGCTTGGATTGTAGTGACGTTTAGCCGGCTCTTTGTTCTTCAAATCACGAATGATGTGGAATATCAAGAACGATTGAATCTGTTCTTAATTGGAAAATGACAACCCACGTGTTGGTTGTCATTACAGCACTAGGTAGGCTACAGCAGAGATATTCGTACCTACTGCGTAGTCATCGGAACAGGCAAATTTTACTCCTCGGACATCTAGAATCGCCTTATTTCGTGAAGTCCTGGCTGGCATCATAATGACCAACCTTGTTTTCTTACGGGATCTATTTTACTTTCTCGTGTTCATGCAAGATGGTGATCGGCAAACGTCCGACTAAATTTGTGTTTCCCTTTTGATGGAAATCTTCCGATTTGCTTCCCATCTTGTAGGGTTAGAGAGTTCGCTGCACTGCACTGCCCCGCCTCCAGCACAGTACAGTATGTAATTCCAGTCCTTCGTTCTCAAGTATGAGCTCAGCACAAGAGAAGCATCTGCCCTATGCGTCGTATACTGTTAATAACACAACACAACACTGCATTGCATTACAGTACATTGTATGAGATCGCGTCGAGTGTGGATATGCTATGCTATGATATGATGTATTGCTTTTTCTTTCTTTCTTTCTTTCTTTCTTCTTCTTCTTGTTCTTGTCTGCTTACTGTACCTGCTTACCTGCATGCATGCGGGACAGGGATAGGGATAAAAATAGATCATGACCTTCGACGCTGCCAAAGTATTACTAGTACTGTATCACTATACTATACATGTGCGTGTGTGTGTGATGTACCGTATCGCATTGTTTCAGCCAATTTTCATTATAATATCCGTGAGGACAACTTTCCGGACATGCAAGCTGATGTTTTTGAGCTAATTCACGTTCACGTCTGTCTTTAACGGGCCTATTAATGTTCTATTCTTCTACGCAATTTAGACGCTCACATGGATGATGGGTTTGTATGATCTGGCACCATTGGCTTGAGAGTTTTCAGTCCCTATATGAAGACTGCCTGACATGATCTCAATACTTATACAGTAGGAGTTTCGACTAGCCCGGCGATTGCGCAAGATTAGTCTCTCACAGCAGCTCAGACAAGATCCTTTGTAACGGAGCAAGATTCAGTACCAGGCACTTCCAACAAAACCAATGGAGCGAGGGTAGTTCGGTACACGAGCGGATCAAACTGGCCATGGTCAGGTCAATAGTCGCACCTCGAATTGTATTCCCATCTCTGATGAAGATTAAACTCGGAAGGATTCTAGTGATCTGTATACATGCATTGGAAGTGATGATTTCGTAAAGCTCGGAAGGCGACTTGCAACTCAAGGAACCGTGACGTAACATCTTGTACACCCAATCTTGAACTTCAATTTCAATGTTCCATACACCATCTCCCAGCCTCCTGATTTCCCGAGATCTTCTTGTCGCGCAGGTCGCATTGACGAGGTGTTCAGTCGCGCTAGCCAACAAACACGACCTCTACGTCGTTAGCATATATCGCAGTCCCTACTTCGCTTCGACACCCACACTCTCCCCATAAACACGACACTGAAGCTATCCTTGATCCGACTATCTGCTTTGGATCGGAAGAGACAGATCCCTTTTCAAGAGACAATTATCCAGGTCTATCGTCGCTTGCTGCAGCGCATTGAAAATGGTTTCAACGCGGCATCATCCACGACCCTTTCCCGAGCCTACCCTCACACCAAGTCGCAATCATAATCACACATCTGCGACGTCGACATCATCCTCACCCACAAAAGACACACCACCATCTCCTACAGAACCAACACCGAGCACAATTAAACGACGATCTACTTCTACGCGAAGAAAAACAATTGTCACATCTTCGGATGTCACGTCTCCATCAGCTCCTCGATCTTCCTCACGTCGTTCGAGAAGTGTAGTGTCGTCGTCAGCATATGTACACCGACCAACCTCGTTGACTCTGACATGGATGTTGATATCTATCCCGCTGGTGACATGGGACACTTTATATGTCCTCCTACGACCTCATACAATGCCTGGTGGTAAATATCACTCACCATTTTGGACACCCTACGCTCTGTATGGTACAGTCGATTATATGTATGGTTGGCCAGCATGGAATGCAAACAACGGGTTCACAGCTGCGCAGGGATCGTTGAATGTGATTGAGTCTCTGATGTATGGGTTTTATCTTTACATCGTTGCTAGAGAGGTCAAAGGTGGTTGGAATCAAGGTATTATACAAAAGATATGGAGGCAAGACGAAGAAATAGAGATCAAGGGCAGACTAGTGGCTGAAGCAGTCCTCATTTGTTTTAGTGGATGTGTCATGACAGTCAGCAAGACCATTCTATATTGTAAGTGAACTCCTTACGGGTAAGATGCTGCGGATACTGACATCTCCAGGGCTCAACGAAGCGTACTCGAATTTTGAAGGCATCGGACATAATAGTGCTTTCAATTTGTTCTGGTTGTGGATTGTACCAAATGGTGCATGGATTGTCTTACCAACCTACATTGGATATTTGTTATGGGAAGAAATGCTGCAACACATGAAAGGCACTGCTAGAAGGAAGGCTTAAGAGGCAACACAGTCCTCACAACCATAGATTCGGGCTGTTTGAAGATGTATGTAAGAATTCAAGAATAACCGTCCTTACGGACCTTCTTGAAGCGTAATTTGCTCACTAGAATATGATTACTCATTCGAAGACCGAAGCCGCAAGGCGATATCACGCAGGAAGTGAGACGGGTCACGGATATACACGTGAATATCCAAGAACTTCCAGCCTTGAAGTCATCGAATGTAACGCATTCAATGGAGGTCAAACTTCAAGAGCAATTACCCTTTTGAATACCCACATGTGACGCCTGCTGAAATACCAGAGCACTCGAAGTATCTGGTTTGACATTGATACCCCGAATCTAATTCAGTTGAGCCATACACATCTGTGCCTATTAGCCGGTGATACAATACTAATGTACCCATGATCATGCTCACCTACTTGAAGTAGTTAAAGATATGTGGTCCACTTTATTTACTCCGCACTATTATTTCTGAAGTCTGGGGTAGCTACCCTGTACATTTCAGAGCTCCCTTGTCAAGGATCAATGCTTGAGAGAGAGTCTGGGTTCAGGGAGAACTGACAAACTGTATAGGTATGTAGTCGTCAGTGCTTCAATCACTCGATCATCACAAGTACAATGTGAAGGTACAGATGAGCGGTTGATCGGAAATTAGCAAAGCTTGTGACAGGCTAGGTACTTAGACGAGTATCGTATATCATCGAACAGGAATATGACCTAGATATCATGCTACCTCAGAACAAGGTAAATGGAATCACGCGGCACCCCCACAGCTACATATGAAAACGCATCTCCGCTTCCAGTCATGACCATCAAGTAGTATCGATACAGACTGGTTGACGTTAAGTAGAGGGGTACATGGAAGAACTTCGGATGCTACGTTGGAAAAGATGCAATGCAGAGCTTCCGGTCGCACTTGCATATTGGTGACGGCAAAATGATGATGATCACTACCTCTCTGGTGTAAAGAGAAAGCAGGAACAAAACACCAAGGTACTCGTTCTCCGCTAACATCCAGCTGTTACCCCAGTTTCCGAGGGGAAGCCTGACCAAGCTTGAACCTTGATCGAGTACATGTGCCCGTCGCTGAGTGAGAACATGAGTAAACATTGTCACACCTCAAGCTCCAGGGATTTCTCACCTCGTCCTTAAATTAGACCAACATCCTTCGACTTCCTGTACCTCTTCCACTATTTCTTCTGACACTGCTTCTTTCTAGCATTTGTCTCTGACGGTGTGTTGTGACACGTCAAGTAGTACTTCTATCCAACACTGACGTCAATTTGTTTGGGTCTAAAGCTTCGTTCAAAATGTGGCTTGCCAATTCTTTGGCAGTCGCCTTAACTGTCACAAGCGGTTTAAGCTTGGTCTCAGCCGGTGTGAGTTTGTAGGAAGATTTTGTGATCTTACTGATCGTTGATATAGCCTACGAAACCTGTCCAAGTAGAAGAGAGACAATCTGGTGGTGATTCTCTGTTCAATGCCTATTCCCCTCCTAAGTATCCATCACCATGGGGTTCTGGCAGTGGGAATTGGTCGGCCGCTTATCAAAAAGCTCGAGCATTTGTCAGTCAGATGACATTGCTTGAAAAGGTCAATCTTACAACCGGTGTCGGGTACGTTCATCAATACTTGTGATACTGGCCATGACTGATTCAAATAGCTGGGAAGGAGAACGATGTGTTGGTGAGACAGGTGCCATTCCCCGACTAGGAATGCACGCATTATGTATGCAAGATTCACCTTTAGGTGTCAGATTTGGTATGATTACAATCTTACCAAGGGTCAAACATCACTGATTGAAGTAGCCGATTATGTCTCAGCTTTCCCTGCTGGTATCAACGTCGCTGCAACATGGGATCGAAGTCTTGCTTTTGACCGTGGTCTGGCCATGGGTCAAGAACATCAAGGTAAAGGTGTTGATGTACAACTTGGACCTGTTTGTGGTCCATTAGGTCGCGCTCCAGAAGGCGGTCGTAATTGGGTACGCAAGCTCTTGAACAACGTCGACAAACCTGACATCGTGTAGGAAGGCTTCAGTCCTGATCCATACTTGACTGGCCAATTAATTGCACCAACCATCCAAGGTATTCAAAGTGCTGGTGTCATTGCTTGCACCAAACATTATATTCTAAACGAACAAGAACATTTCCGTCAGGTAGGTGAAGCAAAAGGTTATGGTTTCAACATATCAGAATCACTTAGCTCCAATTTGGACGATAAGACAATGCACGAGTTGTACCTGTGGCCTTTCGCAGATGCTGTCAGAGCTGGTACAGGATCGATCATGTGCTCATACCAACAGATCAACAATTCGTATGGTTGCTCCAACTCGTATACACTTAACTACCTCTTAAAGGATGAACTCAACTTCCAAGGGTTTGTCATGTCTGATTGGGGTGCGCATAAATCAGGTGTTGGTGATGCACTCGCTGGACTTGATATGTCTATGCCTGGTGATATCGGATTTGATTCCGGAACCTCATACTGGGGTGCAAATCTTACCATTGCGGTCTTGAACGGAACTATTCCACAGTGGAGAGTTGATGATATGGCTGTAAGAATTATGGCCGCATATTACTACGTCGACAGACCATCTCATTATACACCTGTCAACTTCGACTCTTGGACTCAAGACACATTCGGTGCACTACACGCTGCTGCAGGCGTTGCATACGGATATGGTCTTGTCAATGAACATGTCAATGTTCGTGATGATCATGCAGCTAATATCTTGGCTGTTGCTGAAGCATCAACTGTCCTTCTCAAGAATACAGGTGTGTTACCACTCTCTGGTACACAGAGACAAGTTGGTATTTTTGGTGAAGACGCCGGAAGTAACGCATACGGTGCAAACGGTTGTGCTGATAGAGGTTGCGATAATGGTACTCTTGCTATGGGTTGGGGTAGTGGTACCGCCAATTTCCCATACCTGGTAACTCCAGAGGAAGCCCTACAAAACTACATCATAACCAACACTAACGGTGAAGTTCAAGCTATTACCGACAACGCTGCCCAATCACAGATTGTTGCTCTGGCTAGACAAGCTGATCTCGCTCTTGTCTTCGTCAACTCTGATTCGGGTGAAGGATATATTGCTGTCGATGGTAACGAAGGTGATCGTAACAATTTGACAATCTGGAAACAAGGCGATCAATTAATTCACAACGTCACATCACAAAATAACAACACTGTGGTCGTCATTCACTCTGTCGGTGCTGTTGACGTTACAGCATGGTATAATAACCCAAATGTAACAGCTATCATTTGGGCAGGTTTACCAGGACAGGAGACAGGCAATGCAATAACTAATGTTCTATATGGTAAGGTCAACCCAAGTGGTAAGCTACCATTCACTATTGGAGCAAACCGTCAAGATTATGGTACCGATGTTCTATACGTGCCAAACAACGGAATACTTGCACCACAACAAGATTTCGTTGAAGGAGTCTATATCGACTATCGCTACTTCGACGCACACAACATTGCTCCAATCTACGAATTCGGTTTCGGTCTCAGCTACACTACCTTCAGCTACTCCAACCTTGTTATTAATTCAGCCAACGCTGCACCGTATACTCCTGCTTCTGGACAAACTCAACCTGCTCCAACATTTGGTACGGTCGCTACTGATGTGGCATCATACTTGTTCCCAAGTTTCATTAGATATGTCAAATACTACATCTATCCATATCTCAACACTACAAACCTGCAAGCATCTTCAGCTGATCCATATTATGGTGAGCCAACTTCTCAATATGTACCATCTGGTGCTACAGATGGTTCAGCTCAACCAATACCTGTTGCTGGTGGTGCTCCAGGTGGTAACCCAGGTTTATGGGTTACTGTTGCTACTGTTACTGCAACTATTACCAACACCGGAAGTGTTGCTGGTGATGAAGTTGCTCAACTTTATGTCAATCTTGGTCCAAATGAACCACCAAAGGTACTTAGAGGATTCGAAAAGGTCAAGCTTGCTGCTGGTGCAAGTACCACAGTCACATTTGAATTGACCAGAAGAGATGTATCAACATGGGATGTTGCTAGTCAAAACTGGATCCAAGTTTCGAACCCTACTATCTATGTTGGTTCATCAAGTCGTAAATTACCTTTGACTGGCACACTCAACAGCGGAAGTTCAGGTTCAGGAAGTGGTAGCAGCAGCATGGTCACGAGCGTTGTCAGCAAGACATCAAGTGTTGTCGTACCACCAAGTTCGGCTAGCATGAGCAGCGCAGCTCCTCCTCCTCCACCTCCATCGCCAAGCAGCGTCGCACCACCACCACCACCACCTTCACCAAGCAGTGCTGCTCCTCCTCCACCTCCACCATCTCCAACTGCTGTTTCTTCACACATCACGACACCAATGACTTCAGTCAGTGCCATCGCTCAAAGTACAGCTAGTCCAAGTCCATATTCTAGTGGATGGAACAGTTGGAACGGTGGAAGTAGTTGGGGAACTTGGTAGAAAGCAAAGGGAGGGAATGAGCGAGACGACAAGTCGGAGGTATACTGTCATCCTTGACAATTATAATGAATGAATGATGAATTATCGCATGATGCAAAATGAAACACTCTTTTCGCGGAACAACAGCTTGTTCTAGTTATATAGTACACTCAAAAAAGCACTCCTTTTCAAACAAGGAATTGATGAATGATAGCATTAGTCAGCATGAACTGAGTTACTTCTTCATCTGATCTTATCTAAACATTCATGCATGCATGCAATCGTTCATCTGTCAAACAATATGCAACAACGATGAGATTCGACATCACCATACCATAGCATCTTTCTTACAATTTGATTTCCATGTTCTCGAGTGACGAGTGATCTAAGTATATTCTTGCTCTCCGACTTTCTCATCTCATGATTTGAGAGCTAGGCTACAGGAAAAGAGATCAAGATCAAAGTCAGTCATCTGTAACTACGTATTACTTTACTGTACTAGTACTATGACATGCACTGGAATGGACTAGAATATGACTGTGTTATTCGTTGTTTGTTTTTGCAATATTGATGATCTCCTTGAATTCGATATAGATTTGGGAATATTGGTTTATGATGATGCAGTGCAGTGCAGTACGACTACTCGGGGCTTCGATGGCTTTGAGTCTGGATCTGAATTTGAATCTGAACTTGACTTGGAGATATTGATTGAATGAGTGAATGAGTCACTCGTTTCTATCATACGGTATGAAGTACACAGTACATATGTAGTTCATCCTCATCCATACACACATACATACATGCATATATGCATACTGCCTCTTGGAAATCATTGCTTCAATATCCATTCCATTTCATTTCCATTCTCATTTCCAGATGAATTCGATTATTTCCATCCTTCATTCGTTGTCTAGCCGGTAGTAGTATCTTATCATACACTCTTCATTCATGCTTGATTGGTTTTGTTTCCCTTTAGTACAGATATCTGAAACCACTCATTTGACAGATATCATGTCAAAATGAAGGACTTGTCTATCGCATACTATTCTGAGCTCGACATTCACTCTATTTCGAACAATCAGTATATCGCACACAAAGAAGATGACATAAAAAGGGGAGAGGAGATGAGAGGAGAAAAGAAGAGAATGAGGGACGAAACTTACAATAACACGCTGATGCAAAGCGATCCATCTCGACTTATCACTAGCATTGACAATAGTGCCGGGAGGAAGTGAACAAAGCTGTTCGACGCGACGATAAATACCATCCTTATCGCCCTTTTGGAGGATACTGTAGTTCCTCTGACCGACTGCAAAACGTTCGCGGACCAATTTTGTCATTTCTCGTTCTATGCGATCTGTTTGCATTGCATTTGAAGCTGTGGATGGTGGTTGAAACGAGCCTTGGAATTGTCTTGGTCGAGGGAAGGTTGAGTGATTTGATTGCATGGTTGGAAGTTGGGTGACGATATGCATTGGAACGTTGACTTGGGTTTGAATGGTTGACTTTTGGGTGTTGGAAGCCATAATACTCTTTCCTCCGTCTGCGGTTAATCTGTTTCGGACATTGATCTTGATGAAGTCATTGCCTAACGGTTTTGTAATATCTGTTCCATGACTTCGGTCAATTGTTGCCAATGCTGTGGGAGAGAAAAGTAAAGCTTCACCGGTTTGGAGAGTGACAATGGTGTCGAAGAGTAGATTCTTCTCAATGGAATCTTGCTTCTTTGCACCGGCGAGATGTTGACTCAGAATGTTGTACCATGCTGGAGATGAGAAGCGATGAACAAATGTGACGTTTGCGAGATCGATCAATTCTGGAGCAAGAGTGGGTTCCTGAGTTGCAATCAGAACACGAGTTCCGGTATGACGTTGCTGTCGAATGATAGAAGTAAGACTCTCGGTCAATACCTGTGCCTCACCGGATTGAAGCAAGAACTGGATACTGTTAGTAAGCAATTTATCAAAGTTGAACATCTCACCTTATGAGCTTCATCAAGGGCAAGAACCCTTCCACAAGTAGCTCTACCTTCAAGAAAGATAGAAACACAAATCGAAAACAATGAGCAAGCATCGTTTGAACTAACAAATGGATCACTCAAGTCGACAATAGTAAGAGTGCCAGGTTTGAAATCCCAGATATCTTCCTCTGCAGCAGCAGGTCTCGTAGTCTTGGTCAATGCAGATGGTTTCAAGAACGATTCCAACAATTGCAATCTCATGTCCAATGGCGCCATTTGACCTTGAACCCATTTTGTCAATGACAATCGACGACGAAATTCCGTATAAGAGAATGCTCCTTTGCTTGATCCTTCCATCGCCATATCTCGTAGAATACTTGTGACGACTTCCATGTACAATGGGACAGAACCTGTAGATGGATCAACGGACATCAATTTCAGGATTCGTGAGATATCGAGTTGATTTTCTGTCAGATAGAGAGGCAAAACTTTTGGTTGAGGTGAACCTGCTGGTAAACCAGGTAATGATGAATACAGTTTCTTCATGGCCCAGATATTGGCAGGTGAGACAAGGATAGTAACTGGTATGCCAGATGAACAAAGATATGCAGCTTCACACAACTGTGTACTGACAGAACTTGTGTGGTTGTCGTAATGCAAGACCATGCCAGTAAGAGGGTTTGGTAGCTTGCCAGCATCATTTTCAGCAACGAGAGAACTTTCAAGTAGACATGAGAGTGTGTGACTTTTGCCTGCTCCCTGTGAACCACATATGAATGCAGACCATGGTACGTTGATATTTGCGTAGACCAATCTCTCTTCATCTGATTCGCGATGGTAATTGTAAGTTTCTTGACTTGTCTGTAGGTCTTGACTCTTGATACCAATCAAACCATATTGTGGCATGAGCTGAGGTTCTTGTGGATTGACTGGTGATTGTGATTCAATTAGATCACTGATAGCTGAAGTGAAGATTGGAGTATTCATGAACATTTGTCGCTGATCTTTGAGTACTTCTTTGGATGAGATGTCAAGAGCTTGGCTGCGTTTGACATGTTTGAGATGATTGTTCAGATTACCGAGATTCTTTGGCTGAAATGGTCTTTTTGGAGTTGTGAATTCTCGTCCGAAGATAGGCATTGACGCTGGTAATATTTGAGACACAGGAGAAGGTTGGGTTTCATTTGACTTCTCGGTTTTGGTTGTACTATTTTCTCGGGCGATTGAAGGATCACTAAGCATAGTAGGAACGTCTGTCTCGTCACCATCGGATTCGTCAGAATCATCTAACTCTTGTTCCGAGCTATCTGTGTTATCGCGAGAGGGATAAGAATCATCTTCATTCTCTTGTGTATCTTCCTGGGTTGAATCCTTGATGTCGCGCCCAAATAACGTGGAAGTCTTGAAACTGTTGAATGAGAAAGGTTGAGGAGGATTCAGTTCATCACTGAAGTTGAATATGGATGGCGCCATTGAAGCGATTCTCTACGTATGAGATGAAGATTAGTAGATAGTCTTCTCAAGTGGTAGACATTCATTTCTACTTACAGTCTGTGGTTTCAGAAGGAGAGAGATGAACCGGCACAAGTTATCTTTGAACCTGTGGAATTAGGACCTCCTTATCTTCAACCGCAAGAGGAGAGTATTGCTGTGATCTATAATTCATTGTCAGTGGCGCTGTAACCACAGGCAGACATCACATACTCGGTGTCTCATAAACTCACAATCAACTTACCTGCCTTCAATTGACAACAGAATAGATTAGAGCAAACAAACGGAAAAGACAATCAAGTTAAAAGAAGGAAACAGATGATCAGAACAATTCACCTTGCCATGCTCGGCGTTATTCTCACATACACAGCCTAGTAATATTGACGAGCCCATTGCGTGTGAGTATAGTTGTATGTACATGAACCGTCAAGATCTCGCAGCACATCGCGGCGCATCCTGACCGACATGACCATTCAAGCTGCGCCGCTCATTACTGCTAGACCTTGACCCTGTCTCAGCCTGCTGAAGCAAAGCAAAGCAACGTAACGTGACGGAGGACAAGTAGTCTATCTGTTCCTTTCTATTCGTCCATCTTGATATCAACCCAAAGACAACCTCACTGCGCCTCACAGCATTGTATTCCCTTCTTGCCGCATTGTCCATCCTGCGCCTTCACACCAACAATCGCGACGAGCTCAAATACCAGTTGTTCTCGTTCCAGTGGTTTGAGTTGTAGTTCCAGCACCAGTTGTAGCAGAAGCATCTTGACCACTCAACATTCTATCCGCGTTCTTCATATCGGCTTCTCCCTTTTTGGCGATGGCCGCATTTTTGGCCTCTCCTTCTGGTTCGTTAAATGCGTGATCGACACCTTGGTTGAATGTGCCTCTCATGGCATCGCCGATTCCGCGAATACCTTTGAATCCTGACTTGATGTCGTCGACGACGGAATCTGTTTTGTTTGCAGTGTTGGAAGACATTGTTACAGTTTTGGCTTTGGTCTGAAAGATTCTATGGCTGTGGAATGAGAATAGCACAATCGCCGACAGGTTAGCAGATGGTCTTATACTTTGTTATTACTTGAACAGAAGCGTCATAAAGCTTTGCCTGTTCTGATGTTGACGTGTTGGCTGAATCTAGATTGACATGTAGTTACACGAGTCCGCTGATGTCGGTATGACGTAGAAGGATTGAGATCATGAGATCCTTGTTACTTCAAGGTTCATGTGATATCATAAGAAAAGTCATATATTTGTCAATCGCGTAAAGTGGTGTGCTCCAGAGCTAGATACGAGGTAATCATTGAATAGGAAGGCATTAACGTGAATATGTTTCTGAAATCGATTTGATTATTCGTTGCGGTTTAGGGTATCTCAACAAGAATATAAAAATGATGCTCGCTTGCTCCTTACGTTCTCTTTCAATCATTATCTTCGTATCTCAATGTACTGGAGCTGTACAAATTATACCCGTTTCATACATCATTACACAGAAAGGACTGATTTGATTCAGACCTTATGCCATTGCAATAATGATCGTATTTGAATCATCCGGAAATGTGATATCCGGAAGTGCTTCGTACTTCAGACCTGACAATCTCTCCTGTTTGGTTTTGGCGATCATGGACTCAATTCTCCATCTTCGTTCGAGTGTTCGTTTTTTCTCTTTAAAGTCTTGCTTGCACTGTAGTTCTTGCTGGGAATATTCCAGATCAACAGTATCAAGTTCGTGTTGTTGGTCTAATTCGGTCTTCTCGACTTCACGATCTTTCTTGAGAACGAAATTTTCCACTGCTCTTTTCTGTCGACCTCGCAGAACATTGATTCGAGATGCATGAAGGTTAGTCATTGCATCCCGTTCTCGATATGATGCCGCCAAATTATGATAATCGCGATCCGTAATTCTGCGTTCTGGTATATATGAACATGTATTTGAATCGACTGAACCTCTGTTGACACTAGCTGATGAGGATGTTCGATCAGAACTGGATTGTGACAGTGGAAATGTAGCTTCAATCGGTGTCGGTGGCGGTGAAGGAGTCTGGCAGTATGCTTCCATATGTCGTAATCGAGCTAGAATCTTGAGTTTATCGATTTCGTGTTCTTTCAGCATTTTCAACTCATCTTCGAGTTGTCGAGATTCTAATTCTTCAACTGCTTTCTCGTTCTATTTGTGTTAGTCATGTTGATAGATACGAGACTTGAACTCACTTTTTCTATCTGCTCTGCAAGCACATGTTTGTGAACCTCTTGTTTCTGTGACCTTATTTCGTTCCTTCGCGTCAAAATGCCAGACAGAATTTCTGTTTGATACGATAATACTCTCTGTTTCTCCTCAAAATGTCTTGCACGTAAGGATATAATCTCTTTACAATCCATACTCCTTCGTAGAGCTTCTTGATCAATCAATTCAAGATGATGATCATGTTCGTAGCTTGATTTCCCTGTAGTCGACATTTGATTCGACCATAATCCAGATGATTTGTTTGATTTAATGGATGGTGATTTCATAGGAGAATTGTGAATACTGCTATGTATTGATCCCACGTCCATCTCTTTCGGTGATTTGATACTACCAAGATCACTGACGCTGTTGCTTCCGATACTGCTCAACGTGGATGATGAATTGACGTTGAAAGACTTGCGTTTCCTACTGAAACCTGCCATTTTCCGAATGCCTTTTCTAAATCCCGAGTTCCGTCGTTTCTTTTCGATATCCGACAATATTGACGGAGTCATAACGGGAGGCGGCATATATTCTGACTTTACAGGACTAGTAATCGGCCGATGTTCGCTTGAAGAGCATGAAGTTGGCGCAGTTGATTGTGAAATAATCGATCCTTGATTTGTAGGCTCCGAAGCGACAGTAATAGCAGATAATGAAGAAGTAATACTTTCGATGTTTGTTGTTAACTGAAGTTGTTTCAATCCAAGTTCGTCTGCTTCTCTTTTCAATTTCTGGTCTATTTCATCTTCATTTGTACCGACAGGTAGGCGCAGGACATTATTTCGATAGTATTCGTCATCAATCCATTTGGTCGATTGTTTTGAACGACTCATATCTGAATGACTTCGCTTTAACGACGGTGGTTTTCTTTGCGCTGTAATGGCCATCGTTTGGTACTGGTCGGTCGGATTCGTCATGGTAGGCTGTCCCACCTCCAAATGCGTGGTACCGCTAGCGCATCTCTCGTTTCCAGGTGAAGACAATCCGATAAATCTATGTGGATACTTGTTTTCCTTTATGAGCACTGGAAGAAGTTGGCGTTCAGAATGACGGTGAAGTATGTGATGAAAAGTGATTGTGGCGTACTACAAACGCGCACACGAACAAACTTGAGTCAAGAGTTGAAAAGGTCAGGTCAGGGCAAATAATGAGATCAGGAAGAGAGCGGACAATAAAGGTCGAGACTTTCGGAGGGGCTCTTTCGGCGTAAGTAGGTCGACCAACTCAGTTAGGGCTGGACCGTGAGGGATGACTTTTGTCGGATATGTAACCGGTAGCTCGTATAGTTAGCAGTGGGAAATAGATTGGAGGAGCTGTTCGGATCGGGTGCAGTTCACGTCAGTTGGTGTCATCTGGTTGTCGGTAAATGATTTCCTTTGAACCCCTTAGGCAGTCAGGACCGATGAAGTGTAGTGTAGCACAAGAAGATGGTGGTGGATGAAGCATGTTCGACAGGAGAACGAGATGGTGTATATGATGTGAGCTTCACGACGATCGTGATGTTTTCGCGAACACACTAATCACCTTTCATGCACCTTTGGCATCTTGTGGTCTTTGGTTCTTTTGCTTGGGAGTCGTTTTGCTTGGGCTTGTATACATCATTGGGTCCAACTCCGGCAGCATTCAGGCCAGGTGATGATTCCTCATTATCCCCAGACCAGTCTAGTTTTCCTCGCCTAGACCAATCCACCTGTCGCTAGATACACGAACCATTGATCTCCATCGCAACTCTTCATCCCCCCCTTCTCGACATCATTCATCGCCAACTCATGTCTTATTTGAGGAGATATCGGTTCCTCCCACGTCATGGTACATTCAACTCCCATCCCATTAGACCTGACTACGATCTGTACCGAGATTGGAATCATCCACTGTCCTTCGCCGTTTTTAGCAATCAACACCTACTCTTCAGTCCGAAGATTGTCAACCCACCTAGATGCCGCCAAACCTGTCAGATATTGGTTTCATCTATTTTCACTGGTCAACATAAGCCGTCTTCAACGAAGAAAATTCATTCACGACATGTATTTGGAACTGCTAACTTTCTAGCTTTACAACCGGTAACCATATCTGGATTGATTGGACTACTCCTCTTCTCATCGTCTTGTGATGGACCATTAGATCCAAGCCACTAATGGACGCTCCGATTCATTTGACATTTTCATACCGCTTAATCCTGTCCGTGTGCATAGACGCCAATTCTGGGATAATCAGACTTTCAATCTCCATCCCTTCCGTGACTATTCCACCTTCTAAATCGATTGGATCAGGTTCCGCTTTCTTATCCGCCTTACCAACCAATGCTTCCACACCTGATATGCTTTTGGTTCTTTTCATCTTTGGAACTCGAATCCAATCTTCACCATCAGGTGATACAAAAACGACTTCCCATTTTCTTGTGGTCAATAAATTTCCCACCACAATATCATGACCATATCGATTCAGTGCTTTTTCAGCCTTGGAAACAAGTAGACTAGGATCAGTTTCGAGTTTGAAACTAACAATCATACTACCTTTGGGGGCCCACTGAGAAACTAACGATTTCAAAAACTTTGGAACCGGATCTAAATTGACGACAAGTTGTTTGCTTTGACCTTGGGTCTCTTTGGTTCCATTGATTTCCGATGATTGAATTTTGTGTTCTTCCATTCGACTTCGTGGAATGAAGAAGTCCGACACAGCCGCCGCAAGATAGAACATGGCTCGACTTCCTACCGGATTCATCAAACTTGCAAGACTTCTTAGCTCAAACAGGTATTCCGTAACTGTCGTGAATGGTAGAAGAAGTAGGAGTCTCTCACGCTGGACTGCCTTGTATTGTTTCAACACTCTTCTCATCTTTTGTTGGTACTCTTCCTTGACGTAGACTTTTGCACCATCATCGCTTGATTCGTCCATGAAATCCAGAAAACAATTCGTACTGTGACTGTAATGACGAGAATAAGGAAGTAGCGAGAACTTCCTGTGTAGGAAAATAACTGCATATCCTTCTTGTAGAAAGTATTCTGCTGATGTAGCACCTCTTGTACCGGCTGAAAAGTTGTCTATAAATCGTACTGTTTGATTTTCTAATGGAACTGTAGTTCCTCCTGATGTTACCAGGACGATCCGACGAGTTGATGAATTCTCGAGATGATAGTCGATGAACTCTCTGACCAATGCATTATGCTGAGAAAGAGCTCTTGGAGTTGGCTCATCTTCGAAATATTGTACGGCTTTGTCATCGGTGGGTTTTGAGTTGGTGTCTGCCATGATTACTGGTATTGGTGTGAGTTGCGAATGTAGCTTTTCTCTTAGCTGTCAACAAATTCCACGAATCTAGATAGGATCTGACACCTGACTTCCCAATTTGATGGCTTCAGAATACGAAAAACACATTTATTGAAATGATCTGATTATATAGATGTTCGGTGTCCTGAGGATGAGAACTGCAGCGGAAAACGTATCATCTATACAATTTTGTCCTTCTATCCGAAATACATTACATTGTAGTATCTTAATGGTCACCTTGAGATGAGGGAACGACAGAGGATGTACAGTCAATGAGAGATTGATCTCTGCAATACTTTAGTGATACGATATCATCGTCGAGGTATTTGTATGGACGGATATTGTTGTTGACACTCTACGTCATAATTCGGTTGCCGTATGATTCTCTTGAACGATATCATGTACGGAGTAAACTTACTGGCAAACATTCTTTGTCGGAGATTAGTTAGGGTCTTGATGGTATGATCATATACGATGGTAATGGAACCAAACTACTATTGTGAGACTACGATTAGCAAACTGAAATATAGGAATCGAAATTAAAATTTTAGGTTTATGAATTTATGAATTTATAATCAAGGTGAGCCAGCATTATCTGGCTGTTGGGCTTCGTCATTCCCATCCGGTGCTCGATAAGGTATATCACCTTCGAAGTCACTGTCACTAGAATCTGACGGGTTCTGGAGCCAAAACCATTCGATCAATGCGTCTTCATCATGAGGCAGCGATCGAGTTGACCAACCTGAGCTGGAAACACCAGCAATGCTTTCAACATCACTATCACTGTGATCTTCATCGCGATCGTTGTCTCCATCATGGCCGCTGTCATCGCTTGAGCCGTTGTGGTCGTTGTCCCCATCATCCGGGTTGTCTTGATTGTCACCCTCACTGTGATGGTCACTGCCACTGTCATTAGGATCAGGTACAGACCCATCAGGATAACGCTTACGTCTTGCTCCTGGTACCGGCGCTGGCGTATAAGCCATGATGATGGGCGCCAGGAAATCTTGCACATCCTCGTCCTCCTGATACGCTAAGAGATCTGTCTCCTGAGAACCAGCACTGTGACGATCAACACTACTTTCGCTGATCTGGCTGCTTGGACTACTCGAGCTGTCTTGACCAGGGATGTTATTGCCCACAGGGTCAAACTGTGTATCCAGATCATCCAACAGGTGGTTGATGCCCTCGTGGTCTAATGGACCTATTCGCTGAGGAGCGTGTATGGGTAAGATCGGGGATGGCAGCTCCAGACTTGAAAGACTTCCAACGCTTTCGCTTGATAAATCAGCTGGATCTTGCGTGATCACTTCGGGACTGATGGTACTCACAACTTGTATTTGAGCATCTGGGCCTGTGGTTTGACCCGATACTGCAAGAGATTGTGGAGGAGCAGCTACCATTGTTGGTGAGAACACTACTAATGAACTCGACCTCTGGTAAGTTACTCTCTCCGCATCAATTGCCGGAGATGATCGTCTTCTTTCGCCTCGTTGTATAGTCTGGGGGAAAAGACTATCAATGACGGCGATACTGAAGGTTGGTGGCTGTGCTCCTTCTTCAAAGTCAGGTGGTGATGGTTCCATACCTGCTGAGAAGAATGGCAACAGCTGACCACCTCTTGCGACCACCTCTCGAGGGTGATGGAAACCTCCGTTCCCTGCTTGAAAGGGAGGGCTGTATAACGGGGGAGGAATTTCGAATTCACTTCGATCCGCGCGCGGGCGGACCCCAAGTGTGGCCAAGTGACGACCAGGATGTTCTGGGATGATGAACTGGTCTAATGGGTATATTGGAACACCGTTTTGATCGACTGGCAGTGAGTCTTCCCATTGTCGAACAGTTGCTTGTATTTGTTCGTATCCCATTCGGAAACCAAAGAGTACAATAACATCGCCCTGTACTATGTCAGTAAATTCATTGTAATGAGCTACAATATACCAATAAATACCTGTTGGGATAATTATTGATGCTTCAGTTATGTATGTGTAACCATGCGTTTGTCTGTCAGTAACGAGGAACTCATTTCGTAATACCTCTCTTACTGTGTCTTCTGTAATCTCACGATGCCAGAAAGCAAAGAAGTGTTGAGCAATGTACCGAGTACGATGGCCATCTCGTCTCAACCACCAAATATGACGGACCATACCAGCTGATAAAACTTCTCCATCCGTTAAGAGAATGTTTTGCATGGGGTCCAGTTGACGGACATCGAAATCTGTCATGTTTTCGATTGACGTTTTTCCAGGGTTGAATCAGAATTCGTAGGAGTTCTACTAGACTGAGCGAATTGCAGAATTGGATATTGTATGACTCCTTCCACCCCTACCAATTATAGATATATATAGATATTTGTGAAGCTTTCGGACAAGCTTCAAACTCTGCAGTAATCATTGTTTGTTCTTGTTGGATCTTAATACAACAAAAAACCAGAAACAATGACTGAGACAAAGATTTTTGTGTGAGAAACAGATGCATTGTAAAAGATTGAAAGGGTGCTGTCTCCAATGTCTGGCAGGAACTAACAGCGCACGTTGGATGAACATGGTATGAGGGGTGCGCTAGTTTTTTCTGCCAGACCTTGTGTCTCGTCAAACTTTGCTGGCTTTGACAGCTTTGTTCGAATACCCGGTCTTCTTTGTCTTCAAAAGAATGTTTGAGAATCATGTTGTGAACGAGTTCGAGATCCCTTCACTTCATCTCGAACGTATCCGTTACTTTTCAAAGCATCTCGAAGATCAGTTCCTTTGATGAGCTTTGACTCAAAAGTTCCAGTAACTAAATAAGCTGCTGCTTGTGAAGTCGGATCATCACGAAGTAATGCAAAAGCTTCAGCAGTTTCTTTTTGAGTCTGACCAACGCTCTTGAACTCTGTGATAGATTCTAGATCATTGTATTTGCTCAATCTACCAGGTTTTCTTTTCGGTATAATATTCCAACGTTTGACATTTGTAGTTGCGTTCTGCATTCGGACTTGATTGTCAATAACATAGAAGACAATTTCTTCGATTCTGCTTGGATCACTTCTTCCTGCATATCGAAGAATTTCGATAACAATACTTTCTGTTGAATGACCGAGTTCGTAGAACTCAATTATCTTCCACTGTATACGGTTAGTTTCGAAAACCGATAAGCTTGCGTCTGTCGACTTACATATGCAGGTAAAGGGACCTGGTTACCACAGACGTTGATTGTAGGAATGAATATGCTGTTAGCTGGTGATGGCATCTTGATTTGTGGATTCTTCGAGACCGTTCACGAATCGATCAAGGATTTTCCAACCCATGATATTAGCTATCGAACAAGCAATCTCAATACCCTCGTAACAAAGGATTCTGCACCTGCTTTGTTGTATGTTTGCGATGAACATGATCACAGTAAGTTCTGTCACAGATGTCAAGGATGACAATTGATACTATCGTACAAACTGGTCGAGCTTTTAAACAACATTTTCGCCTGATATACGGGCTCTGTATGTAAGAGGTGACTCTTCCTTTACTTGTCCTCATGTGAGACATTTTGTAGAAGACAAATGCTCAGCACAGACGAAATCAGGTGCACGGTCTTGTTCGAGGAATTCGAGACTTTCTATCACAGCCGGATATGGCAGGTATATATCTTTCATTGTCCATTTTGACAAAGGTCCTCAACTTCTGTGGAGAAGTTACCCCATCGATCTGCTGACTGATCCAGTTTCGGGGAGTGATGTTTTCATTGCAGACCATGAAGTTGCTTCTTCTGAATTGTTCAATCATGTTGTAGAAAAAGCCAAGTTGTTGCACCCCAGATATCGTCGTATCTGTTCACTCGAATGCCATATCTCTGTCAATATTCGTAGATTTGGACTGGAATCGATGGCTTTGTTTGTACTGAAACTGAATTCTTGGTAGAGACATGACTATCAAGTATTCGACGAATCGGTGTGGCAAATAGTATCAACCAACAGTATTTGAGCTTGGTTTGCTGTCTTGATTTGCTCTCCAAACACCAACTTCAGTTCCTTTTCCGCCATCTTTGCCTTCAACAATTACTCCATCAGAGAACCACTCCCGCTTCCAGATCTCTGCCTTTTCTTTGATCAATTCCAATAATTCTTCTGCACCTCTCCATCCTTCACCTCGATGTGCAGAACTTACTGCAACGATGATACTTTCTTCTTCAACAACCACTTCACCCAATCTGTGTACCACATAAACCTTTTCGAGTCTGTATTTTTCTTTCACTTTTTCTGATACAGCTAATAGTGTTTTGAGTGCAAGTTTTGGATATGCAGAGTAAGATAAACGTGATACAGGTTTGTCATCGAAAGAATTTCGGGTTGTACCCGTGAAGATAACGTTTGCACCTGCCCATGGTGATTTGATAAACGATGATGCATCTGATAACAAGAGTTGATCATACGTCAACGAAACAGATACAGTAGAAGACTCATTTGTGAGAAATTGAGGAAATTCAGAATTGTTTGCCATGATTGTTTGCTCTGGTCTCTGTAGCTAGGAAGGCGTTGACGAGAATTCCGGAATCAAGGCTTCGTAATCGATCCTCCCCTAGTTTACTATGATTTTCGGAACTTAAGATAATGTCGATTCGAGTGTCACAAGGTTGAGATCACGAACAAAAGCAACTCACTCGTGAATGTTGATTAGACCCTGCTTTCCTAATCGGGAAATTTTACATCCGCGGCGGAATTGGAGGTGCAATTCACGAATTTGGTCTAGCGTCTACGAATACGAGAGGAGGAAAGGTGTCGAATGGCTTTCTGGCCAAACAATTATTTCGACCACTCACATAGCAGATACAGCCAGGGACGTGAGCTACAACGTATCTTGTACATGACTTTGTAACTATTATCTCAAGACAGCCCACTCTGTATACGACAGACTGCAATGTTGCAAAATCCATACACGGAGGTAAGTCACGGTCCATGTTTGAGTACGATTACTTCTCGAACAATGTAAGTCTTCTTGTTGTATAAAGTCGGTGGTGTTCTCAACTATCGTCGATATTCTTCTGATATCTCAGACGCAACATCCTCTTCCGTCATCATCGAAACTCTCATCTCAAATACCATGAGCAAATTACTTGTTGTTTTTGGAGCCACTGGTCAACAAGGTGGTTCAGTTGTTGATTTTGTTCTCAATGATGCCGAACTTTCGCAACAATACAGCATTAGGGCTATCACCCGTGATCCCACATCTACATCCTCTCAATCACTCAAACAGAAGAACGTAGAAGTCATGAAAGCTGATCTCGATGATATAAAGTCTGTCCATGAAGCGATGAGAGGTGCTCATACAGTGTTCATCTTGGGCGCACCATCCTTTGGTCCCGATGCCAAAGCTAAAGAGCTAGCTCAAGGAAAAGCAGCTGCTGACGCTGCAGTTGCCGCAAATGTTCAATATTATATCTTCAGTACCCTTCCACATGTTGAGAGAACATCGGGTGGAAAATATACTAAAGTCGCTGGCTTTGATTCCAAGGCTGAAACAGAGGATTACATTCGTACTCTACCCATGAAGAGTGCTTTCTTTGCACCGGGGTCTTTCATGCAAAATTGGAACGGTATTATGAAACCGGTACCAGGTCCAGACGGAAATGGATACAGCATCACTCGAGTAGCTTCACCATCTACTAAATTACCGTTGATCGACACGGCTGGTGATACTGGGAAATATGTTGGAGCCATTCTTGCCGACCCAGACAAATATGAAGGAAAGACTTTTTGTGCTGCTTCTGGTCTTTACAGTTTGGAAGAGATCGCAAAGGCTATCAGCAAGTCAACTGGTAAAGATGTCGTATACAAACAGAAGCCAGCGGAAGAGTTGTTGAAGACCCTACCTCCTTGGGGTGCAATGTTGATCGAAATGATGCTATATCAACAAGATTATGGATATTATGGTCAAGACACTGCTGAAAAGGTCAAGTGGGCTGTAGACAATGCCAGAGGAAAAGTCACTACTCTTGAGGAGTATCTGGCTGCAAATCCAATCAAGTTGTGAGGTAGCGAAGGCGAAGGAACGCATTGGATTTAGTGACAATTGGACCTTCTTTGGTCGCCAACATTACCCTTGTTGAATCTTTGAGAAGCTTCGCTGGGAATATTGATGTTTCGCTCTTGAGATTGTCCTTGCACAAGGGAAGCAAACAATTGTAACGCGAACCAGGTCGATAATGTATAATCGAATGCTAGGCAATAACAAGAATCATTCAACATGCTCGGACCCCCTCCCAAGTAGTACACAGAAGAATCATGTAATCAGGAATCCATCACCCCTTACACAAAGTACGTGTCTACCTCCAATCATTCCCCAATCAACAAAGTACCAAAAACTCAATCCATATTTCCTACCCCCTCGCTTAGATTCCCATTCCGATGCGATCCAATCATAACCCGCCACATCTCAAAACCAACACCAAGTTCGTATATTGATATCCACACGAGCTTTCCATCAACCACGAAAAACAAACATACCTGCATCAACTCCTTCAGTTGTGTTGCGCTAGAAGCGACGATCGTGGCACCATGTATGCATGTTCCTGATTTGGGCATGTTCCCTTTCCATGAAGGGTAGGAGTGGTATGTTTTTCATTGTCGAGAGCACCGTGAATTGTGCATGTACGAGGTCAGATTGGATGAGTTGATTTGGGATGGACATGGGGGCTGGAAGGCAAATCAGAATTGATGTTTGATGAAAAGTATGGATTGTTATCCTAATCTGGATGCGAAGTAGCTGAAAAGGGAGCATGAGAACGATTCGGGGAATTGTGACACGATCAACAGTCGTATTTCATTGCTTTGGCGGGCGAAATGGAGTCAATTATGGTAGTAGTGACTGATTTTGTTAGAGTGTTCATGATCTATTTTCCTACAGAGCTCTAATGTCGACCAAGACATTCTTGTAGAGATGTGACATTGCGATGCTGAATAGATCAAAGTACAGTTCGAGCAATTTACTGGAAAGTTCAGGAAGGCTCCCATAAACGGATTTTTCGAGTTCGATGTAGATGCTATAGTCTTGTTTCCCAGAATCGATCTGCCATAGCATTCAACGCCTGCACGATTATTTGTCACATACAGAAGATACCACAGGAGAAAAGCCGGAGTGAATTCCGAGTCCAAGAAGATTCACGACATGAACAACATATTCTTCCTCGAACCTGAATGTCAGGATCCTTTGAGTGACACTGACAGAGGGCGGGGACGATCTCCCAGCCTTCTGAATTCCAGCCCAGACAAAATGACGCCGACGGCGCAACATCTTATCTCTTGCATCTAGTCAAATATTCATCTCGTGTCCTTATACAGGTAATGCAATCGAGAAGTGGCACAGTGTGATGATGACTAGACCAACGAAAGCACTCAAACAGGCCTCATCGGTGAAGCCGTAAGATGTCACATGGATGATACCTGTAACACGGAATGAAATCTGTAGAGGCGCCAATCAACTTCGTGGATGATCACGATGAAAGTACACGCCGCCAGATCAATGACGGGTTTATCATCTCTCTTGCAACATTGAGATGAGATGTCGGATGCAGGTACCTGGACCAGAAGGGCCCCTTGGTCGATCTTAGCTGCAAGCTATTCAACTTTTGTTGATTTGTCGGTTTGAACCACGGAATTGTAGAGGTCGTTCTTCCTGTCGCACGGAAGCAACATCCTACTTTGCATACATAAGCTTAACATGGTTGTACATTCGGAATAACGTATTGATAGACGTCATGACTTGGTTTTGTTTTCGCGTAAGTTGATGGTGTGACGAGCTGATGCAAACGGTCTGGATGATTCTCATTTCGAGCTTTTGCAGTGAGCGCGACTTCACAAGGTAAACTGAACAAGATTTAATCCATCATGTTTTGCTGTCGGGGTCTCCAGCCTATCTGATCTGGCAATACAACACATATTGAATCTAATTGGTTGGGCGGGGTGAAGCTGCTGACAATCTGCTGTTCTTGATAAACCCTGTCCTGTTCGTATCGGAAGAACAACGACTCGCATACTGCAGATGTCTGCAACGATATACTGTACAGGGTTGGTCATACAATGCATGTCAGACTGAGTGCGCCAGTCCATATGATTGGGCAGGCTTATCGGAATGAAGCATTATTTTCTAGAAAGTCAAGAAATCCAACAAGTACGTATCCACATACACAAGGGTTGTATGTGTTATGAGTTGGCACTATTCCGCGAAAGAGGTCTCTCTAGATCAGGGCCTAATGTTCATCATGACATGCTACATGTACATATACAGCAGAAAGTGACAAGGACATGTCCGATGAAGCATTTTGTACAGAGTGCCCGCATTTGGACTCGCGGAGATGCTGTTATGCGAAGAAAGGTTCATCGACAAATCCTCGTACTATCAATAGAATTGACTTCTATGTTCGGCATGACCGCATGCCAAAATCTTACCAACATGTTGCCTAACAGGAATATGGCTGTGTTGCATTGTGCCATGTCAAGGTCAAACATCAGCCACGTGAAGGATGATGATCCCAACCTTGTCATCGGTATGTCGGAGTGATAGACCCGATGTCATGTGATCGAACCTTTCCCGATCCAGGAGTAGCCTTACGGACTTGAAGAGGGGCATATCGAAATATCCGACGCCATCTGCATGGTATAGGATTCCCTCCACTAAGCAATGGTCGTCGTCATGTAATAGAATATGTTCCGCGAGAAAGAATGTTCGCTTAGTAGTTCTTGACTAGGTACTTCGGACGCTGACACCGACTGAATACGAATCTACAAGGATAGTGATGTTGGTATCTGAACATGAATCGAGCTACAACATCGCTCTTCAGCTCCAAACAGAAAGACGATGATCTCTTGATGTACAGACACAGCCGGATTTCCAGCCGATCACAGATAGAACACGATATAAATCGTAATTGCGGAGTCAATATCGGTGTCCTCTTCGGCATAACTCGATGAAGAAGTTAGATGTGAAGATAGGAGAACAAGTATTTCTTTATGACCGTTTTGAGGAATCGCGAATGGAAATTCACGAAGATTTTGTCAAACAGATACACCAGACTGATTACCTGGCGCGCGGCTTGAGATTGGCTGACGACGTGGTAAGGAGGAGATGACAATATCAATTTCCAGCTAGGGATCCACCAAGATGGTAATTGGATGTATAGCCTGAATTGACAGGGGAATGAGTGATGGATCGTCGACTTCGGAAGTCAACCATCACTGTCGTCAGAGCTCGATCATGTTCGTAATGCATGTTTGGTGATGATCAGAGTTTTTGTTCAGTGTCTGAAGGATTTGGAGCTCCAGATCGTGTCAGATACCCTCGAGGCGTTTGGGTATGATCGTATTCCAAGTCCGGCCTTTTGCTGTGTTGGGTTTAACGGCTGGTCGAACGAGCTGCACCACCGACAACGCTACGGACACTGTGGCTGCAAATAGCAACAGCCAAGCACAGCCATTGTAATTCAGCCTGATTTTCTTCCTGGGAGCATATTCCTCCTGTCGCGTGGGAATAGTGTTTGACGCATCAAACGAGGTATCACCGACGTCGCGTGCGATGCGTGCGCACTGGGCAATTTCTGCTGTCAAATCTTGGGAGTCAGGAGCGTCACTGAGGTAATTCGATAAGATTAGGGACAAAGCATGGACACGAGGAGTTTGGTCAAGTCACTAGACCTAAAGCCACCAGTCTATTCAATCATCAACCCGACCATTCCCCTTTGATGCTCGTACGTGGGTCAGGGATGCATTAGTGGCCCTGGTAGCTCTCAATTGAGCTTTCTACCCGCAGTGCTTACCTGGAAAGCATATCGTAGGCCCTGTACCACTGCTAATTGTCCTGCCCTGTCCGCGCCCCTCTCGTCACTTGGCTGTGACCTAGAATCTTACCGTCTAACCTAAACACATGCCCCCCAAAACCAAAATCCCGGATACTCCATCGAAACCCGTTTGCCGTTCTAACTTACCCTGGCCTCGTCTTGTTTCCGCCTCGTTGTTTCCGCTCCTTCAAACCCCCATCTTTTCAAATCAATACTTTGCATCTGTTGATTGCGTCCTTGCAGTACTGCCCTGGTCAGCTCTGTTCTACTCTTATCCTTCCTGGTGGTGTCATTCATTCGTTCTATCTTTTCAACACCCAACCTTCCACAACCAGTCTGTCCTTGCAGTCACGCTGGCGCTTCACATATCAATTAGCGTGAGCTGAACGACACCTGCCAAACTCCAAACCCAGACCCGATCCTCGCCCAAGGAAAACAACAACAAACCCAACCTCCTCGGGGTTCCCTTGCCTGACGTTTTCCCAACTCAAGCCACTTACCCGAACATGGAGGACGACAACAAGTCCAACGATGGTCTGCGCCCTATCTCCTCTCCTTCTATGGCATCGAGGTTTCCCTCATTAAGAAGAATCAACTCGACAGAACCTTACCGACACCGTTCACTACCTGCTGAACCATCTCCAGGGTCAGAAGGTGCAGACAGTGAAGTCACTTTTGCTGTCCTCTATGATGATGGTCCAGACTACCACGTAGGACATTACGACGAAGCAGGCTCTCTTCGTTCTGGCCATCAACGAGATAATTCTATGGGAAGCTTTGCGCCTTCATTCAGATCACGCGACTCTCGTATAACAAGTGACGAACATCTCATCGATACCAATTCAGACCACATCGCCAATCAGAGGTTGTTAGCCGAATCATATACACATGGAGGTTCTTACCGTGATTCGTCTATACCACACTACACTTCTCAATCGGAGGACACCCTACCACTCAACCTACAACAACATACGTTTCCAGACAAATCAAGACATACAACTATGATGTCTGATGCAGATCGAAGTAAACAACCACACGAAACATGGTGTACATGTGATGAAGAACATGGTCATTCAAAAGATGTTAAGAATCCCGCAGACTTTGATGTTGAAGCACAACCGGAACCACAAACACCTACTCCTTTCTTGTCTGACAAGAAACCCGGTGCTGGTGGACCAGGTGGTCCGGGTGGTCCCCCAAGTGATGAATTCAGGGTTAGTCATCGCAACTTTCTATCCGATCGTATCTAACATGTCGCAGGTTAACTGGGATGGTCCAGACGATCCATTGAACCCGAAGAATTGGGTACCAAAAGCCAAATGGTCAGCAACAGCTTGTATTGCCGCCTTCACATTCATTTCACCACTTGCTTCATCCATGGTGGCTCCAGCTTTGGGTCAAATTCAAAGGGATTTCAACATTGTAAATCCTTTCGAAGGCCAAATCGTACTTTCTATCTTCGTTCTTGCTTACGCAATTGGACCCATGTTGCTTGGTCCTCTCTCGGAACTTTACGGACGTGTTATCATCTCTCAAGGTGCCAATGTCGTCTTCCTCATATTTAATACAGCTTGTGGTTTTGCTCAAACCAAGGAACAACTTATGGCATTCCGTTTCCTCTCTGGTCTGGGAGGTTCAGCTCCACTTGCCATTGGTGGTGGTGTTCTGGGAGATATTTTCAAACCGGAAGAACGTGGAAAGGCCATGGGTCTTTATGCCATGGGACCTTTACTTGGACCCGCTATTGGACCTGTTGTTGGTGGTTGGGTCGCGCAGAAATCCACGTGGAGATGGATGTTTTGGGCAACATCAGTAACCAGTTTTGTCATTCTCATTGCCGGGTTTATCTGGTTCAAAGAAACTTATGCGCCTTATCTTCTACACAAGAAGGCTCAAAGGATAAGAAAAGAAACTGGAGACGCGAGATATCGATCTGAAAGTGAAGGTGAAGTCGATCAGCCCGTATGGAAGAAAATCTCACTCACCATGGGTCGCTCATTCGGTATGCTCTTTACTCAACCTATCGTACAGGTCATGGCGCTCTACATGGGTTTCTCATACGGTATTCTGTACCTCATGCTTTCGACCTATTCAGTACTGTTCATCGAGCAATACCATGAGACAGTTGGTATCTCAGGCCTCAATTACTTATCATTGGGTCTCGGTTTCTTTATTGGTGCACCTGTTTGTGGTAAGACAGGTGATACTGTTTACAAGAAATTGAAGGCAAAGGATCCTCAAGGTCGTGGTAAACCAGAATTCCGTATGCCTATTGTGGTACCATTCTCACTTTTCGTTCCTATCGGTCTCCTGACTTATGGATGGTCTGCTCAAGCTCATACTCACTGGATTGTTCCAAATATCGGTGCCTTCCTTTTCGGTATTGGTACGATAGCCGCCTTCCAATGTGTCACAACTTATTTAGTTGATACATATGGTCGATTTGCAGCATCAGCGGTTGCAGCCGTCACTATTCTTCGATCACTTATGGGTTTCGGGTTCCCATTGTTTGCACCAGCCATGTATAGAGCTTTGGACTATGGATGGGGTAATACAGTGTTAGCTATTGCTGCACTTGGTATTGGTGTTCCAGTTCCAATTCTGCTATGGCTATTCGGTGAGAAATTGAGGAAACGATCTTCTCTCGCTATGACGTAAGTACTTTTGACTTCCTACATGTGTACTCAGATGGATACTGACATTTTACAGCGGCAAACCACCCGGCGGTCCAGGTGGCCCAGGAGGTCCAGGAGGTCCCCCTGGCGCTGGAGGTCCTCCAGGAAAAGGTCCTGGTGGTCCAGGTGCTCCAGCTTCGGGTCCAGGGTCTGGATTTAACCCAGCGATGGGACAACCAACAGGTCCACCGCCAAGTTTCGCAGCAGCAGCAGGACGACAATAATCGGATTGGCCTTCAAAAATAATCAAAACATGTATGCAGTATCATCACAATATATTTACTATGTTCACGAAGCGGGAATCGGCGTTTTTAGGCGACACTACAATTGTTTATACCGTGACGGTCTTCAAACTAGGAATTTAATGAGCATATCTTGGATACTGCAAAGAGAAAGTGAAATTCATAAACGGATCAGGCGTAAGAGCAGAATGATTGTATAATGATGACATTCTTGCCTAAAGATGGACTGGTGGGACTATATTATATACTGTTAATGCAATATTCACACACAGCTCATATCTCGTCCCCATGATACAATATGTCGTCATCTATTGTAACGAAATATAGTCTGATATTCCGAGAGAACTAAATGTCTACATATTGTGTCTGATGTGTCGGTGAAAGTTGACCGAACAAAGGGTTCCAGTCCCGTCTCATAGACAACCATGCATCGACAACTGGTCGGAGTCAACGTTAAAGCAACATGGACCGCATCCTTCCAATAACCCTGACAACATTTCCCTCCCGAAACAAAGTTCGAAAGTTGAACTTGATTCCGCATTGAAAACCTCACACGTCATACGATAAACTTGATACTATTGCTCCTTTGACTTCCACAAAACACACCACTCTCACCACCATTCCCCGTACAATCATTCTCAATTCAACCATGACTTTTCAACAAGAGCTCGCGTCATGGAATCCCTTTACGAGCAGTCACAAAACTCAAACCGTTCCCGACTTAGGTGAACAAGCTAGATCGATAGGACCATTGAAATTCCCTCGACCAGATAAGAAACCGACTGTTATTGCTTTCCTACGACATTGCGGATGTCCATGTACGTCTTACACGCTCTGACCTTCCCGTCTTGTAGTACTGTCCTAGTTCTCGCGAATCAAACTGACAGGAAAACAAGTCGCGGAGAAAACATTCAAGAATCTCAAATCAGCAGCTGAATCTAATACGAATATTCATTTTGTGGCTGTATCGCACAGTGACCAGGACGCCACTTCGCACTGGTTAGAGAACGTCGGTGGATCAGGATCAGTCGAAGTCATCGTTGATTCTGAACGGGAGATTTACGGCACATACGGGTTGGGTCTATCTAGTATGTGGCACGCTTTGAATCCGTGGAGTATGCTTTCTGTCTTCAGGTTGGGAAACTCTGAACAGATTTGGAATCGTCCTACTGAGAGTGGATCGAGGTGGCAGACGGCTGGTATATTTGGTGTTAATGATATGGGTTATTTTGAATATGTGCATGTTGCTCGGGCTGCTGATGATCTAGGTGATTTGGATGAGGCTTTGAGGGAGTTGAAACGATAGGTCTGGTGGTACATATTGAATGATGGCGTCGAGGCATTGTATGACATCTACTCTTTGTGGTGTCGTTGGATATGGTTGTAGCAAGTAATGAGCAGCGCATCAATGGAACAGCTCTGGCATATTGATGTTGTTTACGTTCACATTTCTTCTGACTCAATTAATTCCCACCATTACTATACACTTGTGGAATTGTTGCGAGCGATATGCTTGCTAAATGATACTTGCTATTTACTAAGTGCAAGATTATACAGTTTTTAACCAAATCGGGGTCAAATCAGTATTCTTTTCAATCACATTTGATACATGTTATCTATGGTCTATACGCTACCATCAGTTTGTCTATTTGATCAATTTCCAAAAAGATTGATGATCGACACATCCAGACAACAGGTGATTGCACATTGTGAGTACGAGTCCGTCGCTGATCCGGCGTTCCAAAAATCAGAGTCGAGTCTCGCTGTATCAATGAATAGCCGATGGCATTCTCACTCTCCCATCGATACCATATCAGCAACCCTGAACATGTAGGTTGAACATCATCGGATATGAACAAGAATCTTGACTGATTATTAATATTGTCAAGAACAGATGGTTGACTCCACATCTCTTCGACAGAACGTCATCATCTCAATACATTTGTACAATATTGATACAATATCTATTGTGCTTCCTTGTAAGTAGCTTCGTACCTGCAAAATTTGTTAGTCAGTTTAACTTTTTAATGAAGAGACTGTACTCACCTCTTTCCACGGAATGCCCATAACCCCCAATTTCCACAACTTATATCTTGAGGATCAAGATCATTCAGATCCCATCTCAAACTTCTGAATTTGTTTTCTCCTGGTTCCATCAATAAATCAACCTCACCAGCACATTTTTCCATGACCCATTTCCAATCTCTCTGCATATCCCATTCTGTATATCCTGTACAAATGATTGGAACTTTTGTCTCAAGTAATTGTGGCAGTGTTGTTTCCCATTCATGCGACGATGCTGGATGACCAAGACCTGGGTGATATAACATGAAACAATCAAAATAAGGATCGTATGGATAGAACAGATTGGCTTCATGTAACGTGTGGAAATAATCCACGTATGTCGAAATCTTCATTTTGTCTGACAACCGATCTTCGACAATGGCGCCAAATGGATTTGATGGCGTTCTTTCGGGAAGAGGAAATTCACTGTCTCTATTGGCCATTGATTCTGGACCGATAAAAACGATGTGAAATGTTGATCGAGGAAACAGGTAAGAAAGTTGCATCCAGACGTCTCTTGGTAATGATGACTCTGCTCTTGCTCCGAGTATGAATATTCTGATAGGAGGACTTGCCAATCTCAACCCACTGATATCTATACCTTGACCAGTTCGTGGTGGATGTAAGGTATATCGCAAAGCTGAAACAGTCAGTAATGACATAGGCGCGAAGGCGTCCCTACTTACCACTCAAACTCTTCAATCCTTCCACGGTCAGTCTACCACCCTTTCTGATATTGTAAGGACTCAATTCATGCAACACACTTCCCACAGTCAAAGGATACGTCAACAATCTTGTAACTTGTCTCATACTTTGATCCGCATTGATAGCCTCAAATTGTCTGGTGTATAGAAATGTATCCCAACTCGTCATGTTGACCAGTATTTCATCAAGCTGCGCTCCAGGATATTCGAACTCGTGAAACCATCTTCCAGACCTCAGATCGTGATCATCTTCATTGATTTGTCTTAACGTATCACATATTTCGAGATGTGCTTCGTAATCATCCATCCAATGTTCTTCGCAACAATAAGTTGCTACGCCACAATCCGGACATTCGAAGTTGACATGTGCTGGTGGAGCCGTTGATATTCCTGGTACCTTTCTCGCTTCAGGATCCGATGGTGTGGTTGGTATTCTGGTCTGTTGATGTATAGGATGTGGACAGTACGCATGTTGTTTCATAAATTGTGCTCTTTGTCTAATCTCTGGTATCGGTGATCGAGAAAATGGGTGGAAAAGATTATCCTTTCGCAGGAGAACTGGTGGTCTGTATTCACCATAATTGTTATTGTCGTATGCTCTCTGAGCAGGCTGATCTGCTAACGCTGTTGCTGTGGATGCGAGACGAGATGGTTGTTTGAATACATCCTTCTTGTTCGTTGTCGCGACGGATGTGGACTGTGGTTTACAAGCTGCGTGTTGTTTCTGAGCGCTGTGAGTAAAGCTTCGATTTTGTTGTATTCGTAAACGTTTCGCTGGTTGTCTGGCGGATTTTGTTATACTCCGTATACATCTCAGACAAGTAAATGAGGATTCCATAGTTGTTTTGACTGAATATCAACGTGTATGTTGATTCAGTAAGGTTTAATCAGATCGAACTTGTAAACATCACCATGCAGCAATGAGGATATAAGGATGCCAAGGTATCTGCAATCAAAGTCGTCACTCCAAACTGCTTCTGCAAAACTTTCTTTTCTCCAAGAATGTTCGAAGACTTCTTACCTTTACGACACACTGGATAGCCCGCTCTCGAGATCTTTGTAATGTACGGCCTTCAATGTTAGAGCGATACGGTAATGTACAATTTCGACTCTTTTACGCAACATTCACTTTCCAGCTGCTTGATCAATTTTCACAAGCTCTTCTCACGAAGTCATGGTATATAAGTTTCGCGTTATGTGATCTTATAAACTAGAGCTGATGGTATTTATCACACACCGTTGCAAGATCAAACATTCTGGACCTTCATAGTTCATCTTGATTCAAATGTTGGAAATTCTTTCTTTACATTCAATGGACATGATGACTCCTAGGCTGCCAACACGAATCTATTCGTACAAAATTCTTTGGAGAAAGAATCGCTAAGAACGCTATCAAATACACCTCCCCCGTAAAAAGTTTACTTTCCCAAATTCAAGTTTTGCAAGAACAACGCTGCTTGTTCTGCTGAATAACCAAAAAATACAGGTCCGTTGAAGACGATTTGTGGTCTTGGATCTGTAGAGACCAATTGTTTTGAATTCACCGATTTTGCTCTCGATTGCATCTTTTCAGACACAACCGTTGGTTCATTTGCAGGAATAGAATTGACGACATTCGATTTCGTTGATTTGTCTCCATTGATTGAAGGCACAATACTTGCCACAACACTTGCAGGTGGTGAATGATCGATTGGAACTTGAATTCCCCATGGTCGACTAGGAGATTCGCCAACTCGAATATCTCGCAATGGCTGTTCAAACCTCGTCACCCTTTCATCTGGTACAATTCCAGAATGCTGACTTATGTTTTCAGCCCATTTTTCTACCGCTTTATTAGAATCACTGCCTTGTATCTCGACAGCCTTTTCATCTTCTGGTAGATATTGTTTGTGTTTTGTTCCCAATCCTTGTATCATACTGACTAGATTGCCATATTTTGCATCAAGTTGTCTGATACTGTTCTCATTTGCTTGATATCTCTTGACACATATTTCATGACTTCTAGGTATTTCATGCTTGTGATTTTCAAAATATTGTGCAACTTCTTCAGGCGAATGTTGATCGAGGAACCGTATCGGACAACGACTTTCTCCTGGATCTGGTGATCTTGTCGAACCTTTATCTCCGTGAAATTCTGCTGCAATTGGATCTGTATTACACGACGGTGTTTGACCTTGAACTTGCGCAAACGGACAACCAAGATTTCCTGGTTTACCATTTGTTGTAAAATCACGTTCAAAATCTTCTTGATCTGTTGTTTTGTGTGCTACAGGACATCTTCGTATATTATCTCGAGGTGTCATCTTGTCATTCAAGCGAACCAGCGCATCGCGTGCTTTTTCGATATTCGCATTCGAAATACGGGAAGACTTGGTATCAATTTGTTCGGAAGGATTATTCGTTTTGGTAGGGCTAATTTGTTTGACTATTTCATCACGCCAATCACTGATCTCGATACTCGAGGGATTTGTAGACGATTCGGTCCTGTGCTGAAAATCTTGTTAGAAAAGATATGAGAAAGTGATTGCGATTGTAAAGAGAACAAGTAAATCAGGTAATACATGAAGTCGAGCATTGTCATCGAAATGACTCCGTTCTAGAGCTAATGATATCTCATCATATTGTGAATTGAAAGGACAAACATCGCATACCTTTTGGTTTACTCGACCGAGTCGTGACCTTAACTTTTGTTGAATTCTCTCTTGTTCCTCCACTTTTATCAATAAATCTTGGAGCCCTGTAGCTAGAACGGTCGTAATGGAAAGAAGTTCATCGAAGGTTAAATCAAGATTCATTGCTGGCCAGAGCAGATCAATGCCCAGCGTTTGCAACGCGTGCACATTCGCCTGCGAAGTCGGAAGCCGGGTGAATTGAACAGAAGATCAGAAACGAGCGGAAGGGCTGAATTTCCAAGCGATGATTCAAGCACGTGGAGTGATCAACAAACGTCCACGTCACATCCATGGTATTTCACATTTCTTTCACATTGCCACTCACTACAGATCCTACGTCCGTACAATGCGTGAGAGCGCATCTTTACTGATGCATCGACTTGGAATGCATGGATTCTCTGACCTTGATACTGCCCATACCGATCGCGCATCTCATCTCAAAATCTCATTCATCCCTTGAATTCCTGAGCAGCTTCACCTCCTCTCTTGAACTCTCTGTACTCTGGATTCCACATCTGTGCTTTGATCCATTCCTCCAATCCCTCATCATTCTCTGGAATCTCATCTACTTGGGTCAAGTCTTCCTCTTGAGCTGCACGTATTACAGCCTTTGCAATCTTGACACTGACCGGTCTGGCTTGATCAACATCAGGTACAAGACCTTTATTAGGATCCTTGATAGCTGGTGCTTCTGCTGCTAAAGCTTTTACAGCTGCCACCAACATCTTGTCTGTTAAAAGCTTCGTACGGCCCAACACACAACCAAGTCCAATACCTGGAAAGCAGACTGAGTTGTTACATTCAGCAACTTCATATTTTTGTCCATCATATTCTACCGGAGGAAATGGTGACCCAGTTGATATTAGTGCTTTTCCTTTCGTCCATTCATTTATATCACCAGGTTGTGCTTCATGCAATTTGGTAGGATTGCTCAAGGGAAAGATAATTGGTCGTTCAACATGTTTTGCCATCTCTTGAACGACTTCTTTTGTGAAAGCACCAGCAATTGTTGACGTACCGATCAATACGTGTGGTTTGACTTCAGCGATTATAGCTTGTAATGATTTTGTATCTTTGTCAGACCATTCCGAAGATTTACGTGCGAGAGGCTTTTGTGTTGCTGATAAATCTTCCATCTTATCAAGGAGTAAACCTTGTTTGTCCATGCACCTACTTTGTCAATCACCATGCAACGACGAGATTGTTGACTTACCAGATTTGTTTCAGAGCATCTTCCTTACTTTTATCTGAATCAGCTGCAATAGCAGCACCAACCTGTTCAGCAATACCATTACCTGCGCTTCCAGTACCAAAAACAACCATTTTCAGATCACCCAACTTGATTTTGCTCAATTTGAGTCCGGCCATGATACCTGCAAGAGTTACACAACCCGTTCCTTGAACATCATCATTGAATACTGCTGATTGATCTCGATATTTGTCGAGTAATCTTCTAGCATTCGTGACGCCAAAATCTTCAAAATGAATGTATGCTTTTGGAAACAACTTTTTGGCTGACCGGAAGAATTTCTCAACCATTTCATCATATTTCTCACCTCTCACACGTTCATGTTTCAAACCGAGATAGAGTTCATCGTTCAACAACTCCTTGTTGTTCGTACCTGTGTCTAATACAACAGCAAGAGTACGGTCTGGATGTATGCCAGCGCAAACAGTTGTTAACGCCAACTTTGCAACGCTGATCAATATACCTCCAACACCTTGATCGCCTATACCCAGGATTTCTTCTGCATCGGATACCACGATATAGTCAATACCTCCATCTGGATCATCTTTGACAACAAATCTACTCATTCGATCCTCAACTTCATCGATATCCTTGATGTTAAGGAAACATCCATCTGGTCTTCTAAATGTTCGGGAATAATTTGCAATGGCATCTCCCTCAGTAGGTGTGTAGATAATACTGAACATTTCTTTGACATGATCTTGAATTAGTCTGTAATACAGTACAGTGTTTTGTTCGGCTAAAGACGTCATGAATGTGTTTTTGGAAAGATCATCTTTTTGTAATTTGTACTGCTGATAAGCTCTGTCAACTTGTTCGTCGAGAGTTTGAATATTGCTGGGTAGTAAGCCATGAAGACCAAAATCTATTCTTTCCTGACGAGTGAAAGCTGTACCTTTGTTATAGAGAGGATTATCAAGAAGTACTCGACCGGTGTAAGGTACTTTTACAGGCCCAGTAGCTGCTAAAGGTAAGTGGTCGAATTTAGTAGACATTGTTCTGTTCTGGTATCTGAAAACGCGACACAACCGTTGTGGAGTTGATTTGAACAGCGAGTTCATGAGACAGATGATCGTGTAAGAAAGAGCTCAAAAACGTTTCCTTCTGACGAAACTTGATCCCAAGTCTTCTCAACACGGCACGGATGATATGCAACAAATCGACTCAGTGGAAGCAGTCGGTGGGATGAATTGATATTGACTGGCAACTACGTCACTTCGGAGGATATAGGGTATACTACACACCTTGTTCGTTCTGCCATAATTAGTATTGCTTATTCAGCTGCGTCGAATATAAATCTTGAACAACGAGCATCAGGTGTACATAGACGGCTTTGGGGAATACTGATCACAATCGCTATCTTTCGGCATGCTTTGGTGAATACTAGTGGAAATTGGTTTGATCTTCAGGGGCTGTGAGAGAACGCCCAAGGGATGATCAATGCTCAAGTTTGAGAACCAGATCGAGTTAAGGGACACGTAAAGCCTTGACAACTCGTAGGGCATACTTCGTGTTCATGTCGAATGAAATTCTTGACAATATTGGATGCATGTGATGGAATCATTTTTCAAAGAATTCAAATGATCATCATCACAGCCCTCCACCATTCTAGCCCAAGCCGGCAAAGACGGACAAGCTTGATGGGAAGATAGTCGGGACTTTTGGTCGTAAAGCTTGATACCAGCCACTCGACTTGTGGCAGCAATCAGCAGCGCACCTTCGGGCAAAATATCAGGCAAGAGTGCACCAGTTTTTACTGCCCGACCTTGGCACTGAAGTTTCAAGCTCTTTTGCCCACCAGTCACACTCATGAAGCACAGCCTCATCCCTGCATTAAAATTGCGGAGTCGCAGAGAAATGACATAAACATCATCGTCACCGCCTCACTAGATCGCTTGTCATCATCGTTTATTCCCGTTATTCACTGGTGGCAATATTGACAATCTAAGCTTTTACTCTTTCTGGGATATCCTACGATTTAATATAATACTCTATAAACCCTTGTTTGTGGATCTCTCTTGATCAAGAATAGACAACTACATTTCATCTACAACTCACTCAATCACGACAATGTATCTACCGCAATTGACAATTCTGCTATACGCTATTTCATCCGTGGTCGCAGCACCTCAATCACAAGATGTCAACGCAATATCATCAAGAGATTCACCGTTGTCGTCAATAAACGCTCTTGAGAAGCGAAAAGGCGGTGGTGGTGGCCGAAGCAGTGGAAGTGGAGGTGGAAGTTCTTCAGCAGGGAGAGGCGGCAGTTATTCGTCTACTTCCAATTCTGGTGGTCGTACCGTCAGTGGAAGTGGTACAAAACCCGCTTATGGCAGTCGATATGCTGGAGGATCAACTGTGCCATATACATCTGGTGGCAACACCCCAACAAGAGGAATTGCTCCATATGCACTTCCAATAGCTGCTGTGGCTTTCTTCCCAGCATTATGGTTATTCCCAGTTTTCGCATATCCTTACGGTTACGGCTATGGATGGTACGCCAATGGTCGCAATCACACAAGCAATGTTACCTGTCTCTGCGAGCAGTACAGTGAATGTGGATGCGATCCTGATGGAAATCAAACATTCCTTGCTCAAGTATTGACAAACAATGGCTCAAGCTCAGACGGTTCACCTGTCAATTCAAGTACAGTCAGAACAATCGATTATGCCAATGGTACGATCATGAGTTATATCAATGGTACTCTCGACAATGGTACAACAGCTGCAGGTGGTACAGATCCATCAAGTCCAGCTACTAAGGTCATTATCAATTATGGAGGGTATTGGGTTATGATAGCTACAGTTGCAGCTGGTGTCATGATGGCATAATCGTGTCGGGAAGAATTCGCTTCGAGTATATTACTGGTTTATGGGAGTTTGGATATTTTGATACCATCATTGTACTATAGTTGATCACTCGCAACAGCATTACTTGCGATCACATAACGAATCACGAATTAAAAGTATCGCAATTAATTCCTTACACAAAATAATGTACTCCTCGTATCGAGATAATGATTGAACCTCGGTTAATATTTCGTCCCAGCTCCGCAACACGGTAAACATACTCCGGGGTTCATACAAGTCGCAGACTGTAACGCAGGACAAAAGCAACATCAATTCATGTCACTACCTCGGGCTCGGATAGAAAATCTTAGACCCTTTATCATAACATTGTCCCTGAACTAATAATCATCCCGCATTTCCAACTTCATCACCCCAGATTATCCTAACCCACAGATCGATATCCTACTTCCGAAGTCATACAAGATGAAAGGAATCCAAGTAAGCAAATATGTCAGCGGACCTCAAGATCTGAGAGTTTCAGAACTTCCAACCCCAAAACCAGATCCTTCAAAATACCTGATCAAAATCCATGCCTGCGGAATCAATTTCTACGATCTCCTACAAATTCAAGGAAAATACCAACATCAACCCCCTCTACCATGGATATCCGGCATGGAATTCGCAGGCGAAGTCCTAGCGACACCAACAGAACCACCCAAGAAAACAGACAAATCACAACTAGCAACCAGCATCGACGGCACAATAGCATTGAGCACAAAACACAAGTTCAAGGTTGGAGATCGTGTTTTCGGTGGACAACAAGGCGCATATGCTACACATGTTCTTGCTCCAGAAGATGCTATGTTCCCTATACCAAAAGGATGGAGTTATACAGACGCAGCAGGTCTGTTCGTTACGATGCCGACTGCTTTCTCCGCTTTACAGACCAGAGCAAAGACACAACCCGGTGAATGGGTTTTGGTTCATGCCGGCGCAGGTGGTGTTGGATTGAGCGCCGTGCAAGTTGCGAAAGGTCTAGGTGCTAAAGTTATTGCTACGGCTGGTACACACAGAAAGAGACAAGTTTGTCTTGATTACGGCGCTGATTTCGTGGTGGATTATGGTGATAAGAATTGGCCTCAACAGGTCATAAAGATCTGCGAAGAGAATAGAGAAGGGAATGGAAAGTCTGGTGTTGATGTTGTATATGATCCTGTTGGTAGGTTTGAAAATTCCCTATCTTTGACACCAGCTGACGATGATAGGTATGATTGAGGCTTCGATGAAATGTATTGCATGGAACGGTAGACTTCTTGTCATCGGATTCGCTGCTGGAAGTATCGAAAAAGTCGCCATGAACAGAGTCCTATTGAAGAATTGCAGCATTGTCGGTCTACATTGGGGTGCATACAAGCAGAAAGAACCAGAGGTAGAACCAGCACTATGGGACGATATCTTCTCTTTCATCAAAAGTGGAAAGATAAAGCCTATCATCTTCACGGACAAGAATTTTGAAGGCTTGGAAAGTCTTCCTAGTGCTCTAACTGCTCTAGGTGGACGTGAAACATGGGGCAAAGTAGCTGTGACACTTAAAGACCACGAAGGTGAAGAAGGTAGAAGTAAGTTGTGATGGAATTCGATATTACTTTTTTGGAGTTCGTTCGAATATAGATATTTATGCCAGAGCAATAGCTTCAATCTCAACCTAGATTTATTGTCAGTTTGCTCATCGAGTAGAAGTTAGATGGAACCAACAGTGCAACCAAGTGGTAACTGGTGAACAGCGACACAAGCTCTGGCAGGTTTGTGAGTGAACCATTTCTTGTATTCCTCATTCATTTCGGCAAAATCCTTCATATCTACCAGAAAGACCTGTATTGTCAGCATGAACGAATGAATTGATATAAGAGACCTACACCAACTCGAACGATCTTGTCGACACTGCTTCCAGCTGCTTCAAGAATGGCCTTGACGTTTTCACAGCATTGTCGAGTCTTTTCCGTTACAGATCCTTTGACAATTTCTCCGGAAGAATTGGCGTGGACTTGGCCTGAGACCCAAATTTGACCATTTGCTTTGATGGCTTGAGAGTATGGTGCAGCCGCTGGGATCCTTTAATATGGCTTCCTCTCCATTTCTGATCAACTTACGTGCGGCAGAGCTAGATGTTGAAATATACTCCATGTGTGAGCTTTGTGAAGACATCTTGAATGCGGATTTTTGTGAAAATTGACGTATGACTGATCTTCTTGATTGAATTGAAGGTATATATCGATACAAGACTCTAGGGACTTGTTTACTTCGTATGGTTAATGAGAACATAGACATGTGTCATAAATGGAACGGTGGGGCAGTATCAAAATATTCAATGGAGGGGAGTTGAACACCAAGAAAGGTATAAAAATTGTGGGGATCATAGTATGATATAATTTTTCAACGATTACGATGCTATCTTCTCGTTCGATTATGTTCATAATGCTCTCTCAACCTTGACACTTTCATTAATATTCGTATGCACCGTATGAGCTTCCATCATAACGCCTTCGTACTGATCCTGAAACACTTGATAAATCACTGCCTTGTCTCGCACGTTGATTTTGTTGAGTTTGATTTTCAGTCATTGGTTCTCGAGAATAAAGTCCACTATAATTCAATGCCTCTGATGGTAGATCCTTGGCCTCATAAGACTTCTCACTTGCTTGTCTAGGACGAGCTGTGACTTCACTATTATAAGTGGAATACCTTGCTTGTTGACTTGGTAACAATGCTCTGCCTTTTGCTGGACCAGGTATAACTCTGTCAGGACTTCTTGGTGGAATGAAGTCGAAATTGGGTACGGACACTGGTGTTGTAAAAGCGAATGGATTTCCCAAATCTTCGTATGGACTATCGGTCGGTAAAACATGAGATTCTGTATGAATCGGATTGGCAGATGATGGTGTAATTGTGGCAGTTGTTGGTGTGTTCTCAGTACTCGCTGGTGACATGTAATCTGGATTTACCAACGATAGTCTTGGTCGTTGAGCTTCTATAGCAGAATCAATGTTATTTTCAAGATCTTCAAAAGGTCTTTCTGGATCAAAATATTTATCGTCATCTCGAGGTGATGGTGGATCAGAATGTACTTGTGCTGGCAATTCTTGTACTCCTTCTGGTAACTCATATGGTCTGTCGTTGAGAGCTACAACCGGTGTTGTCTCATGAGATTGATTGACTGGACTTTGATAAACATTACCTGTCTCATCGTACAATCCAGATGGATCAATTTGATAATGATTAGGAGGTAAGGTCAGTGGCAATTCCGGCATGATACTCGATCTTGTAGACATGGTATCCCTCGGTAGTTGGTGATTGAATGTTTCAGGTACAATTGAGCTTCTATGATCAACTGCTGCTGGTTTTGCTGAAGCAACACTCATACTTTGACGTGATCTTGGTTCTGCAACTTCAGTAATTTGACTGTCTGTACCATCTGGATCTCGTATACCAAATTGTGCAATAGTTCTCAACTTTCTTGTAACCCACGAAGCAAGGATCTTTCCCCTTTGTTTTTCTCCTAGTCGACTTCTAGGGAAATCACCTTCCCCTACAAACGCGACAATATCAACAACGATCTGGTGTTGATTTAGTACAACGTTGACAATGACTGGTACTATTGAAGCAAGATATGCTTTTCTTGAAACTTCAACAACCAAAACAACCATGCCACCAGCTTGAAAAACAGCACATCCCCCAGGTGTGACATTTCGATGACAACGTTCAACGCTGTTTTCGATGTCAATTGGAAAATGATTCAATCCATTGACATCAAATGTTTCACCGATACTTCCAAGAACGAAAAGTATTTGCATTTCAACAGGTTGATTGTTGGCACCAATTGGTCTTGTAACATTGTGTAAGAAACCAAGATCACCTGTCCTCACGTACAATTCATTTGGTCCATCTCCAACAATACGTCCATTGAATCTCTCTTCATCAAAAGCATGTTTCGACATATAGAAAGATTTTGCACAAGCTTCTGATTGTACCCAAATCTCACCATATTCACCTACATGACATAATTGACATGTTTCAGGATTGACAATAGCAACTCTAGTTGAAATGGGTACCATACCAGAATCTTGTATGCACATTGCGGAATCATTTTCAGAATCAACAGCATAAATCAGCCCACGTCTCAATGCACGTACATCAAGCCAAAGTTCAATCGGCTCTATCGACATGTAACTTCTTGATGAAATCATAGGATTGAGAACATGCGAATAGATTGTGTTGATAGCTGTACGATCAAGACCAGTTTGTGCAAAATGTAATCTTACTTTTGCAAAGATATCTTGTCTTGGTCGAGATTCTGTTGAAATCATGAGATTTCTAAGCTCATGTAAGGAAAAGCCTTTACCAGGCATATGGCTCATTGCAAAATCAAGCATCTGTGTTGTAGCGTATGTGTCCTTCACTTTGTACCTTGACATTGCTGTGAAGAGTACCGTAGGATTCTGTGCAAAATCCAATGGTGATATCAAGTATGTTGGACAACCATTGTAAACTCCGAGTAAACAAGTATGGATAAAACCGATACCTATTGTACTTCTGACACAGCCCAACACTGGTTTTGAACTTGTCATTTGGAATGTTTGTTTTTGAACTTTACACATTCCGAAAAGGGTATTGTGACCTAACTGAATTGATACACGTCTTTGATCTGGTGTCCAATACGTCCAAATAATGACGGGATTGTTTGGCGATATCCAACTTCGGTTTATAGTCAAACCAAGATCTCTGCAACCATGTGATTGTTTGTGTGGTTTTGCAGTGTTGAAAACAGCAGGTATTTGTGTTTTGAGATATTGTGCAGATTGTTTGAGGTGTTGAGCGACTAATTTTTGTTTGAACAGACTTTCAACCTCGTTGTTGCATAACACAGCTTTGACGCCCATGTCTGCGACAATATGAAGATAGGCTGGCGCATCCTCTGACATTCTGTTGGCATCCAATGGTGCAACTGGGATTGCAATAGCTCCAATGACCATGCAAGCAAATATTGCAAAGACATAATCTTCAGAATGAGTATACATCAGAATGACATGATCACTAGGATTGATCCTAACTTTATCCTTTAGATATTTTGCAACTGCTGCAACTTTGAGGTCAAATTTTTTCCATGTCAAACCTTTGCCTTCTTTGCCTCTTGCATCGACAGTACAATAAGCTAGTTCATCAGCTTGTCTTGCAACACGCCATTGCATGAGATCGAATATGTTTGAAAAGTTACTTAATGATGTTGACGTCCGATCATCAATAACCACTTCATGATAATCTGCACCCGACCATTGTCTTTCAGATTGATAGAGAATATCTTCACGACTTGCACTTGAAGCAGGAGACCATATACCGCCAATTATATCATCACCAACCGGAAGATTCTGTACAGCTCTTTCAATTCCAAATTTGACATGAACACACGGCAAACTTCCATTATCAAATTCTTTTCGACACAACATATTACCGATTTCTCTTCTGCCATTTTTGGTGACTCTTGGTAGAACTCCAGGAGCAGTTATCAAGACACAATATACTCGTAAATGATGTTCTTGATATAACACTTCCATCGTTCTTTCAGCGAGTGAATCTAATAAAGCAATGTCAAGTTGTCTCGGTGGCCCACCGGACGATAACGGTGCAGTTGATGCTGAAGCCGACTCAAGGAGAATAACGGGAAGATGTTCATCATTGACAAAACAGTCAAATGCAGAACAATCATGAATCTTTGGTACATTTCTCATGATACTGAGTATGAGATGCTGAACAAAATAATATCGATGCTCCTGTACTGCAAGACCATGTTCGACCCATTCAACACGTTGTCGCAATCTGTCCTCATATAGACCGAGAACATAGATCTTGCCTTCGATAACACAGCCAAGCAAACCAGTTCGTAAGAATTCTGGATCGATAACTGTTGGTGTCGGATCGCCTTCTTTGAAGCAAAATGGACGAGCATGGAATATTGTTTCTGTACTTCTTGGTAATGCCCAAAATCCTCCAGACAACGACGGTGAATCAACCCATATTTCTCCAACTGAATTTGGACTGCATAGAAGACCGGATTCTGGATCAACTATAGTCAAGGTTGCATCTGATATTGGATATCCAAAAGCACCACATCTGACAGCATTCGGATATGAACTTGCTTTTGCTCTTGCTTCAGAACCCATGGCTAGAACAACAATATCATTCGTTTTCAATGCTTCCTTGTCCAGTAGAACTTCACCAAGATCTTCGGTTGATCTTTCCTTTGCTTTCGATTTGATTGAAGGTTTCGAACCACCACCGAGAAGACTACTTCCAAAACCTGATTTCGGAACGACTTCTTCTTCTTTATGCTCTTCCTCTTCACGGTCTCGATCGTGACCCATCTCATGTGTTAGTGAGACACCCATTCTTTCTTCGCCGCCTAACCAGTCACGCATACTTATTATCATTCCACCATGTTCTGGTAAACATAACATTGGCGCAACGATCTCTCTTGCTCTAGGGTTTCGTAGAGGCTTGAGCCATCGATCTGCCAATAATTCATGGAATTCTGGATCAACTGTTAATGTGTCGATCATACATAATTTCACGCTGCTAAAGTTTGGTTCAAAATTCTTCTTGAAATTCCTTGTTGTCATGGGATCGGCTTGATAATTGATGACCACTCTTTTGAGACCAGGATAATCAGCTACCAAAAGTGTAGCTTTGTATTTGGTGATGAGGTTGGCATATAGACCTGGTGTTTCGACTGTTCTAGAGTCGGTCCACACGACTGTATGTCCACCGTAAACATTGAGTAATACGCCGACTATCATTCCTATGCTTTGACGAGGATCAAGATAACTTAGTATGATCTCTCCTCGTCGACTGCCAGTCACGAGATGACCGGATCTATCTCTGAGTTGCGGATTGAATGTATCGTTTTTGGTATTGCTTGTCGCTGTTGTAACCATTGCACTGAGAGTTGCCATTTGATGCATGATAGTTTTGTGACTCAGTACAACACCTCTTAGATCGCCAGTTGGAGCTGTTGAAAATTCGATATATGCAAGGTCTGGTACAACCATTGGTGGTTCTTCTCCTTTTTTCTTTGGATGATAACTACCGAATTCGTTCGTTTTCCACCACTCAACTCCACGAGGCCAATTAAGCTTCGCAGCTGTGATGTCTCTTTGAAAATTCTTCAAATTGGCTTCTGTTGTCAATGCCAAATGTGCTTGGGTTGAGGTCAAGATTACATTCAGCCGTGAATAATTTTTGAGATCATTGATAGGTACTGCCACAACCCCAGCAATAAAACATCCCATGAGAGCAACAGCAAATTCGATAGTTTCGTTTTCAGTGTAGACCAAAGCAACTCTGTCTCCACGATATAAACTGCTTTTATCTCTTATGACTTGTGCAACTTTTTCTGCTCGACTAGCAAGTTTGTCCCATGTGATTGAGACCAACTCTTTACCCTTTTGATCTAACACCCAATATGCTGGTTGTTTTGGCATTGTCTTTGCTCTGTGTCTTAGTACTGTAGCTATGTTTTCAAATCCCGACATTTCCTTAGTTGGATCATGAGGATCGCATATGACAAAAGGTACTCCACGCGGTTCTAATGGCATTTGATGTATCATCGCTCCACCAACGAGTTCGTTTGAATTTAGAAATGGAGGAGGTACTTGTATAGTTGGTGACGTTACATCACTTTGAGAATATCGATGCATTGGTGCATTACCGTATTGTTCTTTAGGATCTTCCCGTTGTTGTCCAGCAAAATCGGAGAAATATCCTTGTTGTGAATCTAGCATAGTAGAAGTCCTCGTTGTATCTCCTCCTTTATAACTTGGTTGAGTCTCTGGGTTAAATGCGAAATTTTGGCTCAAAAGTGTCTGTGTTCTTGAATGATCGCTCGTATTCACCATAAGTGTGTTCCTCCTATCTTCGTTGGACTGTCCTGAGAAACTTGAATTTCGCATTGTTCCTCCCTCTCTTTCTTTCAAGCGTTGTGGTATACCATACACACTGGCTCGAGGATCGTAACCAGGCGTTGGTTGATCTGTCATCGTTCCATTACGTGGTTCCATAGTTGATACCGAATTTGGTATCTCGTAAGCTGCGATTGATCCGGATCTTGAGGCATTGTGTGATCCTGGGTGATTACTATCTTCTGCTGTATGAATTCGTAGACTTCCCCGTTGCGGTGGTGACGCCTCAGGTGAAATGAATTGTGACAGAAGTAATGTGCGTCGCTTTTCGTAGCCTTTACGAGTAATATCTCCTTCTTCAAGCTCTTCATCTAATTTGCGCAATTGCTCCTCGAGCTCTGGATGGATGGCCGCCATACCTGGAGACTATGGGCGTGTAACATTCAGCGTGGTCCTTAGGTCGAGTCACTTTGGATTGAATGAGATGGCATATTCGAGAATTAGGAGACGAAACTCTCTACCGTGAGTGACCGAAACACACCACTGGTTGAGAACACATTTATTGTGAAATGCGCTGTCACAAGACAAGTACAATTATACGACCAGCAGCGCCCCGAGAGTGTCAAGGTTTCACTTTGTGCATAAGGTGGGGAATCTTCAGTTCACCTCTGCAACGTCATATTTGAGACATCGATAATCTACTATAACACGGTAAGAATTATTTAGTTCTCAAGAAGAAAATAACGGTAACCCTAGTAAATCTGTCTGTCTGTTGGAGTCGAACAGCTATGTTTGACTAGTATGTTTACACGGACCTGTGCTCGGATTATTCACAAAGCCCCCATGCCGATGACATCAACTTGAATAGAGCTCATTATGGGTTTTGGTCACTGTTTGTGTAAAATTGATGAGACTTCCAAAAGAATCCCTGAAGATCAGTCTTGCTTCGATCCTCTATCAAGCCATGACTGAAAGTCCTAAGTCAAAACTTGACAGTGCTGTACTACAAGGAGCAGCGGAGCCTGGACACATTTTATCCTCGACCATGATCGATATGTCCGGAGGGAATTCAATATCAACGCCAGTATCTCACTGATCGGATCCCTTCACCCAAGGTAGTCCCAACTTATACATCTCCACAGCAAGCTGAAAGAGATAGTCTAAACTCTCACATTGAGTTTTGGCTTTTGCAACACTATCACCCCATACATATCTAAAGACATCAGAGACGAACAAGGAAAAAAGAAGACGAGAACTTACATTCCATGCCTTCTCACCAATACAGCATATGTGTCAGGATATTGTTCAATAGCCTTCTCCAAATGTTCTGTAAGATCTTCTTCAAAGGGAGTGTTTTCTATTATTGGAATTCTCAATGTATCATGAAACCCTAGCATACCCTTACCAGGGCCTTTAGGAATACCTTTGATTTGTTCAATATCACTGATCTCGAAGCATGCATCTCTACCATACATCTTTTCAACCAGTAGAGTTACCAATACACACCATTGAGAATGGCTATGTATACAACAAGCAGCTCCACGCTCGAAAGCAGCCAAGAATAATGGCGTACATGCAGATGGTTTCAGCTTCAATGGTTTGCGAAGATATTTTCTAGCTTCGGGAGGATATTTCGGTGTAGGAAATTCCATAACAAAAATATTCTCAGGTTTCATCATTTCTTTCTGTACCCCTGATGGAGCAATAAAAATGTGATTATCCTGTTTAATGCTTGTACCGCCACCTGTTCCAGTACACCATCCATTGTGAAAGAAACGTTTGCAAAGATCTGGTATAAGATTTGCTGGATGTTCAGGATCTGTAGATTGCACCAGATGATCATTGTTCTCATTGGTAGACATTTTGACCGGTTTCGGATTTCTTCGACAATGTTTAAAACGCAAAACCGAGGTACACTGAGGGGTCACTGAGGTTTGTATTGATGTCCCCTGAATGGAAAATGAATATGGATGTCACTTGCAGGGAATAATGTTCACCCAATAGAGAAGGTAACACGTGAAGATAGTTTGATAAGTTACTCCTGACCACAAAGTCCGGATTAGTGTATGACGATCATTATAGTCGTGAATCGTCGAAATGTGGAGAGGGACGTGGAAAGGTGTCCTTTCCCGCCATCTCCAAACATAAATTCCTATACCTAATTACTCGGTCTATTTCCTTCTGCATTCTTGAACCCCTCTTCCTTCAAATCATTTGCGATGAAATTTCAAACTGTTGCTCCCGCATTTTGCGCGGCTGCGCTACTATCTGGTTCTGCCGTTGCACAAGATGCTGCTTCTCCAATGGTCAATGTTGATAGACCAACCTTTACAGTATGAATGACCACCTCACTTGAGGAAACTGCTGACGATTGAATAGCCTACAAACTTGAAGGCTCCATTCCTCGAACAGTTCACTGACGATTGGGAAGCAAGATGGACACCATCACACGCTAAGAAGGAGGACTCCAAATCTGAAGAAGACTGGGCTTATGTTGGCGAATGGTCTGTCGAGGAACCAACAGTCTTACCTGGCATAATCGGAGACAAAGGTCTTGTACTCAAGAACCCAGCTGCCCATCATGCTATTTCATCGAGATTTTCAAAACCCATCGACAACAAGGGAAAGACCTTGGTTGTACAGTACGAGGTCAAGCTACAAAAGGGTCTTGAATGTGGTGGTGCATACATGAAGCTACTGCAAAACAACAAAGAACTCGCATCTGATGAGTTCTCAAACGCTTCACCATACATCATCATGTTTGGTCCAGATAAGTGTGGCGCAACCAACAAGGTATGATATAGCACTGCTGTCCTTACAACTACTAACAATCTTCAGGTTCACTTCATCTTCCGTCACAAGAACCCAAAGACCGGCGAATACGAAGAGAAGCATCTCAAGAGCCCTCCATCGGCCAAGACTGGCAAGACTACTACATTGTACACTTTGATCGTCAACCCTGACAACACTTTCGATCTGATGATCGACAACAAGTCAGTAAAGACTGGTAGCTTGTTGGAAGACTTCTCTCCTGCTGTCAATCCAGAGAAGGAGATTGACGATGCAGAGGACAAAAAGCCAGCTGATTGGATTGATGAAGCTCGTATTGCTGATCCTGAAGCTACAAAACCAGAGGATTGGGATGAAGAAGCTCCATTCGAGGTTGTTGATACTGAAGCCGAGAAACCTGATGATTGGCTCGATGACGAACCATTGACTATCCCAGACCCAGAAGCCGAAAAGCCAGAAGACTGGGATGACGAGGAAGATGGTGATTGGATTGCGCCACGTATTCCCAACCCTAAATGTGAAGAAGCATCAGGTTGCGGAGAATGGAAACCACCGATGAAGAAGAACCCAGCCTACAAAGGAAAATGGACTGCACCTTTCATTGACAACCCACTCTACAAAGGTATTTGGTCACCAAGAAAGATTGCCAACCCAGCGTATTTCGAGGACAAGACTCCAGCCAACTTCGAACCAATGGGAGCTGTAAGTTATCCGGTCTGATAATTTGACTGCGCTAATTGATATAGATTGGGTTCGAACTCTGGACTATGCAATCAGATATTACTTTCGACAATATCTACATCGGCCACTCCGTTAAGGATGCCGCCGCTCTTGCCGCTGAGACCTACGAAATTAAGCGTCCAGTTGAAGACACAGAAGAAGCTGCGTCTAAGCCAGAGGAACCAGAGAAGCCAAAATCACCATCCGACCTCAAATTTACTGATGACCCAGTTACTTATGTGAAGGAGAAGCTCGATCTGTTTATCACTTTGGCAAAGAAGGATCCCGTTGAAGCTATTCGTTTTATGCCAGAAGTAGCTGGTTCAATTGGTGCAGGTATTGTCTTGATTGTTGCACTCCTAGCTGCTCTACTTGGTGGAGGTGCCGCCGCTGCTCCAAGTAAGGAACAGATCAAGAAGACCGCACAGAAAGCAAAGGAGAATGTTGTTGAAGCCAAGGATAAAGCTGTCGATGCCGCTACAAGTGGTGTTGAAGCTACAAAAGCTGAAGTCAACAAGAGAACGACCCGATCATCAGGTAATACTGAATAAATGATTGCTCGAAGTCAGAGAAGAAGACTGGGCTTGCTAGATATGGCATGACCAATACAAAAGTATTACTGTATGTAAGGAGGAAAGATCAAGTGCTCAATGCATGGTTATGGCTGGTGATGTGATACACGATGGAGATGCAGCGAATTGCTAGGTAGTAAAATATCGAGGTCCTTTTCGATTTCTACATTTTGATGCCGATAGAATTTGCTTGTCACAGTCTAGCCGGAGTGGCTTGTGCTCTTCTGTTCTTACATAATGCCTTAGGCTGATTGTATTCAAGGCAGTAGCTTGTTGACCAACGATTCGGAATAGATTCGAAGGTGTGGTATTCTCGGTGCGTTTGTCTCTTCCACGCTAGCAACTTGAGCGAGGAAGAATTTGAGTTATCCCTCCATTTTTTCAGAATCATGTGTACTGACCCCTCATCGATTCGATTGCGTGGGAGGGAATCAGCCATACTCTTGGTTGTGTATCAGATGTGTCTTGTTGCAGAAATGATTGGATAAGGGAGATTCGAACGCGACAGTTTATATTTGTTGCTCGACGCTGGGATACATCATGCTGATTTACGTTTAGTGTAGTTCACTGACGAATGAGGTTGCGATGGATATTCTCTGGAATGAGGGCTGTATATGTATGGGAATAATTGAAATAGGACTGAATTTGCTATCCGTAACGCCATAGTCCTATGTACATATTCTTTGATCTACCACTCAGATACTTGCATCACCAGCTTTACGAGCCTGTTCCATGTTAGCGAATTTTCTTTCGCCTTTGTTACAAAACTTACTCTTAATGCTCCAGGACCTCCTAATTCGACCTCTAGTCCATCTGGGTATTCCTTTGGTGCACTTGGTCGATCAGGGTAAACCGTATATACGGCATAACTCAGTCCAAGCACACATGAAATGAATCCTGCCCATAGAAGTGCACCACGAGCTGGTGTCATATGTTTGTAGTCTTCCAACGAAAAAACACCGAGAATATCATTGTCTTCGTGTACAGGTTCTCCATGGTTTCGTCTCTCTTGAGGATGGTTCCATTTTGTGTATGGATCCCTGAGTGATCTCTTGACTGCTGGAGGATTGATATAACCGCCGTTCTAAATTGTATAAGCTTGTGTCTGTTCCGACTTGCTGCTGCTTACCATCTCCGGGTCTTCAGTAACCTCTGCTTTTAAACATCGCGCAGTTGAGAATGGAGTTCTCGATACGGTCGTTGATTGAGTGACTGGTCTTGTAAGTCGGCAAGCTGTCGATAGAGCTCGTCGAGACATCATTGTGACGGTAGAGTAACCTCGACGGCTGCGTATGTGTTTCAAAATGGTGGTTTCGGTCGACAGATGAGGTTCTGTGAGTATGCTGTTAAGAGCTCGAAGTTTGATTGGCGTATAATATCGTATGTGGGTCACGTCTACGGCGATACATACAACCAACTTCCATATACTTGTGATTAGCAATGACAAAGGATGCGATATAACTTGCGATTCACAGGTAGAATGATAGAATGCTTACGAATGATAGGTGCGGAACTGAGCTTCGAGGTGCTTGGAAGGCTCGAGGACATTACGAGAGAATTGCCCACACGTCTTTAGCATGAAGAGCTGTAATTGCAACTCTTAAAGACAATTGACCTATCCTGCATGTTTACGACTTTTTTTCTGATATCAATCGATTAGAATTACTATCAGTATCAAGTTGTATACAACTTCGGATGCGTTGACGGTTGTGGTTGATGACAAGTTGTATGATCTCGAATGCGCCAATAATTTGCGTCAAGACTGGGGCGGGCCTACTGTTATTCCTCCATACTCCCCGAGTCCCTCATCTTCTACCCTTCAATCCGTCGAAAACGTCTTAAAATCCCTCTCAATCACGCAAAACTATCGTGGTAACCTTCAAACTTCACAAATAGCCTTTTTGAATCTCAAACTTTCCTTCGACACTAAATTCGTCTACCCAACCAACAGAATCACGTTGTATGAAAGTCGCATAAAACTGTTTTCGCGCTTCTGAGGGCCATGACAGGCATCGCGCGAAAAACACATTTCTCCAATGACCGACCTCGCCTCGAATGGCAACATATCATCAGATCACAACAACCAAGAAGGTATGTATCATATGCGTAACACATAATGCGACGAGTGGATACCCTCGGTCGTCTCATGCCGCTTCTGTTGAATTGCGATTGCGCGAAAAAGTACTGATCCGTGTTTAAGATGCAGGTAATACAGTAAACATCAACAACGATCCATTCGACGAGAATGAAGAACATCTCAATCAATCCGATGCGAAAGTCGAGCTTCCGACCGATAACCGAGTCCAGCGCGATCATGTCGATATCCAGGAGCCACCTTTCAAGAGGCGGAAACTTGCAGACACAAGTGGAGGAGAAGGTAGTCACAGATCTTCTCCTCGTGCACCGTCACCACCATGGAAGAAATTCATTGCTGAAGGTCCTACATCTTTTGTAGAGAATGGACGTAGAAAGTCTGGCAGAACAAATTTGTTACCCCTCGAGCAACAGCCACAATCGAATAAAAGACAGACACGTGCTCGTCATGAAAAGATGGTGGATAAACAAACGAAACCTTCGTACAATGTTAACGCGAAACCTAAGACCGAACGTGAAACTTCGAAGAAGACGCCAATCATCGGACAAGTGAAAAGAGGACCAGGGAGACCACCTAAGATCAAGGTCGAAGAAGATATCAGATCAGACAAATTGATCAGGCCAAAATCAACAAAGCAGTCCAAGAACACCAGGCAACAAGTTTCCCAAACAAACGGTCATATGAAAGATGAGTCCAGTGATACAGAGACGATTTCGATACCTCCTACCACTCTTCAAAAGGTCAAATTCAGAGTGGCATTACCCAAACCATCCATTATGACGCCTGCGAATGTATCACCGCCAAAGAAGTATTCCAGTTTCCAAGACTTTTTCGAAAAAGATGAACAAGAACCATTTGCTGGACAAGAACACTTGAATGGTCAACAGATACAGTCGGAAGCAGAAGCGCGTTACCGGTTGTACGAAGCAAGACGAAAGGGACAGCTGCGTTCGCATTCGGGTTCGACGATTCTCTTGGACAAGCAACTCGAACCACCAAAGCAATACGCTCATCACGATCACTTGTTGCGACACATAGGACACTTTCGAAGTTTACTGCGTCAAGAGAGAAAAGACCATCTAAAGAAGGCCGAACAAATTGCTCACGAGGCGAAGAAATATGTGGAAGACAAACAAAAAAGAGGACGTGTAAAGACTGCTGAAGAACTCGCTCAAGAATATATAGACAAGATGAGAATTCAATATCGAATTGTCGTGAAAGATTTGGAAAAATTATGGTCTGCTGTCGAAGCAGAAGTCAATGCTGGAAGAATCCGTCACTATGAAGAGGAGCAGCAAGCAAAGATAAAGGGACATCTGAATCGCGTACTAGATCGGACTGATCGGATGCTTCAACGTGTTGAAGAATCAGAAGATGGAAGTAACATGGAAGCTGATGCCGAGTCACAGGCAGAGACTGAAGAAGATGTTTCAGATTCTGATAGTGAGGATATATCTGATTCCAGTTCTGATTCTGAAGTGGGAGGCCAACCTGATGATCCAGATATTGGACTGGATGCTGAAGAGCTTCAAGCTAAATATGGCAATTTACCAGATCTTGAGAGCGTCGATACGCCTCAACCTAATCCAATCTCCGACGAAGAGTCTGATCCCGAGACTGAAATGGACAGTGAGTTTGATTCCGATGAAAGTGATGGTAGTGAAGATGCAGATGGATCAGATGAGGAGGAAGACGAAGATGGTGGTGGTCTGCTATCTTTATTCTTTTCCAAGAAGCAGATGACAGAAATGGCTGATGTTGGTGGATCTGAAAAAGACTTGCTTGAACCAAATACGACATTGATTGAAGAGGTGACAGAACCGATGGAAGTTGATCATTCACACACGGAATTACCTTCAAATTCTCTACCTGCTGTTTCAACTCCGGAAATAATGAATGACCTTGTCAGTGCCGAACCAAGCATGCAAACATCACCACAGACGTCAATATCGAAAAGAGCAGAGTCGGAATCAGCATCTTCAATAGAACCACAACAAGAGAACCAACCTCAAATTGCTTCAGACGACAAGCGAAACTCCACTTCAAACGAGGAGCAAGACCTTGTTCCAGACAACAAGTCGACTGGAATTACACCTGTTCCTTCACTGCTTCGAGGTACGCTGAGAGAATACCAACATGAAGGTCTGGACTGGCTCGCAAATCTATATGCTTCAGGTAGAAGTGGTATTCTTGCAGATGAAATGGGACTTGGAAAGACAATACAAAGCATTGCACTTCTAGCTCATCTAGCTACTCGATATGAAGTTTGGGGTCCTCATTTGATTGTTGTTCCAACGAGTGTGATGTTAAATTGGGAAATGGAATTCAAAAAATTCTTACCTGGTTTCAAAATATTGACATACTATGGAAGCTTGGAAGAAAGAAAACAAAAACGTCGTGGATGGATGGCCGATGATAGCTTCAATGTTTGCATCACGTCTTATCAGCTTGTTTTGCAAGATGCTAATTCTTTCAAACGACGAAAATGGCATTATATGATTCTTGATGAAGCTCATAACATCAAAAATTTCAGATCAGAAAGATGGCAGACTATGATGACGTTCAATACAAGGGCCCGACTGCTTTTGACCGGTACTCCCCTACAAAACAATCTGACGGAATTATGGTCATTATTGTTCTTCTTGCATTATGGTCAAGAAGGTCAAGACGATGATGATGCATTTGCTGGTCTCAAAGAATGGTCTGAATGGTTCAAAAGACCAGTTGAATCAATTTTGGAACATGGAAAGCAGATACTTGATGCAGAGGATAAGGAACAGGTTGCCAAACTTCACAAAGTTATCCGACCTTTTCTTTTGAGACGTTTGAAAGCGAACGTCGAGAAACAAATGCCGCTGAAATACGAACATGTCGAAATGTGCCGTCTCTCAAAACGTCAACGACAATTGTATGATGGATTCATGTCAAGAGCTCAAACGAGGGAGACTCTTGCTTCAGGGAATTATTTGTCCATCATCAATGCTCTGATGCAATTACGAAAAGTATGTAATCATCCAGATCTCTTCGAAACTCGTCCTATCAATACATCGTTCGCAATGACAAAATCGGTCGCCGCTGATTTCGAAATACGTGAATTGTTGGTGAGAAAGCGGTTATTTGCAACAGATTTGATTGAAGGGATTGATCTGGACTTTTTACGACTGGCACCGATATCGAATGAAAGAATATCATCAATCGAAAATCTCGAAACGCTTCGTCGACATGCATATCCTCCAATCAAAGCACTCCGAGATTTCCAGTCATTACGTCTAGATCGCCAAGCTATACCCTCCAGTCATTCAAGAAAGGATATCATCACTTCACTGGAAAATATTGGAAGAAAAGCTCGTCTTCAGGACCTTGATCGAACAGTCTATTATGAGGCTTACAAACATCACCAACGTACGATATATGGCAGAGGATTGATAGAAAAGTTGGACTTCAACACGAGTTACCAGAAACTTTCGAGATACACTAATGCACGACCAAGGACAAGATTTTGGGACAAGGATCCACCATTAGCAATATTGAACATGATTCAATCTATCGAGAGTCGAAGTGAACAATTGCAACCACTGGTACAACAGTATGCATGCTTGACACCTGCTGTCATTGCTCTGGACGTCAACAAACTAGCAGTATCCGAAGTCGACATGCCGACTCGAATGGAATTGACCAAAACATCTGATCCCTTTCATCAAGCTCGAATGAAGTTGTCAATTGCATTTCCAGATAAACGTTTACTTCAATATGATTGTGGTAAACTACAACGTCTTGCAAGACTACTTCGAGATCTTCAAGCCGGTGGTCATCGTGCTTTAATATTCACACAAATGACTAAGGTCTTGGATATTCTTGAACAATTCCTGAATATTCATGGTCATCGCTATCTCAGGTTGGATGGTGCCACCAAAATCGAACAAAGACAAATCCTTACCGACCGGTTCAACAACGATACAAGAATATTGGCGTTTATCCTATCCTCTCGGTCCGGTGGATTAGGAATAAATCTCACCGGTGCTGATACAGTGATATTCTATGATCTTGATTGGAATCCTGCAATGGATAAACAATGTACAGATCGAGCTCATCGTATTGGACAAACTCGTGACGTACACATCTACCGATTTGTATCAGAACATACCATTGAATCTAATATTCTGCGAAAAGCCAATCAAAAACAATTACTGGACGACGTTGTAATCCAAGAAGGTGATTTTACAACGGATTACCGTACCAAGGTTTCATATCGAGATATGTTTGATGAAGATGATGTTGCTGGTGCTGCAATGGATCGTGTGCTTGGAAATGATAATAATGCAGTTGCTGCATTTGAACAAGCTGAAGACAAAGAAGACGTGTCTGCAGCACAAGTGGCAACAAAAGAGGTTCAACACGCAGATGATGGTGATTTCGAAGAAAAGTCTGTAACAACACCGCTCACGAATGGAACACCAGGACCTTATGGTGTTACTGATGCTGCAATTGTGGAAGTTGACGATACTTTTCATCATATTGATGAATATCTACTCAAGATGCAAACATACTTGCTTAAAGATGTTGCTCTTGCGTTACCAAAGTCAAAATCGAAGAGAGGGAGAAAGAGGGGTGATGAACATCGTCGACGTCGACCAAGATGACATTGTTAGTCAATGAGTGGAATGTATAATAGTGTAATGATATGAATGTCTTCAACTTTCGAACAGTAACTTGTATCAACCGAGGTGAATTGACAAACATCATCTTAGGGGTCATGTGCAATCCAGACTTTCTGTGGCAGTGTAGAGATGTAGATAACTCGGAGAATACTCCAAAAAGAGTTGACTTTCTTTCAATCAATATACAACTTACAAGCTCGGTTATCATGAGTTGTGCTATCGGCATAAAAAGACCAGCGCCAATTGATCGACGAAATCTCCTGCAGGTCCCTCAAACCCTGTCTATGCCATCATGTGCGTTAGTCACTCGTCATTGTTCTAAGCCCTTGAATAATGCAACGGATCAATTACTACATTTGGTATAATAGTAAATACAAGTATTCTCTTTAATACCCTCTCATGTCATGTTCTCCGTCCTCTGTCATTGACTGCATAATCGAAATTCATCATGGCTTCTCCCTCGAATTTAACGACCAAAAATCTTTCTGGCAAATTTGTCATGGTACGATGGTTCCATGACTGAAGAAGGAGACTTACATCGATAGAACAAATCTTTGTCTGATGACCCTGACAAAACAATGGCTTTACAAGGACTGAGTTGGTTCACACGTAAAGCTATCAGCATCGCTACCGTTGTGGCATGTTTCCTCTCACGGGTTGATGGTCTGAGCTAACTGTATCAGCTTACCATCAAGGAGTACGAGAAAGATTCAGTCTATCATGTGGACATTACATCTGCTGCATCTGGTTTATCTGAAACTCAAGAAGACCGAGTTCTGAATTGGGAGGAAAGAAAACACAACGACAAGTTGTTTGGAAATGTAGTAGGGAGATCGAGATTCTGTACAAAGGAAAACTTTCAGCGAGAAATATCCGGTTCTGAAGATGAGAAGAAGTTCCTACTTGGGCAAACATTGAAGAATGGAAGTCCAGCTTCATTTGAAGAAGGTGATCTCATTCAGAGTATTGCCATCAACCAAGATGGAGCCGGCTGGAAAGCTGAACAAGTTTGGGGATTTGAACAAGTCAACGGAAAGAGATATTACACAAGAAGAGTGGTTGTCAAGAACAAGAGAGGTGATAAGACTGAGATCATTCGATTAGTCTATGACTACAAGGGACCATTAGAAGTTGAGGATGATGGACTTGCATACTGAAACTTCGATTGACGAACGAGGCCAGCTCTAGAGTAGAGCACTTGATGATGCTTCAGAACAGCGAGAAGGTCATCAGCGCATCGATAGACAACTCTTTAGGCTGAAAGGATCAACATTGTGGCTTGTTGATTTCAGAGTTCTGCCAATGCGGCACACATAGCGTTGATATCCAACCTCGGTAATTCAGATGTAACAACTTACAACCTGGAGGTGTGACATCATAATGTGACATCAATTAGACAGCATTCTCAAATCTTGGGAGGAGATAAAGTAAGGTACTGAGCTTCTTGACCTTGGGCCTTATGGCAGGTGATAGATTTGCACTCATTTTGTGTTGATCAAGGCCAAGATGTTGCTCGACAAATCGAGTTACCAGACTAATGCGGTTAAGCTTCAATGATCGTTCAATGTGATTTGCTGGTGGACTTGCTTTCATATCAGCTGACGAGTCACAAGCACAATGAGGATGAGAATGAGACGCGTCAGGGCTTTGTCAAATGTCGGCAAGTATTTTTGTTCAAAGATAGTAGAAGCATTTCGACCTGTGGGTGGGATGATACTTATCACTAGTGACTGGTCTTGAATTTGATAGGAGGTATAGTTCCGAGTCGATAATCGCTGATTGTCTGTTGTGACCAAGCGTTCGCCGTAACATACTTGGGTCTGTCACGATCCTTCTATGAAGCTCATCTATTAAGGAAGAGTAGGTTTCTGATTCACCGATTGAAGAAATAGTCAGAAATCCTCCCGGCGTCATTTGGCGCGTCCTTCGTTGACAGACTGCCATGGCAGTACAGAAGCACCGGCAATATCGAATAATCTGAGAACGAAGCGGAGATCTGTTCCTCACCTCTCGAACCTCATGAAGTTGTCGTCCGAGGATTTGCTCGAGTTCACTCCACTTGAAGCTTATTGACACGTAAATGAACCGGAGAGACAGACAGCCATATCACTTGTAAAACGCGAACGCGTACAGTATAGATTCTGGACCCAGCCCGTAATTAAGCTAGAATCTCGGAATTGGTTCGAGATTGTTTTGGAGAAACAAGCCTCGGGACTCGACCACCGGTCACTTCTCCGCATATCTACAGTGCAATGCCAGTATTTGTGATATTGAATGAAAGCTATCCGAGTTGTAAACGAATTCACTGCTAATTGACTTCTCTCTTGACCTTTACGAAGCATGGCTGCGAGGCGAGTATTGTTGAGGTCAATTCCAGCATTGACAGCTAGACCGATAACCCAAGTAGCACGAACGAGATTCGTCATGGCTCCCATACATCAAACTGCGAAGAGGAGATTGCATGCTACAGCCCAGCAACTTATGCCTACTGCCAGCGCTGCTACATCGACGGCAGAAGAATATCCTACTACCCACGAACAAATCAAAAATCCCATCGATACGAAGAACTTCATCGATAACAAGTTTGTCGACTCGAAAACAACACAATGGATTGATCTTCATGATCCTGCTACAAACAATCTAGTCACAAGAGTACCACAAAGTACAGATGCAGAATTGAAAGCTGCTGTTGAATCAGCATCGAAGGCTTTCCCAAAATGGAAGGCTACTTCAATTATGCACAGACAACAAATCATGTTCAAACTTACAGCTCTGGTCAGAGAGAATATGGATAGATTGGCTGCTTCAATTACATTGGAACAAGGCAAAACATTCGCTGATGCCAAAGGAGATGTCTTGAGAGGTTTGCAAGTTTGCGAAACAGCCTGCGGTATAACTACTCAATTGACTGGTGAAGTCATTGAGGTTGCAAAAGATATGGAAACAAGATCATACAGAGAACCATTGGGTGTTGTGGCAGCCATTTGTCCGTTCAACTTCCCAGCCATGATTCCATTATGGAGTGTCCCATTGGCAACAGTCACTGGTAACTGCCTGTTACTTAAACCGTCTGAGCGTGATCCTGGTGCAGCAATGATCATTGCAGAATTATGTCAAAGGGCTGGTTTTCCTGAAGGTGTTGTCAACATCATTCACGGTTCAGCAAAGACTGTTGATTTCATCATTGATGAACCTGCGATCAAAGCTATTTCATTCGTCGGTTCGAACAAAGCAGGAGAGTATATCTTCACAAGAGGTTCAGCAAACGGAAAACGTGTACAAGCCAATCTTGGTGCAAAGAACCATGCTGCTGTTCTACCAGATTGTAACAAGAACCATGCATTGAACTCCATTGCTGGTGCAGCATTCGGCGCAGCTGGTCAGAGATGTATGGCGTTGAGTACTTTGGTTATGGTAGGTGAAACTAAGGAATGGCTTCCCGAACTTGCAGAAAGAGCCAAAGCATTGAAAATGGACGGTGGATTTGAAGAAGGTGCTGATCTTGGTCCATTGATTTCACCTCAATCAAAGAAACGTGTTGAAGATTTGATCGCAAGTGCTGAAAAGGAAGGAGCTACTATTATGCTTGATGGTAGAGGACAAAAGCCAGAGAAATATCCAAACGGCAACTGGGTAAGTTTGTCCATCAGATACCGTAACAATACTAACAGTCTCTAGGTCGGTCCAACAATCATCACGGGTGTTAAGCCGCATATGAAATGCTACACTGAAGAAATCTTCGGCCCTGTACTTGTTTGTCTTGAAGTTGATACATTTGATGAAGCAATCCAACTCATCAATGCAAATGAATATGGTAATGGTGCTGCTATCTTCACTAAATCTGGTGCAACCGCCACAAAGTTCCAAAAGGAGGTTGAAGCTGGTCAACAAGGCATTAATGTACCAATTCCAGTACCTCTACCTATGTTCAGTTTCACTGGAAACAAGAAGAGTGTCGCTGGCGGTGGCGTATCAAACTTTTACGGCAAAGATGGATTGCGATTTTATACACAATGGAAGACTGTAACGAGTTTGTGGAAGGCTGAAGATGCTATCGCTACTGAAAAGAATGTTGCTATGCCTACACATTCTTAGGGTATTTGAATTCAGATTGTGAAAAAGTTTGATGTATAATCAATGAGATGCTATGATGAATTTAGATTCGAATTTCTATCGAACATACCAAACATGAGAATGCCTCGTTGATTGTTGAAATGTATTGCGATACTCTCACACAACACCACGTGCGTCATCGGAGTAGTCATTAGAAACATTTGTATGGCTGATGAGTCCCACTGTTTTATGAGTATCACTTCATTTTTCAACAGACTGGCTTTTTATTTCTGCTCAATACTTTACATCGCTATCAACATCATGGCACCTAATTCAACTATCATACTGTGTCGACATTCACAAGCTGAACATAATGTTGATTTGGATTATAGTAGTAGGTAATTTGGTTCGGCACAAAGGCATGCAAAAGTAACAATTTCATAAATAGTACCTGATGCACCTTTGACAGCATTGGGGAAGAAACAATCTGCAGCACTTGCTCCTCAAATACCAGAACTACAACGACAGGTGGATGTCGTGATCACGTCACCACTGAAACGTACATTACAAAGTACAATGTTGGGATGGGGACCTGCCGTTGAAAGATTAGGCATCAAAAATGTGATATGCTTACCACAAGCTCAAGGTATATTCTCCGACTCGACTTGAATTGGACTAACAAGTTGAAAGAATGCAACGCATTTCCTTGCGATACTGGTAGTTCAAGAGAAGTATTGGAATCATTGGATGAATTTAAAGATTTCAATTTCGAATTACTTACTTCTGATTGGAACAGTAAGAAAGGTTTTTATGGTATGTATTTGAGTGAGAAATGTTCATGTCGTTAACATCTATAGCCGCCGACGTGAAATCACTGACCGAAAGAGCACGTTGGGTTCGACAATATCTCCGTGATCGTCCCGAAGAAACTATATTACTTGTGGCTCATGGTGATGTCTTGAGAAGAATTACAGCATCTGCTCAAGGACCAAGTAATTTAGGATGGAGAAATGCTGAGGTTAGGATCTTCAAGTTCGATCCCAAGACTGTTGATACGGATGAATGTTTTCTTTATCAAGAAGAGGATGTTGCTGCCGCTGCTGGTTATCATTCCAGATCTACTCATATCGAAACCAACGGTCATTTGTGAGGTTGAGTGTTAAATGTGACAAATAGAACTAGAAATAGAGATAGAATGTTTGCAATGACCGACTAGATGTGGTGAACAGCTTATCAGCCATTTGAATCGGCGAGTAGGACCGACACATTTCCTTCGACATGACCGTCTATGCTGTACCAATCCCTGTTGTAATCGCAGTCTCACGCGCTCTGATCATAACAATATGCTCAGAAGTGCTGTAGTCAGGAATCGACTCGAAATTAGATAGACGCTTGACTGACAAAAGACATATTTCTGTCCCTAGACTTCTTCTTGCTATGCGTATGCTGAGAAGCAATGTGTAATTGCGAAGGGATGATTGCCCTTCGACACATATGCAGAAGTGATTGTATGCTGGAACTTTTCATCGGAGGTCGGAAGGCTAGACAGCCATCAAACATGTGCAGCGTCAATGGTTCGCATCATACGCCATCATTTTTGTATCCTGAATCATGGAACCACAGAAACACATGGTGTAGAATCGCTGCGATTGATTCATAGAAACGTAGCTCGTTAAGCTTCACCTCTGATGTAATATATTTGTGATACGAATCTGCTGTCTTTGCCAATCGGAGTACAAGGTGTTTCCCCGCAAATACTACTTACTGCCTGAACGCGATTCATCCTACAGATGTTTAAACCATTGAAGTACAAATGCTTTCCGCTTTCACGGCTGAGCCGATAGTCGAGCTTAAGCAGCGGGACAAATCTAAAATCGACTCCATTCTTGCACATGGCGATCAATTGTTTGTAGGATTGAATACTGGCTCATTGCGAATCTATCGAACGATCGAACCTCCTTCACGAACTGACGATTCCTCTCTCGAGAATGACGAACCCAAACTTCCACCTAAAAAGTCTGAATTGCTACGGGAATATGAGAAGTTCTCAAAATACAAAATCGAACAGCTTGCTGTATTCAAAGAAGCTAACATTCTCGTTTCGCTGAGTGGAAATGCTGTTTCAATTCATGATCTTGGTAGCTTCGAATTACAACAAACATTGGCAAAGACGAAAGGCGCAAGTACATTCGCTGCAACAAGTAATGTTGTCACTGATCCTTCAACTGATGTACCATCTTTGGTTAGTACACTTGCAGTCGCAGTCAAGAGAAGGTTACTATTATGGTCATGGCATGATGGAGAACTGACTACGGAAGCACAAGAGATTGCGCTAGTCAATGGTATCAAATCATTGACATGGGCTACGGGTTCAAGAATTGTGGCGGGGTTACAAAACAACTATGTTATGGTCGATATTGAAACCCAGAAGGCAAAACCAATCTATGGACCTGGTAGTATTGGAGGTGGACCAGAACAAGATAACAGTCGACTGGGAGGTATTGGGTCTGGTACTATGAGTTATATCGGCATGGGTAGTATGGTACCAAATCCACTAGCCACTGGTCTAGGTCAAGATGAAATGTTACTTGCAAGAGATATCAATTCACATTTTATTGATCGTTCTGGAGAGCCGATAGGGAGAAGACAAATACCATGGAGGAACGCACCTCATGCAATTGGCTATTCATATCCTTTCCTGCTAGCATTGCAAGATTCATCCAGAGGTATACTTGAAGTTCGAAATCCACAAACATTGACAACGTTACAAACGATTGATCTTCCTTCAGCAACGTTACTTCAAGTACCAAACCCAAACATCAGTCTTGCACATCAAGGGAAAGGATTTCTGGTAGCAAGTGAGAGAGTTGTATGGAGAATGCAAGGGTTGAATTATGATGCACAGATTGATTCCCTTGTTGAATCAGGTGCATTTGATGAAGCAATCAGCTTACTACAAATGATCGAAGAAACATTAATTCGAGACAAAATTGGAAGATTGCGGGAGATAAAGATGCAAAAGGCTCAGAAATTGTTCGACGACAAGAAGTATCGAAATGCATTGGATTTATTTGGAGAGGTTTCAGCACCACCAGATCGTGTCATCCAGATGTATCCAGAAATTATATCTGGAGATCTAGCTGTCAAATCAGCGCCATCGAGTCCGAAGAAAGGTCACAAACACACCGATTCGAACGCAACTCTTCGTCCTTCTAGACAAGATGATGCTGCCAGCATAAGAAGCGTCAAACGTGAAGAAATATCGGACAAGGATTTGAAGTTGGCTGTACGAGAACTACAACTATTTCTTGCTGATGTTCGAAGGCGTCTCCAGCCTTTTTTCAATCCTGATCAATCTGTTAGGGATATCAGTGATGTTCAAATTAATGCTCAAGCGGAAGATATCAAAACAGTCACAGAATATTTGCTCGGCTTTGACAATCTTGAGGGGATCGATATTGGTGAAAGACTTTTAGAAGTCGCTACACGTGTCGATACAACCTTATTCAGAGCACATATGTATGCGACACCATCTTTAGCCGGATCTCTTTTCAGAATCTCCAACTTCTGCGATCCTGATGTTGTCATTAGCAAACTTGAAGATAGTGACCGATACGGAGATCTTATCGGTTTCTTGTACGGAAAAAGATTGCACCGACGTGCGTTAGAGATGTTACAAAAGTTTGGAAAAGCGGACAAAACGGAAGATATCGACGCTTCACTTCATGGACCAGAACGTACAGTTACCTACCTACAAAATCTGTCTCCAGAGTTGATTGAATTGATATTGGAATTTGCCGAATGGCCACTCAAGTCAAATCCATCGTTAGGTATGGCTGTATTCATCACAGACACCGAAATCGCAGAACATCTGCCAAGAGAAAAAGTACTCTCCTTTCTGGAAAAGATTGATAAATCTCTTGCATTGCAGTATCTAGAGCATGTCGTTGATGAGTGGCATGATGGTACACCAGAACTTCATCAGAAGTTGCTGAGTCTGTATCTTGAATTGTTGAAGCAAACTACTGGAAACGAACAACAAGAAATGCTGTCCAAATTCCTTACAATGCTTAAGTCATCAACTCAATACTCTCCAGCGAAAATGCTAGGTATGCTACCAAAGGATGACCCAACATTCTATGAAGCAACTGCTGTTGTATTTAGTAAGATGGGACAACACAAACAAGCATTACAAATCTATGTTTTCAAGCTTCAAGACATCAACAAAGCTGAAGAATATTGCAATCAAGTATATGTGGAGGAATCGACTAAGAATGATCACACACCAGCATCAAGAAGAAAATCTTCCATGGATCCAGTTGATGAGGAATATTCAATCTATCATATGTTGTTGAACCTTTATCTCAATCCACCAAATGGAGAGAAACCATTGGTTAGGCCTGCAATTGAACTGATGGCCAAACATGGACCAAGATTACCTGCAAGTTCAACATTGGAAATGATACCGAATGATCTACTTATCAATGAACTTGAATTTTATTTCCGTGGAAGAATAAGAAATGCAAATACAGCCATGAATGATGCCAAGATCATCGCAGGTCTGAGAAAGGTCGATAATGTGAGATTACAAGCTGGACTATTACTCGGCGAAGAAAACTCTACGGTTCATTCAAATGGTGGAAGACAAAGAAAGGTCAAAGTCGATGAAGATCGTGTTTGCGGAGTTTGCTATAAGAGACTTGGGAGTAGTGTTATCAGTGTATTTCCTGATAATTCTGTCGTTCACCTTGGTTGTGCTAATAGAAGACAAGCGGAACTCACAGCAAGAGCTTAAGATGGATATTGATACCCAAAGTATGGAGTTCTTGGTAGTAATGAGCAACATTGATAGCGAATTCGATTTAATGATATCATTTTGACGCGTTTCGACGCGTTTGAGAAGGGTAGAGTTGGAGAAAAGGATTGTCCAATCAATTCGTACTGCGGACAATCGTGCATGTGCTACTGTTGTGTTTCATGTAATGTCGATGTTGGAATTGCATTCTCGGTCACTCAATTCGAAGAATAGCGACAGAACCGAAAATGTCGAATGCTTCATCTCAATTGTCCTCTCTCGAATCGAGACAACGTCAGGTTTCACAAGCACAACGTACCATCGAAGCAAAAACCGCTTTTGTTGCGTCACTAACTTCAGCTGGTGCTAGTATTGATACTGAGCTACAAGAAAGAGCAAAGAACATTCATGCAAATGACAAGGCATTGACAAAACAAGAGAAGGATCTGAGAAAAGAAACACAGAAGTTAGCAAAACAAAATGATACAATGCAGAAATTTGTAGACAAATCGAATAAACAGTTGGCCTCGTTTGATAATCTTGAACTTATGCAAGCAGATCTCGACCAGGATTTGGATGAACTTGAAGAGATGTTGAAGATGGTTGAAGGAGAGGCGGAACAGGAGCATGGGCATACAGAAGAATCAAGCGGATGAGATATGTGGTATTGAAGAGCGGTGTTGCACTGACCTGTCAGAGATTGTTGGTCGTAGCGGGCGTGTGAGTGGAACAGCGAGAGAAGACTTCGTTAGCAAAAGGGCATGTGTTTTGTAGAACGAATAGTGTTACTCGACTCGGCCCTCATATTGACGAAGTTGTCGCTGCTGATTTCGAGATACTGGTCGGCAACTTAAGCGGGTGCATTAGGGACGGTGACTAAGTGTTGAGGATGGGAGGGACGGATAATCTCGTCAAATATGCAAGTTTGACCTGTATAAGTCTGGAGTCTCGATCAAATTTCCAGGGCATGTTGCTGGTCAAGATGTCGAAGTCATCACCTCGACCAACTCTCGATAGGTGTTACTGAACTGCCATCACCTTCCTTGATCCTTTGCGGGTGTACATTGTCTCAATTGACTGACGGATCATCTTGCCACGGATGACGCGAGGCTCACTTCTCCAGCAATCGTTCGCATTGAGGTGGGTGAAATCGTTAGTGACACGACAGCAAGAACAGCTTCAGATCAAACGTTAGTCACCAAATTCACTATGACTCAGGCACACATCATCACCACCAGGGCTGAAAACCATACCGATTGGCCTCATAGCTATGGATAAGTTGACTTTCAATTCGTTCTATTCCCTCCCTCGACTTCATCGATGACCCGGATTATTACGACAGTACGAACAATATCTGTTACACGCATTATTATCTGCTTAAGCCTGCTGGAAGTCGAAGTCTACTGATTTACCATCTTCTGGTCCTGTCTGCAATCAATTTGCTCAACATGATTACAATGATGAGTTTTCGATTCATCGCATTCATCATGCTGGTTCTTGCAATATCTGCGACTGCTATCACCTTGTCAACTCTCTCTACAGCAACCTCCACCACTCATGAACCCATCACTCACACTGTTGATGTTGGAAAGGTAATCAACATACCCGAATCTGTCATCATATCTAATCATTGTAGAATGGCTTTACATTCGCGCCAGACACAACTTATGCCCTGCCAGGAGACGTCGTTGGTAAGTTCTTGATTTGCCAGTCTTTCTCCGATCTAACCTCCGTCAGAATTCCGATTTTATCCTCTCAATCATAGTGTTGTACAATCAATCTATGGATCTCCCTGCATACCTGTCGAACTCACTGGTCACGATCGTAAAGGTTTTCATTCAGGATTTCAACCAATCGATACTGTATCCGATGATCCTCCAAAATTTTCGATTACAATTCAAAACACAGAGCCGATATTCTTCTATTGTGGCGCACCGAATTCATGTATTGGAAACGGCATGGTTGGAGCGATCAATCCTAACGGCAATCAGACTGTAACAAATCAACGATTGATGGCGGAGAACTCCACAATCATGTTGAACCCGGGCGATACATTTCCAAGTGAGGAGACATCCACGACTTCATCAACACCCACGGCGACTGCGACAAACATTTCCCCTTCACCCGTACCATCGACTACGCACAAAAATGGTCTCTCACCTGGTGCAATCATTGGTACAGTCATTGGTGTGTTCACCGCATCGATCTTGATAACTGTATTGACCTTATACCTCTTCTATCGTCGAAAGAGATCTGGAGACAGCACCACGACTCGCTCGATAATCAAGCCGTATATTTCAGGTCCTTCCACTTCTCGCCCATCAACAATGCAAACAGGACCAAGCGAAACTGCTGATACTCCATATGTTCATCCCATTCATTTAGAGGATGTTATATCGACATTACATAGGACGCCATCTGAACATCGTCAAGCAGAAGCATCGAAACGATTCATTTCACCTGTTTCAAGACAACCAGAATCAGTCTACGATCGTCGTAGTGGAGTGTCTGCTCTGACGAGCCTTGAGGTGTCTCGTCAAATCAATGATTACAGTATGTTTGATGGTAGCAATCAATGGAAGTGAATCGGACAGTGGCCATTGAGGCGATCAGAATAAGAGAAGTTTCAAGTGTTGAATGAATTCAGATCAGTGGTTCGAGATACAACGTCCCCTCCTCGAACAATATAGTATGGAGATTGGCCGTGATGACCATACATGTTGTTTGATAGACTTCGCTTGTTATTGCAAGGGTCCACGTCTGCAAGGTCTCGATGATTGCACAGAAGGTCAGGTATACTTTTGGAGGAATATTGCAAGGAACTTTACACAATACGAACCAGGCTATCACCGCGAGTATTCTATTGTTCACCTTGGGTGAGTGGAGTCTTGGGTATGGAGGTCACATGCTTGGTATACAGCGTTGATTGAGTCGATTGGGTACAATTTGATTCTGTTTCTATGATGCAATGAGTCTGCCTTATTTCGTAGATTTACGTCCTGAATTGGAAGCGCATACCATTCGTGAACCTGTCTCCAGATCTGATTTCAAGATCTTAAAAATTGCTAGAAGCCCATATCGCATTCGAGGTCCTTTGCTTAGGTGCAAGCCAAACGGAAATCTGGTCCAGCACATGTTGGCCGCAACTTCTCCCTCTCTGCATATTCTGCGGCTTCTCATCACGTTCTTATAAAATCAGCATCTCTTCTTGTCAACTATCAATCTAATTGCACTCCTGTATCGACGAGTCTGCTTCAATTGTTGCATCCAGAATGAATACATCCATCGACGCGTTTCGTCATCGTACCGATCATCATGGAACCCGCGGCCAAAAGACAATCCTTGTATCGTCCCGCTTGATACTATCGCAACCGATCCCGTTTCAAGCTGTCCCATCTCATTATCTTAGCATTCATGGGCTGGTGCAGATTGGACAATTAAATCGACTCAATGGCATCTTACAGCTTTCGAGACGATTATAGCGATGGAGCACATCCAGACATCATTCAAACAATCACGGAGTTGAACACTCAAATACAATCACCATATGGTGATGACGAATATACAAAAGATGCCTGTACACTCATTCAAAGAATGATGAACACACCAGATGCAGCTGTTCATCTAGTGGCAAGCGGTACTTTAGCAAACATTATATCCATCAGCAGCTGCTTACGTTCGCATGAAGCAATCATTACAGCAAGTAGTGGACATATTGTCGGTCGGGAAGCAGGTGCAATTGAAGCTACTGGACACAAATTGATTGCAGTACCACCAGTGAAGGGTAAGTTGACATCAGAAAGTATTCTCCAGGCTCTACAGGAAAATTCACAATTCCCACATATGGCGAAACCACGTATGGTATACATTTCCAACTCCACTGAGGTTGGCACAATTTACAGTAAATCGGAACTCACCGTAATATCTGAATTATGTCAAAAGAAAGGACTCATTCTCTTTCTCGATGGTGCACGTCTTGGTGTAGCTTTGGCCTCTGAATTCAATGATCTAACTTTGGAGGACATTGGTCGCTTGACCGACATATTTTGGATTGGTGGTACAAAGCTTGGTCTCCTACTAGGAGAAGCTATAGTCATAACCAATTCAGCACTGAAGGGAGATTTTGCATATCACATCAAACAAAGAGGTGGTCTTTTGGCCAAAGGTCGTGTTTTGGGTGTTCAATTTCAAGCATTGTTCAGCAATAATCTGTTCTTCAACTTGGCTTCACATGCAAATGCTATGGCGAAAGCATTATCTGTTGGAATAACGAGAGCTGGTCATCGACTAGTTGATGATACCGCTACAAACCAGGTATTCGCCATTCTTCCTGATGACATTATTCGGAAGCTTCAAGTGACTTTCATATTTTATATTTGGAAGAAGATGGATGACGGAAAATCAACGGTGCGGTTAGTTACATCATGGTCGACTTCAAAGGAGCAAGTCGAAGCATTTATTCAATCTCTGTAAATCAATTCGAACGGGGTTTCGCCAAGTCGAATGATCTCAATATTCAACTTGGATCCATCTATGCGACTCAGATTACTAGACCTGGGTTGGCTCACAAATTAATTTCTAGAGTGTAGCAGAATCGGTGATGCACCATAGTTGGTGGCGTACGCAGGAGTACGCCAGTCTGACTTCGCGACAAGTCGACAATCTGGTACGTGTGCTAGATACAAATTATGTCTCTAATTGTACATCCGTGCCGGCAGGACCCAAATATCCATGGCTATTCGTCCCATTGACAGTGAATTGAGGTTTATACTCACCTCTTTGGATCTTCTCGCACACTGACTTCAGTGCTTTTGCCCCATAGACGAAATCATCCAAGTCTAAGTAAATCTCAGCAGAAAACCTTGCCAACCAAGCGCCATTATGGAAAGTTATAGCGATATAACAGTCATGGCCGTCGATCAGCTCTTGCGTCAAGAAATTTGTGACTATAGGTATATCTTCGACTGGAACAGTCCCCTCCAATTTCGATTCACCAGCGACCATCAATGGAAGCCAAACATTTGCAAACGCGACTCGACTTCCTTCTGGTATATTAAGGGGAGTCGTACCTAATATCTTGACAATCTCTTTCTCACCTTTCTCCGCAAGTTCAAAACGATATCTCTTTATTGATTCCTCACCTCCACAAACTTGCTCTCTAAATTCAAGAGCTGCTGGTATACACATTGCTGGCGCTGTATCTATTGTTCCTGTATATTCAAATTGTGCTGCAAATGCATTTCTTGGTTTTGTAAGTGGCATCGGGTTGAAAACAGACTTCTTTTTGAGACTCTCAAGTTGAACGAATCCATGAGAAGTCGGTATTGATGATCGCATCAATTGTTGATTTCGAAATGGTACATAGAGGATTGCTACAGCTCGAGGGACGAATAACCACCTGGAACGTCAGCAATGCTTTTCGAATCTTGGTCAAACTTACTTGTGACAATTTGTTACCAAGAAATCCGGTTGAAGAGAACCAACATCCAATGGTATGTGACCAATGCCATGAGCACCGTCAATCAAACTCAATACGTCATGGTCACGACATACTTGAGTCAGTCTTTCGAATGGCATGCGAACACCGGGTAAGCTTGTGATGGTGTCAAATATTGCCACTCTGATCGAAGAGTGGCTCTTTAAGACGGAAAGGAACTTCTCGATTAATTCGTCATTCGATATTGGAAGGGTGTATTCGACTTCAACTATCTCAACTGGGGTTGTTTCTTCGAGATATTGAAGTGTCTTTTCCATTGCTCCATAAATGGTACTGAAATAGACAATTTTATCTCCATCTTCGAACCTCATATTCCGAAGAATACTGTTGAAACCTGTCGTTGCATTCGGTACAATCACCAATTCATCGGTATCGACATTCAACATCTTGCCTAAAGTTGCGCGAATTTGATTGAGTCTTTCTGGAAAGATGTATCTTATCAAAACATCTGGTTTCGATTCTGCTTCATCTTGAAATGAGCGTAAAGTATCTCGGACATGACGAGGATGTGAACCGAATGAACCTGAGAGGTGTCAATCCTGTTGCGATGAACAAAATGACTACAGACCTTGATTGAGATTGATGTATTTTTGGTGGAACATGAAATGTTCATCTCGCATTTCTTTGCCAAACTTGGTGGAACCCATGATAGATTACTCTCAAGTTAGGACTTGATATAGCGTATTATTTACTGTAACAAAGATAACGGAGACGCGAGAGTCGACAAAGAGTTGTGCGACGAATTCTCCTAGGCAAGATTCATCCAAAATCTAGACCTGCTTCTGGGATGTCCGACAAGAATGCAACGCTCGAACCTTTTCTCGGAAGGTTTACTGAGTACATCTCGAAATTGCCGAGATGAGTCAAGTGGAAACTGAACAATCATTATACTTTGCGGTTCGAGCTCAGACATTATACGCGCCCTTTGACATGTTATTGTGTGGAGAAGCTTACAAAGCTCGATGCAATTATATAAGCTTTATCTCAATCGATGGCTGAAATTGACTGAGCAAGCGAAGATTGTATGATTGATTGGAAGCTATTTACAGTCAGAGGTCAAGTAACCTATTTGCGTCGGCTATCTACCTGTAAAAATGGAGTTCCGCGTGAAATAGAGCAGTTTGGAGAAGTCAAGTAATCGATCACCATGCATCGAGTCGAAGTATAAAGTATGAACAATCCTCAATCGACCTCATTACAACTTGAAACGATTTCAATCTTGCTGTACTATTTGAAACATGTCGGAACAAATTGCTCACTCCATTGTATCTACAAAAGATGCACCTGCACCTATTGCACCTTTCTCTCAAGCAACAGTTTATAATGGAATGATATATTGTTCAGGTAATCTTGGAATGGATCCAATCACGATGAAATTGATTGAAGACAGTGTAGAACAAAGAACTGTAAGAGAAGATGTGTTGTCAATACAAGCGCTAAATCAGATCAGATTCAAGCTATCAAAAATCTTTCAGCAGTCTTGGAAAAGGCAGGAAGTAGTCTCTCAAAGGTATTGAAGGTGAATGTCTTCTTGACATCAATGGATAATTTCGCCGAGATGAATAAAGGTTACGAACAGGTTTTCAAACAGCCTCTTCCAGTATGAAGACTTGCCACTAATTGAGCTCTACTGATATTTGACAGGCAAGAACGTGTGTTTGTGTCAAGGCATTACCAATGAACTCTGATGTGGAGATTGAATGTACAGCATATATCTGATTCATCTGAGCAATGAAGATAATCTGGAGTAAAGGCATCATAAGGTGCATCATGTACACCTCTACATTTGATTGCTGAGTACGACTTTACACCACCTGCTAGCAGAGCTGATAGCAGGTGTTAGGAGATAATATAACTCATGAAACTAGGCCATTAGAATAACTATCATTGGGTATCGATATTCATAACGCTCACAACAAATACAAATCATTCAATCGTTCCATCGTTCCATACATCCAGTCGATATCATCAAGTTTCATATCTCGAATTAATTTCTTGTCGAATCACCGTACCTTGTCTCGTTGGTGTAGGTGTTGGACTACCATCTCTTTCGCCACGTATAGTTGATGCTGCACTTCTTAAAGGACGTACACGTGAACCAACAAAGCCTTTTCTATTCCTACCAGTCCTGCCACGACCCAGCCAGTTCAGCTTTAGTTGCTTATTCAGATCTTCCATCTTGTTTTGAGCTTCATCACCAGATTGTATTGAACATAAAACTGATAGACATTGAAGCATTCTTCCGACAGTCTCTGTAATTCTTGCTGATGAACTATCACTTGGTCTTGCAGCAGGTGGTGAACTGAATGATTGAAAAGCGACATCTTGGGCTGGGTTACTTCCAGTAGAAAGGTTAGAAGCAGCTCTTGATCTTCCAGTACTTGATGTACCAAGTAAAGTACTTGTCTGTGAACTGTAACTTGAATAAATCGGATCGAGAGCTGAGATTCGATCGCTTCCTCCGCTATCCCCACGAGATCTGGTATTTGAATCCAGTCTTGACAGACTTGCATTGATTGTGTCCAAACTTAACCTTGAGAATGTCGCTCGTAGGATATCGAACCTTGGTAGTATAATTGTATCCCGGAACGATATGAGCAATGTTCTTCGAACTTCAAGTTCTTCTCCAGCTGCGACATCTGATAAGCCATCACCACTTGTAGGTGAGGATGATAATTGTCCACCACTATCAGAATTTGGTAAAGCACCCCAGAATTCCGCCGCCATTTTCGGTGATGTAAGAACTGTTCCACGACCTTTGAATTCTTGATCAAGAGGCAGGAAGACCGCTTGCATGAATGGCAATATCGTACCAAATACCGATGTCCACATTGTGACAAGTCTTGATACCAACATTTCATCTGGTAGATTTCGCAAAGTGTGATTTAAACTTAAAAATCCTGTTCGTAGGAGATCCTCTAAATCACCAACGATAATACTCGGTTCTCTTTTGATGACACATTTTTGAATGTGAATACTGACAAGTCGATTTAGATCTTCCACAGCTATCCGCACTTCTTCTCCTTCGAACACAGCAAGGAGCTTCGCCTTCAGTAAGTCCCATGCATCATCAGGTGTCATGTTGTTTAATCCGAAGCCGGATAACACTTCTTTGAGATCTGAAGTGTAAGGAGTATGAAATGATCCGGATGTATTTGTCATTGTTGTAGCTAATCCATGGAAAGATGGCCATTCCAAGGTTTCTTCTCCTCGACTATTCACCGCTTCGAGAGCCTGTGCTTTTTCTTCTTTCTTACGTTCGCGTAATGCTCTTCCACCATGACGAAGATCAAGACCTGATACTGATTTTGAGAAGGATGAAGTATGTGTGGGTGACGATGGCGCAAATGAATAGAGTGATTGAGGATTATTTATATCAACTGGTTGTGATGTTGAATTTGCCGAAGATAATGGTAGTGAATAGTGATCATCTTTATCTTTCAACTTCAACTTTTGTCGAAGTCCATGATGTTTCGATTTATCCTTTTCTGGTTTGATAGGAATGATGGTAGAGGACGATGGATTTGCTAAATTGTAAAATGACGAATTGTTAGATGAAAGCGTATCAGCTAGACTTGAAGTTGAAGCATTGACAACTTTTGATAATCCACTTGTGGGAGGTTTGTTAGGAGATGGTACTGGCTTCTCCTTTGCTTCCTTCTCTTTATTGCTGATGATACCGATATGTTTTGGTCGAAATCTTCTCAATCCTGTCTTCTTTGCTTCCTTTTCTTCAGATTGTATTATTCTGGGAAACACCGCACTTGCTGCCGTCGCTGCTGCTGTTGTACCAATCAGCCCATTTCTATATTGTGTTTCTGGGTCTTGAGTAGGTAATCTTTGTTCTGAGGTATTTGATCCTGCACTACTTCTTCTACCATCATCTTGTGTAAAATCTCCTATTGGTATATTTGAAGATCTTCGGCGAACATGTGCATTTCCAGCTTGTAAATGTTGCATAGCAGCTTGTGCAGCAATCCTGGATGCTGACGGTCCCAAACCAGCGTTATCTTGTGAAGCCAATGATGCTGATGGCATTGATGGTTCGAAGAATCCTTGTGAATGTTGTCTTCTATGACCTGATACTGCAATAGCAGATGCTTTTCTTGATCCATCATTCGAATATGGTATTGAAGGTCTTGAAACCAACGAAGTTGTACTTCCATTTTTGCTTGAATATCCAGACGGTGGTCCCGTATATACTGTTCTTTTAGGTACTGAAAGGTTGGTAACATTTGAGGATTGAGATGAATCACTATTACTTGATCCAGGTCTTTGACTTTGTTTTGACGATGATCTCAATCTATCAGGAGATATTGGAGGTGCAGGCGATCGATATACATTTCTTCTCGGAGGTGGTTCCATCGTGGATTCGAGGGGAGGAGCCGTTGGATCAAAAGAGTCGTTGTCGCATTGGATTGGGCGGATACTGCGATGATTTGAAGTACAACAGAATTCCGAACGGTACCTGATCGACGCGCCTGAAGGTGAAGTCATTCTCCCCGCAGTCTGTTCACATTTCGATCTCAGATTTCATATCTCGAAACATCATCACGACATACTGCAAGGTCGCAAACATTCGGACTCGTTCAAATCGGTCCTACGGAACTAGTTGTTGCTTCATACTTTCAGGTTGTCATACTTAACGATGGCCAGTGAAGCAACGAGCGCTACATATACTGCGCCGGACTCTTCACATGTATTCGAACACATACCCATTGCGACGATAGGAGCAGATGTACAGTCAAAGAAGGAATACTTTACTGCCCTACGCACGTCTACAAAATTACTGCAACATGACATCAATGTCTTTCTGACACAAAAGATGGAAGAAGATAAAGCCAAAACGAATGGTGCATCGCAACATGCGATCAAAGACGAAGAAGAAGAGGAGAATTATGGTGAAGAGAAGGTAGAAGAGGATTGAATCGAAGATATCAAAACTACGAAATCAATCACCAGCTGATACAATTGGACCAGATTATTACATCGCTGTCATGAAAGTAAGTATACATAGCAATGGATACCATTCGTGGTAACAGACTTTTCCAATCATTCCCCAGGACCCAACAAGCTTATCGTCAAACCATTCATTCTTCTCTTCAGCAAATCTTCCTCACTACCAAGACTGACCAAACTCTTAGTTCGACCAAGTGCATCAGTTGCATCAGATTGAGTTCTGATTTTCGACACCTTTGTACCGTTTGCAGTATCTCGAAGACTTGACATAACCAAAGGTTCATCATCTGCTTCGCTTTCACCTGTTGGTAATCTTCTATGATGTCTAGGCATATCCAAACCACTACCAGAATCATCAACAAGACTTCCATTATTTCTTGATTCAATCGATGGACCTTCAAATGAATGTGGCGGTTTCTCAAACATGTCTTTGATCCAATTGGCACATCTAAAGATGTGTTTCCAACCTTCTGGATATATTGCGACAATTTGAAGAAATCCATGAGAGATACCAGGTATCAATGTTACTTCAACATGATCCTTTTCATGGAACTCTGCACGAGCTTTTTCGAGACCAACTTCTTGTCTTTCTCGAAATAGATGAAGTTTTGCCAACCGAAGCTTTCCAGCAAATATGACAGTATCATCAACAAGTGGATCTCTTTCACCTGTCATAAAGTATGTCTTTGGAAACTTTGCCAACAACGCTTCGGGTGCAACAGCTGGACAAAGAAGATAGTCTGTTGTGAAATCTGGACGATTGAATGGTCCAACATATAGAATGATCATAGCTCTCATCATTTCAGGTGTCAATATTCGATCACCGAAGTATGATATGATCGATGAAACAGCCAATCTTGTCCTCAATTGTTGTGGTTTTGATTCCACAACAGTAGTTTGTTGGGATTTGACATCTGTTTTCTGTTCTGGATTCCTTGGAGCGAAGAAATCATGTTCATGATCTGCTTCATCCTGTGGTCGTGGCGTCGCAGGTGTATATCTTCTATCAATGTCTTCACTTTTTCTTTTGATGTAATTTTCTTGTCTTTTAGCTGTTTTTGGATTTCTTATCAACGCCATTTGATCATCTGTCATCCAACTTCCAATGTTCATATCCAATGCAGGATACATCAACATTAATCCTGCTGGTGACGGTAATGTCATATTACGATTGTTGCTCATGTTATGTTGTATGATCATGAGTATAGTCGCTGTTGCAAGATTACCACCGGCACTGTCACCGGTAACCACAATCCTCGGACAACTGTTTGGTTTCATTCCAATACATCTTCCTCTGCTTGCAGCGATTTGTACATACACATCAAAACATTCGTTTAATGCATATGGATATGGATATTCAGGTGCTTTCCGATAATCAAGACTGAGGATTGGTAATCCAAGTTTTCCTGCCCATGCTAGTAATTTGTCATCGTTGACTCGAGGATCCATCGCAACGAATCCTCCTCCAGGTATATCGAGAACGATGTTTGTTTGTTTTTCGAGATCCGCAAGTGTACCATCAAAATACATCCACCCACTAACTGGCTCTTTGTATACTGAATTCTTTGGTCTTGGTATACGTATTCGACGTGGCTTGTATGCGGTGAACTTTGGTCTTCCAAGGTTGCCAATGGCTCGTAGGTAAGGTGTGTTTGGTTTGTTCCATGATACCCTCATGTGATCGACTGTCATAACAGATCTTACCTTCCTAACCTTTTCATCTGCTTGTTCTGCTGCAAGTAGATAATAACATGTAAACAATATTGAACAAAAATCTCTCAACTTTTTATTTTGTATTCTCATTGCACTCCAAAATCCTGCATCCATAGCTGTAGTAATCCATGTTGCTCGAAAGTATGACCTAGAATATAGATTCGCCAGTGGTTCAGGTGATTCAAGATTGAAGATTTTGGCGAAATTCCGACAAAAATACAGCCAGAGTAACGTGAGTACTAATGATTGCCATGCTGTCAAAGTTTTTGAGAGACGACGTGATAGTTTTCTAATGATCGGAGGTCCATGTTTATTTCCTCTGATCAAGTATAGTGACCAGAAAGATACAACTGCTGCGACTTGAACTTTTCGAAACCTCGAAGACGGTCGACCTAAGACGTGGTCTATTGAACATTAGTAGTGTATCTCATCAGTATGTGTTGCTTTACCTATCATCTTGTAGGTATGCTGTTGTCTTCAATTACTTTCTCATGGCCGCAGGCAATCGTCCGAGGTTCAGCTCGAGGTATAGCTTGTGATCATGCGTGGGCTCGATTAAGTATTCGCAGAGGACAGGCGTTCTTGAATCGTCTGATGGAATGCACAGTTTGAATTCATGTGTTGGAAGGGTAAAAGTACAGATTGGACAATTATGTTCGTCGGTGGTCTTGAAGTTTACGGAGTTGTTAAGGTCAGAAGACGTAATAATGGATACTAATCGGACTTTGTTTTTGGCATGTGAAGATCCCGTTATTTAAACCATGCACTCACGCATGTGATCATAGGATGTTTTGTGTAACATTCCAAGTCCATGGGAGCGCGTTCGATGTGACAAAACAGTCTACAGCTTAGCTGGATAATAGTTTTCAAACGTGCATTGATATGAAAGCATCGTGATGTCGCATTGCTACCTACCATCGGATATGATTGATTCTAGAATGAATGGAGTAAGCTTTCCGAAACCGAGGTGATCAGGTTATCGTCTTATCTTTCAGGGTCTAAAAATTGATTTCCATTATCCCTCTGTTATAATGACTAACTAATTAATGCTTCAAACTGGTATCAAAAGAACGATTCAACAATCAGCCTCCATGGTATCATAATCATAGCAGTCCCGTGATCGTTTCTCGTCTTTACATGAAATTTCTCAACCATCCGCCGGGAACATTTCCACCTTGAGGTTGACCATCATCTATAGCGTTGTCTGCATCCCCATGATTTGCATAATATCTTTGTCTTGCTTCATGCAGACCAACAGGACGGTTCTCTCTTGCCATTGACTGTTCAATACTTCCAACAGGTAATCTTGTAAATGTTTGGCCAGGAACATGAAGCGATGTTGCTTGTTGTGGTTGTGATTGTGGCTGAGGCTGGTCTTGTGGATTCGTGATGGGTTTCCGGCAATGTGGACATGTATCGTGTGCTTTCAACCATGATACAATACAATCTTGATGAAACCAGTGGTTACACGGTAGCATTGTAACTTCTTCCTTAAGTTCAACATTGTCCATGCATATTGAACATTCAGCTTTCCCATCATTACCCAACATACTTTCATCAACAGGTTTTTTCTTCAGTGAATTGATAGCTGATTCAGATGCAGGACCGGGTCCAGCACTGCTTTGGTTTTGTTCCATCAACTGTGTTATCACTCTATCAAGAGCTTCTTGAGAGAAAACTGCATCACCATGTTGAGCATTGCTTGGGTTTAGGATCGAACTGAGGAAGTCGAAGGGATTCTGTGTCTGATTGGGTTGTCTCGTACCACCGTACATACTTTGAAACAACATTTGAAAGATACTGCGGAGGTTAGTAAAGACTTCGTTATGAAGAACTTAAAACTTACTCGGGTGGTCCTGATGGTGATCTTGTATCTGTCGGTTGCGGTCGAGTTTGAAATACACCACCTCCAACAGTTGATGAACGTCTTCCTGTATGCATACCCATAATGTTGCCTAACATAGTTTCGAAGTTGTGTCCAATTTCTGCTTGTGTTGAATCTAACCTTGTATCTCCACCAAAGGAATACGTTCTTGACGAGAATGATACAGTCCCTCTTCCACCGTTTGTGTTCCATTGATATGTTGTGATATCATCTTCATCAGGGTCAGGAGCTGGCCAAGGGTTATGATCTCTTGTTGGATGTAAGGCTAATGGATGTGTAAGATGAGGAATTGGAGGTGCTTCGTCTGTATTGTCTTCAGGTCTGGTATTTGATTGAACAATCTCGACGAAATCGCTTCGACAATTCGGACACTGCAATCCTCCTTGTGATCGATCCCACTCATGTTCACATGAATGACAGTAGACACGAGTGCCTTCGATTCTTGTTGATTGCGACATTGTTAATGATTTGATTTCTGACACGTCTTCGATTTCGTGGATTTCAACCCCAGGTATATTATTTTATGAGGGGCAACAACAATCTCTGATAATGGGTCTAATGGCGCAGGGTGTCGATTGTGAAGTTGCTTTTTGTGAAAGATAAGTCAAGTGATTGAGATAATTCAGGTACGTTGATTGACGGCTGAAGATGATTCCAACCAGTCATGTGAGGTCAAGTGGTGACTGGGCTTATGACGTGCCGTTTGATCTCGATGCGTTAACTCCAGACTGTGGCGCATATAATCAATCGTTGCAGAGTCGGGTAGATCAACGCCGTATTAACCGAGTTTATCGATGATGGTAATTAGGATTTTCATTCGTTTGTCCTTTTGAGTTGTGACAAAAAGTCCCTTGCGTTGTTTTGAACGTCGGGGTTAGCCGTTTCTTCTATATTATGCCTCAGTCTCTCGTTACACAAGGCGATTCAAATTCTACAATCTGATATTTGTTTTCATTATGAATTTTGTATCAAATAATATTCACATTCAGACCGGAATCGTTTCTTTCGTTACGGATAATCGGTCATAAATGAACCTGCATTCATGGAGAACTCCAGATCATCATTCCATTTTCAGGATGTGTATGCGAGTCATATTCCTTGAGTATGTATTGGTTCACCTCTTTCTACCTCTCATAAGCATACCTCCAACAAGTCCAGCCGCTACAGCTACACCACCTGCTATTGCAAGACCCATCATACCTTCTCTTGAAACTTTGTCCTCTATCAAACTTCTTAACGATTGCGATTGCAGGTTGCCTGGTTCCTTATCGAGGAGAAGATCATTATATCTTCTTGCTTCAGCATAGTTGCCTAGTTTGTAGTTTCCTAGTGCTAGATAATATAGACATTCTCTTCTTCTTTCAGGCGTAGTTTTGAATATGTCCGAGAGCAGTTGTACACCGTACTGCTGTTCGCTTCGTAATGAGGATTTGATCAAACCCTTGAATTATTAGAAATGTGTTTCAAATCGTAATCGACATACCCATGCGTAGTTGAACTTGGTTTGTACACCAACATATTCACCTTCTTTTTCAAATTGAGCACGTAATACTTGTAATTCCGCTGGTCGTAGAGGACTTGAAAGGTAAGTATTTGGTTTGATCGGTTTGATGGTTGCCTACCTTTCGGCGTCCGCCGCATCTATGAAACTCAGTTTCAGTTCGAAAATGACGAGTTAGACTTACATGGGAGATTGCTCATTCTAGATTCCGACAATAATAAACAGTATACAGAGTTGTAGTGGATTGAAGTTGTAGATGTTTGCAAAAGACGATTACCATGTGCAGGTTGGTGGCGCAAACCACCAGTGACGAAACTGCACCGCCACGTTTGACCTTACCAATTCTAGAATAACATCAACAAACTACTTTTGTCACAACATGACCCACTACCGCACTTTGTCACCGTACACATTTACTCGAATCTGTTGACACTCTGTCGCATCTTCTTTTGCTTGCGTAACTCACTACCGCTACTCGATAGTTGATCAAAATTCGATCGCAGGTGGTCATTATTCAATATGCTTCTCGATGAGGATCCCGCAGCGGTAAGAAGGGTACATCCCTAATTGAATATAACTGACTATCCCAGCTCATTCGCCATACCATCACGAATTTTAACATTGGTCCAGACAAATCAGCACTCTCTCGCGTCAATGATTCCCTGTCCACACTTCAACAATCAAGAGATCTACGAATTCGAAATGCGGAAACAACTTTGCGAAAACTCTCACGTCAATTCGGAACACTATCATCCCAACATAAAGAAATGATCGCAGGGCATGATAGCAGTCGACATGCGAGTGAGATAGTAGAATTAGATACAAAAAAGTTCAGAATCGCAAAACAAGCATCTGAATTGGAGGTTGAAACAGAAAGATTGGAAGCGGAACATTCAAGATTGAAGATCAGATTGAATGAACTAGAAGAACAAGGCGTTGAAGGCGATGAAACTACAAGAAGGGCAAGACAAGCAGACGATCCTACAATGTACGTATTTATGGACGAAGGAGGACCTAACTAATATGTGTTAGCCTACGATTATGGTTGTATCGATCACTTGGAATAATTCTGGAACAAGATGAAGCTGGTAATTACAACAAAGCAACAATTGGTAATGCCAAAAAGGGTGATGTCCATGTTGTCAACATTGATCCAAAATTCTCAAAATACTTCTATGCAGATTACTTTTGGCAGACCATGCAGGGATGAGTGGAAAGATGTGAATTACATGGAGCATTCCATCTCCAGGCTTGTTGTGGAAGATATTACAAAACTGGTAGAGTGAGGGCTGAGAATGGGGAGATCCGGGGTCAATCTTTGGTCAGACCGAGTCGGAAGCGTTTGACGACTCGTTGAGGATATGTCGGTAGCAGAGCGGTGTCGGATATAATAGGGCTTACCAACCTTTGACCAAGACGACAGAAAGTACCATCTCGGCCTCAACTTCAACTATCGTCGATCATGAAACAGCAAGAGGATTGATGGGTTCATTGTCACGCCCTAGACCAATCGATCAGTGTACCAAGATCAACCTTTATTGGATCGAACTGAACTTCCTGCAAGTCAACGGTTTTACCGATAAAAGCCGCAGAAGCAATATGAAACAGAGCGGCACCAAGAAAACAACTCAGGTGATCTCGATTTAAAAGCTCATTCTCGCGAAAAAGAACACCGATCCACCGACAGGTTGGTTTCTTTGACCCGGCGAGTTTGGATGTCAGTCTACAATATGTGAGATAGGTGATTCGACTGTTTCATGAGAGGTTCCTTCGGACTGAGTTTTTCATCCGCTCTCATTGGAACTTTCATTTCTGGAACATTGATGTCCGCATCAATCATACGCCACAGCTTTGGAAACGAGGATTTTCCGTTGTTTGATTTGTAATCAGCGCGTGGTCATGAGATGTTGAACATCTCACTACAAACACAAAAGCATTCCTAGGTGTTGTGAACGTGATCGCATTTCTCCATATGAAAACACTTGTCTCGCTCAGGAACCACTGCTAGTAACGAACTGGCAAATGCGTCAATCAAGCATGTCAGAGATGGGGACGGTCGAATCTCCTGCCCTGCGTAGAAGGTTCTTGGAATATGTTTGTGATATAGCTAAATCTGGTAGCTGTCGAATGTGTCGTGATGCTTATTGGGCGACTGTATGATAATTTTACAAATAGAATCGATTGTAAAGATGCTTCGTCTATGAACTTGGGTCTTTGAGTACTACTCCTCAAATGCTTCCCGATTCGTAAAGTGAAGCTTCGAGAATATCGTTAGACGAATGATCGTCCCCCTTAGACTCAGGCAGTGACACTTTCCACGATACAATCGAGACAACAATCTGATGAAACTTCCAAGTCATCCTCTCGAAAACATTCGCACGTTGATGAACTTTCTGTGATCATAATCCTGCGGCGTCCGTGTTTTTGATGTTTCATACTCTACTCCGATTGGCTCTCCTGAACGGGACTCACGTGATCGTGGGCTCATTCAAGCTGCGTCTACGAATTCATCAATTGATTGAATTGACACAATCACGCACAACATGAGAAACAAAGCATCCACGCCTTTAAGCAAGGCGGTAAGTTTGACCGAGATTGAACTCAACGACATCTGACATTTTATAGCGGTTGCGACAATCATGGAACAAATACAATCTTTACAATTTCTCTCGAGTACAACCACCACCGTATAAAGGCAAAACTTTCTATCAACAAAAATGGTCAGCAAAATCTGTACTAAGAGACTATCATGGAGAACAAGTAAGAGAAGGTCAATGGAAGAGAATGTTTCAAAGAAAAATAAGATCTGTTGTACCAATGGATCCTGCATATCTTGCGATCAATGATGGTTCATTAGAATCTGCTGGACGTGGTTCTGGATTGATACGAGATGAAACTGCACCTGGACAGGAAAAGAAACCTACACCATACATGTCAATGACATTTGCGCCACTTGAAAGAAGATTGGATACTGCCATTTTCAGAGCCATGTTTGCAAGTAGTGCAAGACAAGCAAGACAGTTTGTTGTACATGGTGGAGTGAAAGTCAACGGAAGAATGGTAGGATTCATGAAATTCAGAAAAGAGGAAACTGACAATAGTAGATGAGATATCCTGGGTATCTGTTGAATCCTGGTGATATGTTTCAAGTCGAACCCGAACGAGTTATGTATGCAACAGGAGCACCAAAAGTGATTGAAAAGGAACAAGACAAAGAAGAAGAAGAAGAAGAAGAAGAAGAAGACGGAGAAAAACAAGAAGTTGAAGAACCAAAACAAGAAATCGAAGAAGAAGCGGTTGATATTGAACGCGATCCAAGAGATGTTTTGAAGGATCTACTTTCACAGTCAAAAAGCATACTGTCAGCACCAAAAGCAGAATTGACGGCAAAGAGAAAGCAAGATCTGAGAGCATTTACATCAGCTGTCAAGAGAATGTTAGGTCGATCAAAATCCAGTACAATTCTGACGGACAGTTTGGAAGCACAATTTCAAGAAATACAAAGTCAACTAAAGTTAACAAGAGAAAACAAGAAGGAAGGAAAATCATCATTACCAGATGCACAAGAGAAAGATACAGAACCAGAGGAAGAAACGACACAACTTACCGATCTTGAATACAATCAACTATTCGGAGCATTAACAGAAATGCAGGAAAATCCTATTGATGAAACAAAACCATATGCGACGCCATGGGTACCAAGAGATTACATGAGCGCATTTGCATGCATACCAAGGTATTTGGAAGTCAATCACAACATATGTGCAGCAGTATATATCAGGCATCCTGTTGCAAGACCCGGTTTAGGAGAAGTGCCAACACCATTCCCGGAATCATTAAGTGGTACAGCATTTGCATGGTATTTGAGAAGAAGATGAATTGTATTTCTATGTTACAATAGAGGATTAGATCTGTACTCTGGTACATTGTCCCCGTTAATTTCACCTTTCTTCACTTCCTTGTCTTTCTCTATATCTGGTTTATCATCCTCTAATTCTGCAAGATATTTCTCTGCTTCTAATGCCGCAATACAACCTGTACCTGCACTCGTAATTGCTTGACGATATCTTTTGTCTTGAACATCTCCACAAGCAAAGACTCCGGGTATACTTGTATAACTTGTACCGGGTTGTGTTTTGATGTAGCTTTCTTCATCGAGATCCAATTGACCTTTGACAAGTTGTGTTGCAGGATCATGTCCAACAGCATAGAACAGACCATTTGCATCAATGATTTGTTCTTCCCCTGTAGCATTGTTCTTGATCTTGAGTTGTGTCATCAATCCTCCTGATTTCTCTTCCCCTAATACTTCAACTCCTTCTGTGTTGTATTTGACTTCGACTTTTGGGTTTGCGATCAGTCTTGTTGCCATTGCTTTTGAAGCTCTAAGCTTATCTTTTCGAACAAGAACTGTGACTTTGGAACCGTACTTCGTTAAAAACATTGCTTCTTCTGCCGCAGAGTCGCCACCCCCTATAACAACAAGCGGCTTGTTTCTGAATATTGGTACTGCTCCATCACATACTGCACATGCTGATATACCATTCTGCCAGTATTTGTCTTCTCCTACCAATCCAAGTCTTCTTGCATTTGCTCCTGTAGCTATGATGATCGCGTCTGCGGTATGAGGTGGTTCGTCACTGTCGGACCATTCCTTCCATAACTTGAATGGTTTGGATTTGAGATCGATTCGTATGATTGTTTCGGATATGATTTCGGTACCAAATCTTTCGGATTGTTTCTTCATAGCTTCCATAAGTTCTGGTCCACCAATACCATCGGGAAATCCTGGGAAGTTTTCGACATCGGTTGTTGTAGTAAGTTGTCCACCTGCTGCTGTACCACCTGCCATGAAACCCTCATAGAGAACTGGTTTGAGTTCTGCTCGTGAAAGGTAGATCGCAGCTGTATGCGCAGCGGGGCCTGAGCCGATAATGACCACTTTTGAATGAGCCATCCGTGTTGATCTTTGTTGCGATGATGCTGTAGCAGCAAGTGATAGAGATAGAGAACGAAGAGGAATTCTTTTGAGAAATCCAGCTGTATTGTAATACATTGCTGAATAATTTATCAAATGTTATTTCGGTGATATCGGAGGGGCGACTTGGCGAGTTTCTTTGATCACATCATTCGGTTCTGGAATCTTTCCATATCAATTACAAATATGGGTCAAGCTTCCAGTACAACTCGTAATGCTTCCAAAGGTATCTTGATTACTTTGGATGCTCTTGGTACGATTTATAAGTTCAAAGAACCTATTTCAAAACAATATTTGAATGTTGCAAGAAATTGTGGAGTTACAACAACTATTCAGGAGAACGATCTTGATACAGCTTTCAGAAGATCGTACAAATCATTTGTCAGCAAATATCCAAATTATGGTAAAGGAAAATTAGAATCACCAGAAACATGGTGGAAAGATTTGGTTCATGATACATTCAAACAAGTTGTTGATGATGTACCAGAAGATTTGGGTTTGAAGTTGTATCAACATTTTACATCATCAGAAGCATATGAATTGTTTCCTGATGTGAAGCCATTCTTACAAAGTCTACAATCGATACGAAAAGAATATTCTACAACAAAGCCGCCAGCTTTAATACTTGGTGTCGTTACCAATTCGGATCCAAGAGTTAGGAATGTTTTCGAAGAATTTCAATTGAGTATCGGTGATGTCAGAGTGTCTGAGTTGTTGAGGAAATCAAGGACAGGAAAATTTCCATGGACGGATACGTGGAATCCAGAAAGGGATTTCGATTTTGTTACGACAAGTTATGATGCTGGTTCAGAAAAACCAAGCAGCAACATATTTGCTTTTGCACATTCACAAGCCACCACCGTATTGATGGGCAAGACACTTCAAGATTTGAATCAAAGTGTTACTAATGGTATACGTGGTGTTATGAAGACTGGAAATGTTGCAAGAATGGTGGGTGAAATGAAATGGATACATGTTGGTGATGAACGTGTAAAGGATTTGGAAGCTGTCGAGAATTGCGGTGGAGAAGGATTGTTGATTGATAGAGAGGGGAAGGGAGGAGAGAAAACTATTGAAAGTCTGGAAGATTTGGGAACCGTTATTAACTTGATTGTACAAGATTCATTTAAAAGGTAGAATGCGGTCACATGGAGGTGTGGGTGGACTCCAGGCGACAGTTCGACTTTCGGGATGGTCGATATCAAACATGTTTTGTAAGTCTCGTTGTACAACAATGGATGGAACTGTCTTTGATTGACGTTGGAACATTTAAGATAGGGTCAAGCATGTGTATGTTGTCTTTTTGCTAGAATCATAGCAAGTAAGCGTATCACTTTACTACTGGTATGGATTTCAATTATCCAAATGAATCGTGCTTTAATGAATGCATGGATTGCTTTGAAATCTTCTGTTGCGCTGATCTGATAGCTCGTACTGTACTTGTTCTGATCCAGCAACATCGGATTGGTTTGTGAGTATTGACCTGGGACGGCACTGGGTACGATATGTTGAAGTGAGTAAGTTGATATCGACCTTGCTGTGATACTGATGCGTAATATTGATCTCAGCAGCTCGTCATGATTAGGATGCTCCCGGAGGGAGCAAGCGACCGCAGGTCGCAAATCGGTGAGGGTGGGTGGGTGGGGGAGGCGGTGGTCAGAGGAGGAAGGGAAAACGCGACCAAAAGCGTGGATATATGATGAGAGCGCAACTGCGTATGAAAAGGATTGGGTATTGCAATTGCTGATGATGGTCCATTTTACTCTCGACCGATTCCTGTGTGGAAGAATGGGAACTACCGCATCAACGCCCGGATAAAAACTTTGCTTTCGAGAGTGTTGCTATGTGAAAGTTGATCAAGCCGCTTCCTGACTTCTTCACATCAGTAGCCTCAGTATGATTGAGTTGTTTAGTTTGAGTGACAGAGTGAGGTCAAACACAGTGATCTGATTGATCATGCATCGGTAGTTTGAGTGTATGATTGTCTTGCGTGATGCAGTGATATGTGGAGCTGGTCTTGTGCTCAGTGGGTAGTTCCAGGTGAGAATTCTCACGATCGAGGCGGAATGAGGATCAAGAATCAGATGCTCTAAGATTAGAAGACTGGAGGGGAGAAACAGTCAGGATGCAATGAGACGCCTTTTGCTGATGTTTTGGATGATTCATTGAAGAGTTGAGAGGTAAACGTACAGCTGGTGATAAGGGATTATACTCGACTCACATATCATTTTTCAGGATCTGCCGGGACCGAACGATGCGCCTCGATCGATTGCTTGATCAGGAGGATGTCTGTGAGTCGTACGAGCATTTACTTCGTAATGATCGGGACGCAGATTGTTGATCTCCGTTGTACAGTATGATTATTCCGTGTTTGTCAGAGATCACCATTCGACTTCAAGAGATGCCTGCTGTCTCACGAGACAAGATCTATTAGATCAAATGGCTCCATTGTCTCGTATGGAGAGAAAGATTGTGTTGTTATTGCCGTACTCTTCCATAGACTCACTGCAATCTCGAGGAATGTTGAGGTCGATCAACGAAGTCGCCTTGCAGATAATATGATCAATCTCTCGACGCATGATTTTCTAAATAACAGGATTCTGAAATCTCTCGATTATAGATCCCATCGACTTTACTAGGTGAGAAGTCGTGACGAGACTATTGTTTTGAACAATGGCGCGGTTGAAATCTGACATCATTGACGCCACAACCTGTGTCGACCTGTATTTTACGCATTGTGCCTCATTGAACAGCGATCATTTGGTAAGTCCGGTGCAAATGTTCTACAATATGAATCTTGTGAGCGTAGACTTGAAACATCATAGTATCGACATTTGCATGAGGAAGGAGGATGTCTGGTGGCAAAAACTGGCGCCCTCCCACCGATATGTTTGCTTGAGGTGTAGCGCAACATGATCTTGATGCCCGCACACGTTTTAGATCAACTTATCGTCTGCTATAGGTGATATGCTTCATGATCTATCATGGTTCATTCAATATCCTCCACGATGAGGCGACGGGAGAATCAAAGAACCTCCATGCGTGTGCGACCACATTCTCGCCAACCGAAGAGACAGCGCTTCCGACCATATTTGACCAAGGTAATTGAAAAATGGCCGATATTCGAACCTGCATTCTAGATGAAGACTGTTCGAAAGGAACGACTTTCAAAGTTTTCAATAAAACATACACTAATGCAACTGTTCTCCGAGGTACAACTCCTCATGTGCGGAGTAATATTAAATACCAATTCAACTTCATATCACTTCCATCCTCAAAGATGACGACTATTGGATACATCGGTTTGGGAAACGCCGGGTTTTCTCTGGCATCAAACTTGCCGAAAGCAGGTTATAACTTGATTGTTCATGATGCAGATCCTGCAAGAGTGAAGAGAGCAACAGAATGGAAGAATACCAAAGCATATGATGGTACATTCGATTGTGAAATCATCATTACGATGCTTCCAAATGGAAAGATTGTCAAAGAAGTAGTGGATGGTCTTGAATTGAAATCTGGTAAGTTGATTCAATTTGCGGTATTTTCTAATTCTTTAGGTACAATTGTGATCGATACTTCATCTTCATCACCTTTCGATACGATACAGCTTGGTGAAGAGTTGAAGAAGAAGGGAATTCATCTTGTTGATTCACCAATCACACAAACTTTCATGTATGCAACTGATAGAGGCGAATCTACAATGATGGTTGGTTGTGATGATGATTTATTTGGGAAAGTTGAACCAATATTGAAACATATGGCAAGATATATCTTTCACATGGGACCATTGGGATCAGGTCATGCTATGAAGACTCTGAATAACTACATCATGGCGAGTAGTATTGTTGCCTTGAATGATAGTTTGATTACAGGTCAGAAGTATGGTCTCGATCCACAAAAGATGATTGATGTTTTGAATGTCGGTACTGGTGTGAATTTCCCGACACTTGATACATTTAGAAGAGATGTAAGTTTTTGGTGTTTGGTGGATTAGCTGACTTTTGTAGGGTTTGACAAGAAGATTCAATTCTGGTTTTGGTCTGGCATTACTTGTGAAAGATATTGGTATTACAAAGGATTTCATGGATCACAACAAGTTCGAGACTGATTTACCTGATTTGATTCATAAATACTTGAAATATTCGTTGGATCAAGTTGATGCACGAGCGGATCATACTGAAGCATTGAAAGGATGGGAGAAGAGAGCAGGTATTGAATTGAAGAAGACAGATGTTGTTGAACCAATCAAGGAGGAGGACTTCAAACATAGGTTGAATGGTTTGAATAGATCTTGAACTCATGAATTGAACAGTGTATTGCTTTGGCTTTAGTTGATTGCAGTCGTTATTCTCGGTGCTAGGAAAGGTGTCATGTGCTTCAAACGAATTTGGGTTAGGGTTAGGGTTAGGGTTAGGGTTAGGGTTAGGGTTAGGGTTAGGGTTAGGGTTAGGGTTAGGGTTAGGGTTAGGGTTAGGGTTAGGG